>CM036247.1:683435-780935 GCA_020698575.1 Bostrychus sinensis
GAGTCCAGGCCACTATCAAAGTCCCTTAAATCACCAGGACTAGACCAGGTCTAAACCAGGTCTAAACCAGGTCTAAACCAGGTCTAAACCAGGTCTAAACCAGGTCTAAACCAGGTCTAAACCAGGTCTAAACCAGGTCTAAACCAGGTCTAAACCAGGACTTTCTTGTCCATTCTGATGCTCCGGTTAGACTTCAGCAGATTTGTCTCAAGGCTAAAGGCTCTGAGCTGATGCTGCACTCTGATTGGCTGATGGCAGGCCTGCGCTGGGCTCTGATTGGCTGATGGCAGGCCTCTGCCACAGACCGTGTCCTGGTCCTCAAACCCGAGTGTTCCAAGTGTGAGAGGCTCTTTGTCTCTGAGCAGAGATCTCTCTGACTCTAATCTGCCTCAGGACAGAACCGAAACCCGATCTGGACTTAGCCAGGACGTCCTGATCCAAACCTGAGGAATCCTGACACTGGAGACACGCGCACGCTCTCTGTCCACTGAGTTTAGAGGGACACCAGCCAATGATTGTGTTTGTCAGAGAAACAAGACATTTGTCCAGACTAGAGAGACTAGGTCTAAGCTAGGTCTAAACTAGGTCTAAGCTAGGTCTAAGCTAGGTCTAAGCTAGGTCTAAGCTAGGTCTAAGCTAGGTCTATACTAGGTCTAAGCTAGGTCTAAGCTAGGTCTAAGCTAGGTCTAAGCTAGGTCTAAGCTGGGTCTAAGCTGGGTCTAAGCTAGGTCTAAGCTAGGTCTATGCTAGGTCTAAGCTAGGTCTAAGCTAGGTCTAAGCTAGGTCTAAGCTAGGTCTATGCTAGGTCTAAGCTGGGTCTAAGCTGGGTCTAAGCTAGGTCTAAGCTAGGTCTATACTAGGTCTAAGCTAGGTCTAAGCTAGGTCTAAGCTAGGTCTAAGCTAGGTCTAAGCTAGGTCTATGCTAGGTCTATGCTGGGTCTAAGCTGGGTCTAAGCTGGGTCTAAGCTAGGTCTAAGCTAGGTCTATACTAGGTCTATGCTAGGTCTAAGCTAGGTCTAAGCTAGGTCTAAGCTAGGTCTAAGCTAGGTCTAAGCTGGGTCTAAGCTAGGTCTAAGCTAGGTCTAAGCTGGGTCTAAGCTAGGTCTAAGCTAGGTCTAAGCTAGGTCTAAGCTAGGTCTATACTAGGTCTATGCTAGGTCTAAGCTAGGTCTAAGCTGGGTCTAAGCTGGGTCTAAGCTAGGTCTAAGCTAGGTCTATACTAGGTCTATGCTAGGTCTAAGCTAGGTCTAAGCTAGGTCTAAGCTAGGTCTAAGCTAGGTCTAAGCTAGGTCTAAGCTAGGTCTAAGCTAGGTCTAAGCTCTGAGACAAGTCTATGGTCTAACTCTGAGTCAGGAGGGATGAACAAAGAACATTTCGGGAGCGGTTCCTAATTTGATCTGAAATAGAGCTCACATTTCCTGCTGAAAGTTCATCAGTTCATATCCAAATTCTCTGTTTACTCTCCTCCTCCCTGTCCAACAAGAATCCTTTCACAGTAAAGGCGTGTCCTGAACCCACAGGCCCTTTCACAGTAAAGGCGTGTCCCGAACCCACAGGCCCTTTCACAGTAAAGGCGTGTCCTGAACCCACAGGTCCTTTCACAGTAAAGGCGTGTCCTGAACCCACAGGTCCTTTCACAGTAAAGGCGTGTCCTGAACCCACAGGTCCTTTCACAGTAAAGGCGTGTCCCGAACCCATAGGCCCTTTCACAGTAAAGGGCTGTACTGGAGGCCCTTTCAGAGTAAAGGCCTGTACTGGAGGCCCTTTCAGAGTAAAGGCCTGTACTGGAGGCCCTTTCAGAGTAAAGGCCTGTACTGGAGGCCCTTTCAGAGTAAAGGCGTGTACTGGAGGCCCTTTCAGAGTAAAGGCGTGTACTGGAGGCCCTTTCAGAGTAAAGGCGTGTACTGGAGGCCCTTTCAGAGTAAAGGCGTGTACTGGAGGCCCTTTCAGAGTAAAGGCGTGTACTGGAGGCCCTTTCAGAGTAAAGGCGTGTACTGGAGGCCCTTTCAGAGTAAAGGCGTGTACTGGAGGCCCTTTCAGAGTAAAGGCGTGTACTGGAGGCCCTTTCAGAGTAAAGGCGTGTACTGGAGGCCCTTTCAGAGTAAAGGCGTGTACTGGAGGCCCTTTCAGAGTAAAGGCGTGTACTGGAGGCCCTTTCAGAGTAAAGGCGTGTACTGGAGGCCCTTTCAGAGTAAAGGCGTGTACTGGAGGCCCTTTCAGAGTAAAGGCGTGTACTGGAGGCCCTTTCAGAGTAAAGGCGTGTACTGGAGGCCCTTTCAGAGTAAAGGCGTGTACTGGAGGCCCTTTCAGAGTAAAGGCGTGTACTGGAGGCCCTTTCACAGTAAAGGCGTGTACTGGAGGCCCTTTCACAGTAAAGGCGTGTACTGGAGGCCCTTTCACAGTAAAGGCGTGTACTGGAGGCCCTTTCACAGTAAAGGCCTGTACTGGAGGCCCTTTCACAGTAAAGGCCTGTACTGGAGGCCCTTTCACAGTAAAGGCCTGTACTGGAGGCCCTTTCAGAGTAAAGGCGTGTACTGGAGACCCTTTCACAGTAAAGGCGTGTACTGGAGGCCCTTTCACAGTAAGAGTGAGCAGGATTCTGTCCGTAAACGTTTGCTGTGACAGTTTGAGAGCTGCTGTAGCTCGTGTGTGACTGAGATAAGGTTTGTGGGAGAAATGGAGTCAGAGCTGAAGCGTTAGCAGCAGGGAAACTGAAGCGCTCTGAGTGAGGTTGATAACAGCCGCACTGTGCCGGCTCGGTGTCCGGAGGCACTGTTCCACCGGGGCGGGGCGGGGCGGGTCAGTTTAGTGGTGTTTCTCTGGCTCAGGCGGTAACGGTGATCAGGCGTGCGCCCCTCAGTCGCTCCGTTGTCTGCAGACGTGTCCAGATCAACCTTATACTTGTGATTAAACTTTAAATTAGATTTTTGGCCCTGGGTCAGAGCGTCTCCAGACCTGCAGCTCCGGTGCAGGGTCATGGAAATTTAAAATGCGACTTCCAGTACAGTCTGAGTTATATTCGGCCACTGCTATTTATAAATCAAACAACATCTGACCTATATTTTAACTAAATCATTTTTGTTGGTCTTTGGCTTTTGGTTTTGGTAACTTATGTAGCTTTATACTTTATTTTCTTTTGTGGAATAATATATTTTTGGGGGAAGTGTTGTTTTTTTTCTCAACTGACTCATTTCCATATCTAACAAATGAAATCGCAACAAAAATGTTTCTAATGTACCATGTTGGACATTTTGAAAACTATTAATGTGTAAGTTATTTTAGGGTCTTGGAAATTTAGTCAGAGGTTGTGGAAAACTCATGGAAAAGTTATGGTCAAGTGTATGATCCCTGCCTGTGGGGCTTCCCGGGCTGCGGCTGCTGTTATTCCTGACGTGTGGTGACTGTAATGATCCAGCTCTGTGTGCCCCGTGAGTAAACAGCAGCAGAGCACAGCTGTAAACCTACACCAGGACCCGGACTTGGCCCCGGCCCAGGACTCAGGCTTGGCCCCGGCCCAGCACCTGAGCTTGGCCCCGGCCCAGGAGAGTAAATGGTGTGGATCAGAATACATTCGGTGAAGTGTCCAGTGTTTGTTCTAGGGAGACGTGTAGCTGTCTCCTCCCTCTGTCTCTGCCTGTGTGGGTATAATAACACCAGTCAGTCCACACACTCGGTCTGCTGCTGGGTTAGACCTGGTTCAGTCCTGGTTCAGTCCTGGTTCAGTCCTGGTTCAGTCCTGGTTCAGTCCTGGTTTAGTCCTGGTTCAGTCCTGGTTTAGTCCTGGTTTAGACCTGGTTTAGTCCTGGTTCAGACCTGGTTCAGTCCTGGTTCAGTCCTGGTTTAGTCCTGGTTTAGTCCTGGTTTAGACCTGGTTTAGACCTGGTTTAGACCTGGTTTAGACCTGGTTTAGACCTGGTTTAGACCTGGTTTAGACCTGGTTTAGACCTGGTTTAGACCTGGTTTAGACCTGGATTATGGCGGACTCAGACAGAACGGACGTGTGCAGCTTGCAGTCAGAGGTTGGTTTGTTTTTCTAACTCTTCTGTATTTCACACTTTTACTCAGGAGCCTCTGGTGTTACAACACGGATCCAAAATACTGCACTTTGTTTGTTTATTCAGATCCCCGTTAACCTCTGGGTCTGAAAACATCAGTCACTCTGGTATCAGGTTCAAACAGAGGTACAACAGGAGAAAAGACAGGAACAACAGAAGTAGGAACTAACTCAGAAATACCTGCTCCACCTCTCACTAAAACTAGGGATGCACCGATACCGATACCATGTCCAAGTACTCGTATTCATAAAAGTGGGCCGATACCAACAACCGATACCACTACAGCGCTGGCACGTGACCTTCCTCTCTCAGCTGAGCAGTGAGAAACCTGTGGTTGGATTTTAAAGTGAACTGTATGGAGATAAAAGCAAAGCTGAGTTTACATTCTCCTCAACCAGACTTATCCCAAATCATACGTGAGTTTTAAACTTAAGCTGTTGTCCTTTTGTTGTCCTAGTTGTCCCGAAAATTATATGAGCGCGAAGCAGTTGTCTGATAAAGCTTAAGAAGTACCGTTGCTAATTGTGTTAGCTGCTGTGTTAGCTGCTGTATGTCTTGGCGAATCTCCGCTGGTTATGCGCAGATGCTCAGCCTGTCATAAAATCATTTTAGTGACTGAATAGAGGAGAATCTAAGCTTTAAAATGAGGTATAACATGTCCATATTGAGCAAATTTTAGCCATGGTTAGCTGTGTTCAAACCACTCTGTTGTAAAAATAACTTAGCATCGCAGAGCGGGGACAGACGGCAAAGAGACGACACGGTATGGGACGAATGAGATACAGCAGTGTGACTGTATAAACTATAAAGTAACCCCTATATAAGTACTCGTATCGGTACTCGGTATCAGCGAGTACTCAAATGGAAGTACTCGTACTCGTATCGGTTTGAAAAAAGTGGTATCGGTGCAGCCCTGACTAAAACGGTCCTGCCTCACAGCATTTACCGTGTTCTTAAAGCTCCCTGTTCTAATGTGGTCTCCTCAGAAACAGAGCTGAAAACGCTCGGTCTCACGGCTCTTCGTAGACACGTGAGACCAGGAAGTGCTCCTGCGCGTTTCTAAAGCCCAGACACCGTCACCGGACTCGTTCTGATCATTTCAGCCTTAAACCTCTGTCACTGTGCTTCGATAACGGACGGTCGCTCAGTGTGAGACTCCCTCCTGGCAGTGCGAGTACACAGGTTACTCTCTGTATGAACAGTACAGCGGAGTCAGGTCCCTCCGGAGGTCCTCAGAGAGCAGCGGGTCAGTGGGACGTGAGGTCCTCAGAGAGCAGCGGGTCAGTGGGACGTGAGGTCCTCAGAGAGCAGCGGGTCAGTGGGACGCGAGGTCCCGGGAGAGCAGCGGGTCAGTGGGACGTGAGGTCCTCAGAGAGCAGCGGGTCAGTGGGACGCCAGGTCCCGGGAGAGCAGCGGGTCAGTGGGACGCGAGGTCCTCTGAGAGCAGCGGGTCAGTGGGACGTGAGGTCCTCAGAGAGCAGCGGGTCAGTGGGACGCCAGGTCCCGGGAGAGCAGCGGGTCAGTGGGACGCGAGGTCCTCTGAGAGCAGCGGGTCAGTGGGACGTGAGGTCCTCAGAGAGCAGCGGGTCAGTGGGACGCGAGGTCCTCAGAGAGCAGCGGGTCAGTGGGACGTGAGGTCCTCAGAGAGCAGCGGGTCAGTGGGACGTGAGGTCCTCAGAGAGCAGCGGGTCAGTGGGACGCCAGGTCCTGTGAGAGCAGCGGGTCAGTGGGACGCCAGGTCCTCAGAGAGCAGCGGGTCAGTGGGACGCGAGGTCCTCTGAGAGCAGCGGGTCAGTGGGACGCGAGGTCCTCTGAGAGCAGCGGGTCAGTGGGACGCGAGGTCCTGGGAGAGCAGCGGGTCAGTGGGACGCGAGGTCCTGGGAGAGCAGCGGGTCAGTGGGACGCCAGGTCCTCAGAGAGCAGCGGGTCAGTGGGACGCGAGGTCCTCTGAGAGCAGCGGGTCAGTGGGACGCCAGGTCCTCTGAGAGCAGCGGGTCAGTGGGACGCGAGGTCCCGGGAGAGCAGCGGGTCAGTGGAACGCCAGGTCCCGGGAGAGCAGCGGGTCAGTGGGACGCGAGGTCCCGGGAGAGCAGCGGGTCAGTGGGACGCGAGGTCCCGGGAGAGCAGCGGGTCAGTGGGACGCGAGGTCCCGGGAGAGCAGCGGGTCAGTGGGACGCGAGGTCCCGGGAGAGCAGCGGGTCAGTGGGACGCGAGGTCCTCAGAGAGCAGCGGGTCAGTGGGACGCGAGGTCCTCTGAGAGCAGCGGGTCAGTGGGACGCGAGGTCCTCTGAGAGCAGCGGGTCAGTGGGACGCGAGGTCCCGTGAGAGCAGCGGGTCAGTGGGACGCGAGGTCCCGGGAGAGCAGCGGGTCAGTGGGACGCCAGGTCCCGTGAGAGCAGCGGGTCAGTGGGACGCCAGGTCCCCTGAGAGCAGCGGGTCAGTGGGACGCCAGGTCCTCTGAGAGCAGCGGGTCAGTGGGACGCCAGGTCCTCTGAGAGCAGCGGGTCAGTGGGACGCCAGGTCCTCTGAGAGCAGCGGGTCAGTGGGACGCCAGGTCCTCTGAGAGCAGCGGGTCAGTGGGACGCCAGGTCCCGGGAGAGCAGCGGGTCAGTGGGACGCCAGGTCCTCTGAGAGCAGCGGGTCAGTGGGACGCGAGGTCCCGGGAGAGCAGCGGGTCAGTGGGACGCGAGGTCCCGGGAGAGCAGCGGGTCAGTGGGACGCGAGGTCCTCTGAGAGCAGCGGGTCAGTGGGACGCCAGGTCCCGTGAGAGCAGCGGGTCAGTGGGACGCCAGGTCCCGTGAGAGCAGCGGGTCAGTGGGACGCCAGGTCCTCTGAGAGCAGCGGGTCAGTGGGACGCGAGGTCCCGGGAGAGCAGCGGGTCAGTGGGACGCGAGGTCCCGGGAGAGCAGCGGGTCAGTGGGACGCGAGGTCCTCTGAGAGCAGCGGGTCAGTGGGACGCGAGGTCCTGGGAGAGCAGCGGGTCAGTGGGACGCGAGGTCCTGTGAGAGCAGCGGGTCAGTGGGACGCGAGGTCCCGGGAGAGCAGCGGGTCAGTGGGACGCGAGGTCCTCAGAGAGCAGCGGGTCAGTGGGACGCGAGGTCCCGGGAGAGCAGCGGGTCAGTGGGACGCCAGGTCCCGTGAGAGCAGCGGGTCAGTGGGACGCCAGGTCCCGTGAGAGCAGCGGGTCAGTGGGACGCGAGGTCCTCTGAGAGCAGCGGGTCAGTGGGACGCGAGGTCCTGTGAGAGCAGCGGGTCAGTGGGACGCGAGGTCCTGTGAGAGCAGCGGGTCAGTGGGACGCGAGGTCCCGGGAGAGCAGCGGGTCAGTGGGACGCGAGGTCCTCAGAGAGCAGCGGGTCAGTGGGACGCGAGGTCCTCAGAGAGCAGCGGGTCAGTGGGACGCGAGGTCCCGGGAGAGCAGCGGGTCAGTGGGACGCCAGGTCCCGGGAGAGCAGCGGGTCAGTGGGACGCCAGGTCCCGGGAGAGCAGCGGGTCAGTGGGACGCCAGGTCCCGTGAGAGCAGCGGGTCAGTGGGACGCCAGGTCCTCTGAGAGCAGCGGGTCAGTGGGACGCCAGGTCCCGTGAGAGCAGCGGGTCAGTGGGACGCGAGGTCCCGGGAGAGCAGCGGGTCAGTGGGACGCGAGGTCCTCAGAGAGCAGCGGGTCAGTGGGACGCGAGGTCCTCAGAGAGCAGCGGGTCAGTGGGACGCGAGGTCCCGGGAGAGCAGCGGGTCAGTGGGACGCCAGGTCCCGGGAGAGCAGCGGGTCAGTGGGACGCCAGGTCCCGGGAGAGCAGCGGGTCAGTGGGACGCCAGGTCCTCTGAGAGCAGCGGGTCAGTGGGACGCCAGGTCCCGGGAGAGCAGCGGGTCAGTGGGACGCGAGGTCCTCTGAGAGCAGCGGGTCAGTGGGACGCGAGGTCCCGTGAGAGCAGCGGGTCAGTGGGACGCCAGGTCCCGGGAGAGCAGCGGGTCAGTGGGACGCCAGGTCCTCTGAGAGCAGCGGGTCAGTGGGACGCCAGGTCCCGGGAGAGCAGCGGGTCAGTGGGACGCCAGGTCCTCTGAGAGCAGCGGGTCAGTGGGACGCCAGGTCCTCTGAGAGCAGCGGGTCAGTGGGACGCCAGGTCCCGTGAGAGCAGCGGGTCAGTGGGACGCCAGGTCCCGGGAGAGCAGCGGGTCAGTGGGACGCCAGGTCCTCTGAGAGCAGCGGGTCAGTGGGACGCCAGGTCCTCTGAGAGCAGCGGGTCAGTGGGACGCGAGGCGAGGCTGTGGTCGGTGTGAGGGACTTCTCCTCTGAGGCCTGAGTTCTGAGAAGAGCTGCTCTCAGAAAGTAACATGCTCCAGTGTTTTATGTGAGCAGTGAAACCAGAGCTGCTCATGCTGACGGAGCAACACCAAGACCTCATGATGAAGTCGTGGAGCATGTCCCAACCCTGGACCAAGTCCGGTCCTCAGAGTCCGGCTCCATGTTCTCTAAGTTTAGAGCTGACTGAACCCCGCAGTGCTCACCATCTCAGGGCAGGGGGCGGGGTTAGACGCAGAGGCGGGGCCAGCTGGACAGTTCTCCGGTCCGAGTGTTTGTTCACAGGCATCTGACGAGGGCCACGTTTCCCAGAATGCACCCGTGCTCTGCTCAAACACAAACACAGAGGCAAGAAATACCTGGGCCGTCTCAGCGCTCAAACCTGACAACAACGCCTCAAACATCTGACCGCAGAAAAGCACAAGAGGCATCCGAGGCACTCTGACATTATTAAAAATCCTTTATTGTGTACGGGACGTTCCAACGCGTTTCCACCTGCGCTGGGTCTTCATCAGGGCCTACAGAATGTGGTGTAAACAGTAAAGGCAGGATCACAAGGATTACACATTTTTTAAAGCAGCAACAAGCAAAAAGGAATAAAAAAACAAACAAATAAAAAGCTCTTCTCCTTCTCAAATGTTTTTTATTTTTATTGTAAGTTTGTTCTGGGCGGAGTCCTCAGGTGTGAGGTTTCCAGCTGGAGGTGTAGTTTGTTTGTCTCAGCTCAGGTGTTCAGGTAATGCTGCCGCTCCTCCTCTGAGCAAACAGGTGTTGACTAAACAGATGTTGGTAAACAGATGTTGGGGTTGATGTCTCTCTCTCTGTGTGCAGCTTTCCCACAGACGCTGCAGTGAAGATGAGAACATGATCTCAGTTCTGAACTCCAGGAAGGCCAGCGAGCTCCCGGTCAACGAGGTTGCCTGCATCCTACAGGTAACACTCCCCTTTACCTGTCCTAATACACCTTTACCTGTCCTAATCCAGACTACAGGTAACACTCACCTTTACCTGTCCTAATACAGACGACCGTAACACTCCCCTTTACCTGTCCTAATACAGACGACAGGTAACACTCACCTTTACCTGTCCTAATACAGACGACAGGTAACACTCCCCTTTACCTGTCCTAATACAGACGACAGGTAACACTCCCCTTTACCTGTCCTAATACAGACGACCGTAACACTCCCCTTTACCTGTCCTAATACAGACGACAGGTAACACTCACCTTTACCTGTCCTAATACAGACGACAGGTAACACTCACCTTTACCTGTCCTAATACAGACGACAGGTAACACTCACCTTTACCTGTCCTAATACAGACGACAGGTAACACTCCCCTTTACCTGTCCTAATACAGACGACAGGTAACACTCCCCTTTACCTGTCCTAATACAGGTAACACTCACCTTTACCTGTCCTAATACAGACGACCGTAACACTCACCTTTACCTGTCCTAATACAGACGACAGGTAACACTCCCCTTTACCTGTCCTAATACAGACGACAGGTAACACTCCCCTTTACCTGTCCTAATACAGGTAACACTCACCTTTACCTGTCCTAATACAGACGACAGGTAACACTCACCTTTACCTGTCCTAATACAGACGACAGGTAACACTCCCCTTTACCTGTCCTAATACAGGTAACACTCACCTTTACCTGTCCTAATCCAGACTGCAGGTAACACTCACCTTTACCTGTCCTAATCCAGACTGCAGGTAACACTCACCTTTACCTGTCCTAATCCAGACTGCAGGTAACACTCACCTTTACCTGTCCTAATCCAGACTGCAGGTAACACTCACCTTTACCTGTCCTAATCCAGACGACAGGTAACACTCCCCTTTACATCTCCTAATACAGACGACAGGTAACACTCACCTTTACCTGTCCTAATCCAGACGACAGGTAACACTCACCTTTACCTGTCCTAATACAGGTAACACTCACCTTTACCTGTCCTAATACAGGTAACACTCACCTTTACCTGTCCTAATACAGGTAACACTCACCTTTTACCTGTCCTAGAGTGTCTCTAAATGTCCACAGACACACCTGTACAGGTGAGGGGTGTCACTAAATCTCGTCTCTTATCTCTGTTGAAGGCGGATCTACAGCGTGGTCTGACTCATGAGGAAGTGGCCCGTAGGAGGCGCTATCACGGCTGGAACGAGTTTGACATCAGTGAAGAAGAGCCGCTATGGAAGAAGTACATTTTACAGGTAACAGCCGGACGATCAGGATGCGGTCAGGATACGGTCAGGACACGGTCAGGACACGGTCAGGACGCGGTCAGGACACGGTCAGGACGCAGTCAGGACACGGTCAGTACGCGGTCAGGGTACGGTCAGGATACGGTCAGGACACAGTCAGGACGCAGTCAGGATACGGTCAGTACGCGGTCAGGGTACGGTCAGGACACGGTCAGGACAAGGTCAGGACACGGTCAGGACGCAGTCAGGACACGGTCAGGACGCAGTCAAGACACGGTCAGGACGCGGTCAGGACACGGTCAGGACGCGGTCAGGACACGGTCAGGACGCGGTCAGGACACGGTCAGGACGCGGTCAGGACACGGTCAGGATACGGTCAGGACACGGTCAGGACAAGGTCAGGACACGGTCAGGACGCAGTCAGGACACGGTCAGGACGCGGTCAGGACACAGTCAGGACGCAGTCAGGATACGGTCAGTACGCGGTCAGGGTACGGTCAGGACACGGTCAGGACAAGGTCAGGACACGGTCAGGACGCAGTCAGGACGCAGTCAAGACACGGTCAGGACGCAGTCAAGACACGGTCAGGACGCGGTCAGGACACGGTCAGGATACGGTCAGGACACGGGCAGGATACGGTCAGGATACTGTAAGGACAAGGTCAGGACGCAGTCAGGACGCGGTCAGGACGCGGTCAGGACGCGGTCAGGACGCGGTCAGGACGCGGTCAGGACACGGTCAGGACGCGGTCAGGACGCGGTCAGGACGCGGTCAGGACACGGTCAGGACGCGGTCAGGACACGGTCAGGACGCGGTCAGGACACGGTCAGGACGCGGTCAGGACACGGGCAGGATACGGTCAGGATACTGTAAGGACAAGGTCAGGACGCAGTCAGGACGCGGTCAGGACACGGTCAGGACACGGTCAGGATACGGTCAGGACACGGGCAGGATACGGTCAGGACACGGGCAGGATACGGTCAGGATACTGTAAGGACAAGGTCAGGACGCAGTCAAGACACGGTCAGGACGCAGTCAGGACACGGGCAGGACAAGGTCAGGACGCAGTCAAGACACGGTCAGGACGCAGTCAGGACACGGTCAGGATACGGTCAGGACGCAGTCAGGACACGGTCAGGACACGGGCAGGATACGGTCAGGACGCAGTCAGGACACGGTCAGGACGCAGTCAGGACACGGTCAGGACGCAGTCAGGACACGGTCAGGACGCAGTCAGGACACGGTCAGGACAAGGTCAGGACACGGTCAGGACAAGGTCAGGACACGGTCAGGACGCAGTCAAGACACGGTCAGGACACGGTCAGGACACGGGCAGGATACGGTCAGGACACGGTCAGGACGTAGTCAAGACACGGTCAGGACGCAGTCAGGATACGGTCAGGTCTTGGGTGGTGTCAGGTACGACCCCCTAACCCTACCACGCCACCTACAACCTCAGGTACGACCCCTAACCCCACCACGCCGCCAACAACCTCAGGTACGACCCCTAACCCCACCACGCCGCCAACAACCTCAGGTACGACCCCCTAACCCTACCACGCCGCCAACAACCTCAGGTACGACCCCTAACCCCACCACGCCGCCAACAACCTCAGGTACGACCCCCTAACCCTACCACGCCACCTACAACCTCAGGTACGACCCCTCACCCCACCACGCCGCCAACAACCTCAGGTACGACCCCTAACCCCACCACGCCACCTACAACCTCAGGTACGACCCCTCACCCCACCACGCCGCCAACAACCTCAGGTACGACCCCTAACCCCACCACGCCGCCAACAACCTCAGGTACGACCCCTAACCCCACCACGCCACCAACAACCTCAGGTACGACCCCTAACCCCACCACGCCGCCAACAACCTCAGGTACGACCCCTAACCCCACCACGCCGCCAACAACCTCAGGTACGACCCCTAACCCTACCACGCCGCCAACAACCTCAGGTACGACCCCCTAACCCCACCACGCCGCCAACAACCTCAGGTACGACCCCTAACCCTACCACGCCGCCAACAACCTCAGGTACGACCCCTAACCCCACCACGCCGCCAACAACCTCAGGTACGACCCCTAACCCTACCACGCCGCCAACAACCTCAGGTACGACCCCTAACCCCACCACGCCGCCAACAACCTCAGGTACGACCCCTAACCCCACCACGCCGCCAACAACCTCAGGTACCACCCCTTAACGCTGTTCTGATGTCTCCAGACTTTAACCTTGTTCTGATGTCTCCAGACTTTAACGCTGTTCTGATGTCTCCAGACTTTAACCTTGTTCTGATGTCTCCAGACTTTAACGTTGTTCTGATGTCTCCAGACTTTAACGCTGTTCTGATGTCTCCAGACTTTAACCTTGTTCTGATGTCTCCAGACTTTAACCTTGTTCTGATGTCTCCAGACTTTAACGCTGTTCTGATGTCTCCAGACTTTAACCTTGCTCTGATGTCTCCAGACTTTAACCTTGTTCTGATGTCTCCAGACTTTAACGTTGTTCTGATGTCTCCAGACTTTAACCTTGTTCTGATGTCTCCAGACTTTAACCTTGTTCTGATGTCTCCAGACTTTAACCTTGTTCTGATGTCTCCAGACTTTAACCTTGTTCTGATGTCTCCAGACTTTAACGCTGTTCTGATGTCTCCAGACTTTAACCTTGCTCTGATGTCTCCAGACTTTAACGCTGTTCTGATGTCTCCAGACTTTAACGTTGTTCTGATGTCTCCAGACTTTAACGTTGTTCTGATGTGTCCAGACTTTAACGCTGTTCTGATGTCTCCAGACTTTAACGTTGTTCTGATGTCTCCAGACTTTAACGCTGTTCTGATGTCTCCAGACTTTAACGTTGTTCTGATGTCTCCAGACTTTAACGCTGTTCTGATGTCTCCAGACTTTAACGTTGTTCTGATGTCTCCAGACTTTAACGTTGTTCTGATGTGTCCAGACTTTAACGTTGTTCTGATGTCTCCAGACTTTAACGTTGTTCTGATGTGTCCAGACTTTAACGTTGTTCTGATGTGTCCAGGCTGATGCAGCACATGCTCACTCACTGGAGGCCCATCGGTCGCAGCGACGACAGGAAGAGCTGCAAGTTCTGCTACAGACACTTCTCCTCCCCCCTCCAGCTGCAGGCTCACCTGGACCAGGTGCACGGGCCCGTCCTGTCCAACAGTAAGAGCCAATCAGAGCGCAGTATACACACCTCAGCCAATCAGAGCGCAGCAGAGGATTCACTGTGCTGTGTTTCTCAGGTCTGTGTCGGATCTGTGAGTGGGCTTTCGAAAATGAGCCGATCTTCTTAAACCACATGAAGTCCAACCACAAACCTGGAGAGATGCCCTACGTCTGCCAGGTAGGAATACTACTGATACTACTACTACTACTACTACTACTACTACTACTACTACTACTACTACTGTCTACTGTTACTACTACTGTACTGTGCTGTATTGCATTAGACTGTAGTAATGGAAAACAAGGTTCTGGAGGAGGGTTTTGGAACTAATGAGGTGAACTGTCCACACATCAGTAAGTACTGGCTCATATATTCTCTGTCGCCTCACAGCAGGTCCTAGGTTTGATCCCTGGGCTGTGTGGGGCCTCCCTGTGGAGTTTGTACGTTCTCCCTGTGTCTGGGTTTCTCAGGTTTCCCCCATCAACCTAAAACCTGCTCAGTAATCCTCCAGCGAGGTCCTGACCTGGATCCCGGCCCGGGTCCTGACCTGGATCCCGGCCCGGGTCCTGACCTGGATCCCGGCCCGGGTCCTGACAGGTTAAAGGCAGTGGACAGACCTCTCTCCAGGGAGAATAAAGTCCACCTTAACCTTAACCTCCTGCTGTCTCCCTGTAAGGAGGTTGTGGGTTCTACTCCCTGGTCTCCGTGTGTCTCTGACTCTCCTCTGTTACCTGTCCAGGTGTGCTCGTACCGCTCCTCCTTCTACTCGGACGTCATCCAGCACTTCGCCTCGTTCCACAGAGAGACGCGCTTCCTGCTCTGTGTCTTCTGCCTGAAGATCAGCAGGAACCCGGGCAGCTACCAGCAGCACCTGCTGCGCCACCAGGTGAGGAGTCCGGGTACTGCGGCCTCACACGCCTCTTTAGTCCTGGTTTAATCCTGGTTTAATCCTGGTTTAGTCCTGGTTTAGACCTGGTTTAGACCTGGTTTAGACCTGGTTTAGTCCTGGTTTAGTCCTGGTTTAGTCCCATTAAAGCTGTTTTTCTGTGTGAAAAGTCTGAGAACCCCTTTACTCTCAGCTCCCTGTCGTTGCTCTACAGCTCTTGTCACCACTGAAAAACAGACAGAGTCCTGTTTGTTTGAAGACAGACTGGTTTTCCGCAGACTGGTTTTCCGCAGACTGGTTTTCCGCAGACTGGTTTTCCGCTGACTGGTTTTCCGCAGACTGGTTTTGCGCAGACTGGTTTTGCGCAGACTGGTTTTGCGCAGACTGGTTTCGCGCAGACTGGTTTCGCGCAGACTGGTTTTCCTCAGACTGGTTTTCCGCTGACTGGTTTTGCGCAGACTGGTTTTGCGCAGACTGGTTTTGCGCAGACTGGTTTTGCGCAGACTGGTTTTGCGCAGACTGGTTTTGCGCTGTCTGGTTTTGCGCAGACTGGTTTTCCTCAGACTGTTTTTCCGCAGACTGGTTTTCCTCAGACTGGTTTTCCGCTGACTGGTTTTCCTCAGACTGGTTTTCCGCTGACTGGTTTTCCGCTGACTGGTTTTCCGCTGACTGGTTTTCCTCAGACTGGATTTCCGCAGACTGGTTTTCCGCAGACTGGTTTTCCGCAGACTGGTTTTCCTCAGACTGGTTTTCCGCTGACTGGTTTTGCGCAGACTGGTTTTGCGCAGACTGGTTTTGCGCAGACTGGTTTTGCGCAGACTGGTTTTGCGCTGTGTGGTTTTCCGCTGACTGGTTTTCCGCTGACTGGTTTTCCGCTGACTGGTTTTCCGCTGACTGGTTTTGCGCAGACTGGTTTTGCGCAGACTGGTTTTGCGCAGACTGGTTTTGCGCAGACTGGTTTTGCGCAGACTGGTTTTGCGCAGACTGGTTTTGCGCAGACCGGTTTTCCGCAGACCGGTTTTCCGCAGACCGGTTTTCCGCAGACTGGTTTTCCGCAGACTGGTTTTCCGCAGACTGGTTTTCCGCAGACTGGTTTTCCTCAGACTGGTTTTCCGCAGACTGGTTTTCCGCAGACTGGTTTTCCGCAGACTGGTTTTCCGCAGACTGGTTTTCCGCAGACTGTTTTTCCGCAGACTGGTTTTCCGCAGACTGGTTTTCCTCTGACTGGTTTTCCGCTGACTGGTTTTCCTCAGACTGGTTTTCCGCTGACTGATTTTCCTCAGACTGGTTTTCCGCTGACTGGTTTTGCACAGACTGGTTTTGCGCAGACTGGTTTTGCGCAGACTGGTTTTCCGCTGACTGGTTTTCCGCTGACTGGTTTTCCTCAGACTGGATTTCCGCAGACTGGTTTTCCTCAGACTGGTTTTCCTCAGACTGGTTTTCCGCAGACTGGTTTTCCGCAGACTGGTTTTCCTCAGACTGGTTTTCCTCAGACTGGTTTTCCGCAGACTGGTTTTGCGCAGACTGGTTTTCCGCTGACTGGTTTTCCGCTGACTGGTTTTGCGCTGTCTGGTTTTGCGCTGTCTGGTTTTCCTCAGACTGGTTTTCCGCTGACTGGTTTTGCGCAGACTGGTTTTGCGCAGACTGGTTTTGCGCAGACTGGTTTTGCGCTGTCTGGTTTTGCGCAGACTGGTTTTCCTCAGACTGTTTTTCCGCAGACTGGTTTTCCGCAGACTGGTTTTCCGCTGACTGGTTTTGCGCAGACTGGTTTTGCGCAGACTGGTTTTGCGCAGACTGGTTTTGCGCTGTCTGGTTTTGCGCTGTCTGGTTTTCCTCAGACTGGTTTTCCGCTGACTGGTTTTGCGCAGACTGGTTTTGCGCAGACTGGTTTTGCGCAGACCGGTTTTCCGCAGACTGTTTTTCCGCAGACTGTTTTTCCGCAGACTGGTTTTCCGCAGACTGGTTTTCCGCAGACTGGTTTTCCGCAGACTGGTTTTCCTCAGACTGGTTTTCCGCTGACTGGTTTTCCGCAGACTGGTTTTCCGCAGACCGGTTTTGCGCAGACTGGTTTTGCGCAGACCGGTTTTGCGCAGACTGGTTTTCTGCAGACTGGTTTTCCTCAGACTGGTTTTCCGCTGACTGGTTTTGCGCAGACTGGTTTTGCGCAGACTGGTTTTCCTCAGACTGGTTTTGCGCAGACTGGTTTTGCGCAGACCGGTTTTGCGCAGACTGGTTTTCTGCAGACTGGTTTTCCTCAGACTGGTTTTGCGCAGACTGGTTTTGCGCAGACTGGTTTTGCGCAGACTGGTTTTCTTCAGACTGGTTTTCCGCTGACTGGTTTTGCACAGACTGGTTTTGCGCAGACTGGTTTTCTTCAGACTGGTTTTCCGCTGACTGGTTTTGCACAGACTGGTTTTGCGCAGACTGGTTTTCCTCAGACTGGTTTTCCTCAGACTGGTTTTCCTCAGACTGGTTTTCCGCTGACTGGTTTTCCTCAGACTGGTTTTCCGCTGACTGGTTTTCCTCAGACTGGTTTTCCTCAGACTGGTTTTCCTCAGGCTGGTTTTCCTCAGACTGGTTTTCCTCAGACTGGTTTTCCGCTGACTGGTTTTCCTCAGACTGGTTTTCCGCTGACTGGTTTTGCACAGACTGGTTTTGCGCAGACTGGTTTTCTTCAGACTGGTTTTCTGCAGACTGGTTTTCCGCAGACTGGTTTTCCTCAGACTGGTTTTCCTCAGATTCGGTGATAAAAGTCGTACTGAGTCCGGTTTATTTCCTGCGTTGCAGCACGAGGCCTTCCACTGTAACCGCTGCCGGCTCCAGTTCATCTTCCTCAAGGACAAGATCCAGCACAAGCAGGAGCACCACCGCAGCTTCAGGAGACCGGCCCGACTGGAGGGGCTGCCCCCGGGGTCAAAGGTCAGGGTTCACGACAACGCCACACTCACATTTATACAGAACCACCTTATGTTATATTATGTTCTTTATGCTGTAGTTATGTGAATAACTGTTAATATATTACGTTAACATACGAGACACCTATTCAGTTCATTGTTTATGCTTCATGTAGCTGAATAACCATCAATGTGTTACGTTAGCATAGCGCACACCTATTCAGCTGTTGTTCTCTATTCTATTATTACTATAACTTGCCTTTCAACATGAAATGTCTGTTCTTGGTGTTGGATTTTGTAAAATAAATTTCCCCCAAAAAATGTGACTTATAGTTCAGTGCGACTTATGTACGTTTTTTTCTTCTTTATTATGCATTTTTTGGCGAGTGCTCACTTTTGTGTCCTGACCCACCAGCTGAGACTCACAGGCTTACCCCCAATTCACACAAAAGCAGCAGCAGCGTCACGTCAGAAGCGAGTGAACTGCTTTCTGTTTTAATCACTGACAGTTTACACCGGGGACGTCTTACGAACGACTCGCTGCGACGCTACGCTCAAATTAGGTTGGAGTTCTATTTTTCGAGCGTCTACGCAGCGATCTGCAGAGCTACAGCTGGGAAACACAGGAAACTGACTTCCAAAATAAAGGCTCACTGAAAACAGAGGTGATGTAAACACGATGCACTGAGAAGTTGATTCTTGAGAGAGAGAAATGTAACATAATTTGCGATGCAGCTTTTTACAAGGACAACCTGCAGAAGTAGAAGCTACAGGGCTCTGCAAAGACAACTTTCTGTTCAGACAGAGAGTCGTCTGTAAAAGTCAGGGGAGAGCCGCTCAGCAGCGTTACAGCAGCAGCTCTGATGCTCTCGCTGTGAACTGCTTTTAAACAGTACGCGCCTAAAACGACCGCTGCTGCTGCGATGCTCTGGAGACGTTTTCGGTGTGAATTCAGGGTTAATGTGCAGCATCTCTTCATCATGCAAAAGACAGCACCAGCAGCTCACAGTTAATAGGAAAGTCCTGCCTCTTTAGTGCTGTCGTCTCTTTATGGACTGTCCCTGTCTCAGGCCTCTGTCTCACCTGCAGGACACAGTTTTATAACAACATGAAGTGAACAGCTGTGTAACTGAACCTTGTTTGCAGTGGGACTTGCACATCTGGACTCGACAGTGGCTCTAAATCCACCTGAGCCGTCTTTTATTGGGGCTGTGGTCCGTCAACACTCAGTTCTAACAAACTCCAGGAACGCCTCTGATCCCAGTCACGCCCCCTCAACCCGGGTCACGCCCCCTCAACCCGGGTCACGCCCCTGATCCCGGGTCACGCCCCTGATCCCAGTCACGCCCCCTCAACCCGGGTTACGCCCCTGATCCCGGTCACGCCCCTGATCCCAGTCACGCCCCCTCAACCCGGGTCACGCCCCCTCAACCCGGGTTACGCCCCTGATCCCGGTCACGCCCCTGATCCCAGTCACGCCCCCTCAACCCGGGTCACGCCCCTGATCCAGGGTTACGCCCCTGATCCCGGGTTACGCCCCTGATCCCGGTCTCGGCCTGATCCCGGTCCTGATCCCGGTCTCTGGTTCAGTCCTGCTGTGTGTGACTTGATGACATCACTGTGTAACAGGTGACGATCCGGACTTTCAGTCGGAGGAAGGCCATGGCCTCACCTGGTTCAGGTGGACACCCCCTTCAGAGCCCCGCCTCCTCAGGGCCCGCCCACTCAGGCCCAGGCCATG
Organism: Bostrychus sinensis; assembly: GCA_020698575.1. NCBI lineage: Eukaryota > Metazoa > Chordata > Actinopteri > Gobiiformes > Eleotridae > Bostrychus > Bostrychus sinensis. The sequence goes on from CM036247.1 coordinate 702,729, forward strand.
CCCACTCCAACATGATTCAGCCAATCAGCATCAAGACAGAGCCACAGAGCGTCATGATCCAGAAACCGACCAGAACTCCCCAGAAGAGACGCTACGCTCTGGAGGACAGGTGAGGACTAAACCAGGTCTGAACCAGGTCTGAACCAGGTCTGAACCAGGACTAAACCAGGACTAAACCAGGTCTAAACCAGGACTAAACCAGGACTGAACCAGGACTAAACCAGGACTAAACCAGGACTAAACCAGGTCTAAACCAGGTCTAAACCAGGACTAAACCAGGACTGAACCAGGACTAAACCAGGACTAAACCAGGTCTAAACCAGGACTAAACCAGGTCTAAACCAGGTCTAAACCAGGTCTAAACCAGGTCTAAACCAGGACTAAACCAGGACTAAACCAGGTCTCTTGTCTCTCTGCTGCAGTTCCCCGCTGCCCTCTGTGTGGCGCTGTCTGGAGTGTGGTGACCAGGTGAGGGCGCTGTCTGCTCACTACCCCACCCACGTCCGCTGCCTGCTGTGTCCCTACGGCAGCTGCTGCTCCAAGGCCTACGCCACCCACATGATCCAGTGAGTCACATGACCCCAGTCACATGACCCCAGTCACATGACCTGAGCTTCTCCTTTACATTTAACTCATGACATCATCTGTGTTTCAGCTCTCACCACTTCCCTCGCTCCAAAGACGCCATTCCACGCCTGAACAGGGAACCTCCACCCAGGTACTACTACTACTACTACTGTTACTACTACTGTTACTACTACTACTGCTACTACTACTGCTACTACTACTACTGCTACTACTGCTACTGTTACTACTACTACTGCTACTACTGCTGGACCGGGGACTAACCCAGGACTGAGCCGGGACTGAACCAGGACTGAACCAGGACTGAACCAGGACTGAACCAGGACTGAACCAGGACTGAGCCAGGACTGAACCAGGACTGAACCAGGACTGAACCAGGACTGAACCAGGACTGAACCAGGACTGAGCCAGGACTGAGCCAGGACTGAACCAGGACTGACCCAGGACTGAACCAGGACTAACCCAGGACTGACCCAGGACTGACCCAGGACTGAACCAGGACTGACCCAGGACTGACCCAGGACTGACCCAGGACTGAACCAGGACTGAGCCAGGACTGAGCCAGGACTGACCCAGGACTGAACCGGGACTAACCCAGGACTGACCCAGGACTGACCCAGGACTAACCCAGGACTAACCCAGGACTGAGCCAGGACTGAACCAGGACTGAACCAGGACTGAACCAGGACTAACCCAGGACTGAGCCAGGACTGAACCAGGACTGAACCAGGACTGAACCAGGACTGAACCAGGACTGAGCCAGGACTGAGCCAGGACTGAACCAGGACTGAACCAGGACTGACCCAGGACTGACCCAGGACTGACCCAGGACTGAACCAGGACTAACCCAGGACTGACCCAGGACTGACCCAGGACTGAACCAGGACTGAGCCAGGACTGAACCAGGACTGAACCAGGACTGACCCAGGACTGACCCAGGACTGACCCAGGACTGACCCAGGACTGACCCAGGACTGAACCAGGACTGAACCAGGACTGAGCCAGGACTGAGCCAGGACTGAACCAGGACTGAACCAGGACTGACCCAGGACTGACCCAGGACTGAACCAGGACTGACCCAGGACTGAACCGGGACTAACCCAGGACTGACCCAGGACTGACCCAGGACTGACCCAGGACTGACCCAGGACTGACCCAGGACTGACCCAGGACTAACCCAGGACTGAGCCAGGACTAACCCAGGACTGACCCAGGACTGACCCAGGACTAACCCAGGACTGAGCCAGGACTAACCCAGGACGTAGCCCTGTCCTAACCCTGTGTCCTGTCTGCAGTCGGTTCGCTGTGGTCTGTACAGACTGTCAGTTCAGACCGGACTCCGTGGATGAGATGGCTCTGCACCTGGCTCTGAACCCGAGCCACGACAGCGCCACGTGCACGCCCCGGGGTGAGAGCCGCCGCCCTGCAGCTCGGGGCCCGGGCCGAGAGCCGCCGCCCCGCAGCTCGGGGCCCGGGCTGCAGTGGCTGTACTGTAACGATAACAAAACTGTATTTTCTTACTGTTGTTGTTTTTCTAAGCACAAATCTAATATTACTTCATGTTTACTGTTTCTGATTAAATCTCAGACACTGCTGCTGTTCACAGACAAAACTGTGCTCAGCTCTGAACATCACAGAAATATTATACGTTCATATTTTTTTGCATACATCTTTTAATCCACTTCTGCCCTGACTATAAATACCAAATATTTCATTGTTCTTTCATCTTTTTTATGCCAGTGCATGTGATAACATACACATTTGTTAGCAAAAACACAAAAAATGAAATAATTTTAATATTCTCAATGCAAAGTTTAATTTTTAGGGGGGATTATTCCAGCCTTGGGTCTGTCAGATATCACAGTGCTTTACTCCCAAATGTAGGGGGCGCTCTGTAGAGAAACATGAGACTGAAACAGAGAAGAAATGAGCTACGGTGTTCTCCTGTCAGGATTTAGTATTAAACTCTAACTCGTGCCCCTCTCTCTCTCAGTGCTGTCGGAGCCAGACCTGGAGTTCTCCATCCTCGAGCCGCTGCGTTCTGATTGGCCGGTGCCGGCCCCTCCCCCTCCTCCTCCTCCTCCTTCCTCCTCTCCTCCTCCTCCTTCTCCTCCTCCTCTGGTGTGGTCGACGCCGGACTGCGGCGGCTCTGCTTCTGTGGGGGAGTTCGCCGAGAGGAGCGGCCCCAACCAGGTCCTGCACCGCAGCAGCGACGCCATCGACTTCTTCAACCTCCTCTTCCCCTCCTCGCTGGTCGAGCTCATCGTCATGGAGACCAACGCGCACGTCAAAACGCAGCGCTTCCTGGTGCGCGAGCCGCTGCTCTCCGATTGGACGCCTCTGTCGGCCAATGAGCTGCGAGGATTCCTGGGCCTGGTGCGTATCAGGAGTGAATCAGTAAATACATGAGTCCAGAGGAGGGACATTGATGGTACAGAGGAGGGACAGTGGTGGGTGCAGAGGAGGGACAGTGGTGGGTACAGAGGAGGGACAGCGGTGGGTGCAGAGGAGGGACAGCGATGGGTGCAGAGGAGGGACATTGATGGTACAGAGGAGGGACAGTGGTGGGTGCAGAGGAGGGACAGCGGTGGGTGCAGAGGAGGGACAGTGGTGGGTCCAGAGGAGGGACAGCGATGGGTGCAGAGGAGGGACATTGATGGTACAGAGGAGGGACAGCGGTGGGTACAGAGGAGGGACAGCGGTGGGTGCAGAGGAGGGACAGCGATGGGTGCAGAGGAGGGACATTGATGGTACAGAGGAGGGACAGTGGTGGGTGCAGAGGAGGGACAGTGGTGGGTGCAGAGGAGGGACAGCGGTGGGTGCAGAGGAGGGACAGTGGTGGGTCCAGAGGAGGGACATTGATGGGTGCAGAGGAGGGACATTGATGGTACAGAGGAGGGACAGTGGTGGGTGCAGAGGAGGGACAGTGGTGGGTGCAGAGGAGGGACAGTGGTGGGTACAGAGGAGGGACAGCGGTGGGTGCAGAGGAGGGACATTGATGGTACAGAGGAGGGACAGTGGTGGGTGCAGAGGAGGGACAGTGGTGGGTGCAGAGGAGGGACAGCGGTGGGTGCAGAGGAGGGACAGCGGTGGGTGCAGAGGAGGGACAGTGGTGGGTCCAGAGGAGGGACATTGATGGGTGCAGAGGAGGGACATTGATGGTACAGAGGAGGGACAGTGGTGGGTGCAGAGGAGGGACAGTGGTGGGTCCAGAGGAGGGACAGTGATGGGTGCAGAGGAGGGACATTGATGGTACAGAGGAGGGACAGTGGTGGGTGCAGAGGAGGGACAGTGGTGGGTACAGAGGAGGGACAGTGATGGGTACAGAGGAGGGACAGTGGTGGGTGCAGAGGAGGGACAGTGATGGGTGCAGAGGAGGGACAGCGGTGGGTCCAGAGGAGGGACAGCGGTGGGTACAGAGGAGGGACAGTGGTGGGTCCAGAGGAGGGACATTGATGGGTGCAGAGGAGGGACATTGATGGTACAGAGGAGGGACAGTGGTGGGTCCAGAGGAGGGACAGTGGTGGGTGCAGAGGAGGGACAGCGATGGGTGCAGAGGAGGGACAGCGATGGTACAGAGGAGGGACAGTGGTGGGTGCAGAGGAGGGACATTGATGGGTGCAGAGGAGGGACATTGATGGTACAGAGGAGGGACAGTGGTGGGTACAGAGGAGGGACAGCGGTGGGTGCAGAGGAGGGACAGCGATGGGTGCAGAGGAGGGACATTGATGGTACAGAGGAGGGACAGTGGTGGGTGCAGAGGAGGGACAGCGGTGGGTGCAGAGGAGGGACAGTGATGGGTGCAGAGGAGGGACAGCGGTGGGTACAGAGGAGGGACAGCGGTGGGTGCAGAGGAGGGACAGCGGTGGGTGCAGAGGAGGGACAGTGGTGGGTACAGAGGAGGGACAGCGATGGGTCCAGAGGAGGGACAGCGATGGGTGCAGAGGAGGGACAGTGAGGGTCCAGAGGAGGGACAGTGAGGGTCCAGAGGAGGGACAGTGGTGGGTCCAGAGGAGGGACAGTGAGGGTCCAGAGGAGGGACAGTGATGTGTGCAGAGGAGGGACAGTGAGGGTACAGAGGAGGGACAGTGGTGGGTGCAGAGGAGGGACAGTGGTGGGTCCAGAGGAGGGACAGTGGTGGGTCCAGAGGAGGGACAGTGGTGGGTCCAGAGGAGGGACAGCGATGGGTCCAGAGGAGGGACAGCGATGGGTGCAGAGGAGGGACAGTGAGGGTCCAGAGGAGGGACAGTGAGGGTCCAGAGGAGGGACAGTGGTGGGTCCAGAGGAGGGACAGTGAGGGTCCAGAGGAGGGACAGTGATGTGTGCAGAGGAGGGACAGTGAGGGTACAGAGGAGGGACAGTGGTGGGTGCAGAGGAGGGACAGTGGTGGGTACAGAGGAGGGACAGCGATGGGTCCAGAGGAGGGACAGCGATGGGTGCAGAGGAGGGACAGTGAGGGTCCAGAGGAGGGACAGTGAGGGTCCAGAGGAGGGACAGTGGTGGGTCCAGAGGAGGGACAGTGAGGGTCCAGAGGAGGGACAGTGATGTGTGCAGAGGAGGGACAGTGAGGGTACAGAGGAGGGACAGTGGTGGGTGCAGAGGAGGGACAGTGGTGGGTGCAGAGGAGGGACAGTGGTGGGTCCAGAGGAGGGACAGTGGTGGGTCCAGAGGAGGGACAGCGATGGGTCCAGAGGAGGGACAGTGATGTGTGCAGAGGAGGGACAGTGAGGGTACAGAGGAGGGACAGTGGTGGGTCCAGAGGAGGGACAGTGAGGGTGCAGAGGAGGGACAGCGATGGGTGCAGAGGAGGGACAGCGATGGGTCCAGAGGAGGGACAGTGATGTGTGCAGAGGAGGGACAGTGAGGGTACAGAGGAGGGACAGTGGTGGGTCCAGAGGAGGGACAGTGAGGGTGCAGAGGAGGGACAGCGATGGGTGCAGAGGAGGGACAGTGAGGGTCCAGAGGAGGGACAGTGGTGGGTCCAGAGGAGGGACAGTGAGGGTCCAGAGGAGGGACAGTGGTGGGTCCAGAGGAGGGACAGTGATGTGTGCAGAGGAGGGACAGTGAGGGTACAGAGGAGGGACAGTGAGGGTACAGAGGAGGGACAGCGGTGGGTACAGGGGAGGGACAGTGAGGGTACAGAGGAGGGACAGCGGTGGGTACAGGGGAGGGACAGTGAGGGTACAGAGGAGGGACAGCGGTGGGTACAGGGGAGGGACAGTGAGGGTACAGAGGAGGGACAGCGGTGGGTACAGGGGAGGGACAGTGAGGGTCCAGAGGAGGGACAGTGATGGGTCCAGAGGAGGGACAGTGAGGGTACAGGGGAGGGACAGTGAGGGTCCAGAGGAGGGACAGTGAGGGTCCAGAGGAGGGACAGTGAGGGTACAGGGGAGGGACAGTGAGGGTCCAGAGGAGGGACAGTGAGGGTCCAGAGGAGGGACAGTGAGGGTCCAGAGGAGGGACAGCGGTGGTTGCTCTGGAGCCTGATCTCTCTCCTGTCCGTCCACAGGTGATCATGATGGGGCTGCAGACGCTCCCGGACCTGGGGCAGTACTGGTCGTACGCTCACTACGACTCCAGGTGGGTCCCAGAGCCGTTAGACCTGAACGTGTAGTGATCCTAGTCCCGGTCTAACCCTGATGCCCTCCCACAGTTACATGTTTAACCAGGTGATGTCCCAGCGTCGCTTCACTCAGATCCTCCAGTCGCTGCGTCCGGGCAGCTCCGACTCCGCGCTCCACGGTCTCTGCGGCGCCCCCTCCGGCCCCGCCCCCCAGCGGCAGCAGCCCCACCCCCCGGGTAAAGCCCCGGGCCCCGCCCCCCTGAGCCGCCGAGGCCCCGCCCCACAGAGGGACCCTCTCAGGATGTTCCGTGGGATGCTGCAGCTCCAGGGCAGAGCCATGTGGGACGCCTACAAACCCAACTGCTGCCTGGCCCTGGACCGAGCCCTGCTGCCAGGGGCCCCGGACCAAGACCAGAACCAGGACCCGCAACCTGAGCAGAGCCAGACCAAAACCGGCACCGCTCTGCCCCAGGTCTGGCTCCTCTGCGACTCCAAGTCCGGGTACTGCCACCGGCTGCACTTCCAGGTCAGACGCCGGGTTCTAGGTTTTTTGAAAAGTGTTTGTTGTGTGAGCAGTTCTGACCCCGTCCCGGTCTCGCCCACAGGTCTCCCCCGGGTCCCAGTCCTCCGTGGTCTCGGAGCTGCTGTCGGGACTGGAGGACCAGCACCACCAGCTGTTCGTCTCCAACTCTGTGGCCTCTGTGGAGCTCTTCACTCAGCTGCACCAAAAGGGCATCTACGCCTCGGCCTCCTTCCCAAGACCGCACCCCGCCTTCCCCTCGCAGCTCTGGGACGACAGGTAACACCCCCCGCCTTCCCCTGACAGCTCTGGGACGACAGGTAACACCCCCGCCTTCCTCGACAGGTAACACCCCCCGCCTTCCCCTGACAGCTCTGGGACGACAGGTAACACCCCCCGCCTTCCCCTGACAGCTCTGGGACGACAGGTAACACCCCCGCCTTCCCCTGACAGCTCTGCGACAGGTAACACCCCCCGCCTTCCCCTGACAGCTCTGGGACGACAGGTAACACCCCCGCCTTCCCCTCGCAGCTCTGGGACGACAGGTAACACCCCCGCCTTCCCCTGACAGCTCTGGGACGACAGGTAACACCCCCGCCTTCCCCTGACAGCTCTGGGACGACAGGTAACACCCCCCGCCTTCCCCTGACAGCTCTGGGACGACAGGTAACACCCCCCGCCTTCCCCTAACAGCTCTGGGACGACAGGTAACACCCCCGCCTTCCCCTGACAGCTCTGGGACAGGTAACACCCCCCCCTTCCCCTGACAGCTCTGGGACGACAGGTAACACCCCCCGCCTTCCCCTGACAGCTCTGGGACGACAGGTAACACCCCCGCCTTCCCCTGACAGCTCTGGGACGACAGGTAACACCCCCGCCTTCCCCTAACAGCTCTGGGACGACAGGTAACACCCCCGCCTTCCCCTGACAGCTCTGGGACGACAGGTAACACCCCCCGCCTTCCCCTGACAGCTCTGGGACGACAGGTAACACCCCCCGCCTTCCCCTCGCAGCTCTGGGACGACAGGTAACACCCCCCGCCTTCCCCTGACAGCTCTGGGACGACAGGTAACACCCCCCGCCTTCCCCTGACAGCTCTGGGACGACAGGTAACACCCCCGCCTTCCCCTGACAGCTCTGGGACGACAGGTAACACCCCCGCCTTCCCCTGACAGCTCTGGGACGACAGGTAACACCCCCGCCTTCCCCTCGCAGCTCTGGGACGACAGGTAACACCCCCCGCCTTCCCCTGACAGCTCTGGGACGACAGGTAACACCCCCGCCTTCCCCTGACAGCTCTGGGACGACAGGTAACACCCCCCGCCTTCCCCTGACAGCTCTGGGACGACAGGTAACACCCCCCGCCTTCCCCTAACAGCTCTGGGACGACAGGTAACACCCCCCGCCTTCCCCTGACAGCTCTGGGACGACAGGTAACACCCCCCGCCTTCCCCTCGCAGCTCTGGGACGACAGGTAACACCCCCCGCCTTCCCCTAACAGCTCTGGGACGACAGGTAACACCCCCCGCCTTCCCCTGACAGCTCTGGGACGACAGGTAACACCCCCCGCCTTCCCCTGACAGCTCTGGGACGACAGGTAACACCCCCCGCCTTCCCCTGACAGCTCTGGGACGACAGGTAACACCCCCGCCTTCCCCTGACAGCTCTGGGACGACAGGTAACACCCCCCGCCTTCCCCTGACAGCTCTGGGACGACAGGTAACACCCCCCGCCTTCCCCTAACAGCTCTGGGACGACAGGTAACACCCCCGCCTTCCCCTGACAGCTCTGGGACGACAGGTAACACCCCCCGCCTTCCCCTAACAGCTCTGGGACGACAGGTAACACCCCCCGCCTTCCCCTGACAGCTCTGGGACGACAGGTAACACCCCCCGCCTTCCCCTAACAGCTCTGGGACGACAGGTAACACCCCCCGCCTTCCCCTGACAGCTCTAGGACGACAGGTAACACCCCCGCCTTCCCCTGACAGCTCTGGGACGACAGGTAACACCCCCCGCCTTCCCCTGACAGCTCTGGGACGACAGGTAACACCCCCCGCCTTCCCCTGACAGCTCTGGGACGACAGGTAACACCCCCCGCCTTCCCCTGACAGCTCTGGGACGACAGGTAACAGCCCCCGCCTTCCCCTGACAGCTCTGGGACGACAGGTAACACCCCCGCCTTCCCCTGACAGCTCTGGGACGACAGGTAACACCCCCGCCTTCCCCTGACAGCTCTGGGACGACAGGTAACACCCCCGCCTTCCCCTGACAGCTCTGGGACGACAGGTAACACCCCCCGCCTTCCCCTCGCAGATTAATTTTTTAATCGTGTCCCACCACTACTTTATAATTAAACATTCTACAACAACGACAAGCAACCTAACAACTAAATTACCTAGAGTACTTCATCAAGAGTTACATTTTAGTTCTGATGAGCACAACCACAAGACTAGGCGCGCTACAGAGGGCAGATGTATACTGCCCAAAGTGAAAACTAATAATATGAGAAGAATTGTGATGTATAGATCCATGTTAGCATGGAATGCATTGCCTAGTTCCATTATTAATAACAGTAGTAAACATCAACTCAAAATCCTTTTGAAGAGACATCTTCTCACTGAACACATCTCTGCAGCTGCTGAACATTAAGTAAGGCTGGGGACGCACTACAGGGTTTTCTCAGTCATTACAGATTCTGAAAAGACTCGGAGCTCACACTAACGACTGGTTTCAGCAGATTTAGTTCTGACGACTGAAAGACTGCGCCTCACACACTACAAGATCTGTAACTGCAACTGACGCCAAACAAACTCTGGTGGGGAACTATCGAGAACTAAATGGTAAACAAACATGGAGCTCCCTGGGTCGCTGTTGCCGTTGTGTGCGCAGCGATCTGTTTGGAAAAAGGGAAAGAAAAAACGACAATGTATCCAGTTTCCCTTGGGTAGCGCTCAACTTTCTTCGGTGTTTGCCATGATTGTTTTCTTCTTCTTCAAATTTCCGCTTATATTTTCCCGGCGCTTCCTGTTTCTTCGTCTGCGTCCTGACGCTATTTCCTGTGTCCCATCAGCTGTTTTTCATCGGCCGCTGGACTCCATGAATTCCCAGTTGGATGTAAACAGCCCACACTACAGGAGTGTGGTCCAGCGTTGGCTTTAAAACTCAAACATGTTTCATTGCTTGCGACTGACGTCAGGCCAGGTTTTTGCGGCGCACACACTTAACGACTCGAGTCTTTGAACATCACACACTAACGGATTTCAGGGCCGACTGCTGATTACGATTCCCTGCAACTGTTGTTGACTGTGAAGACTCGCTGCAACTGTGAATCGTTATAAAATCGGGCAAAAAAATCGTGTAGTGTGTCCCCAGCTTAAGGCGAGTTTTTGTTTTCATTCATCCATAGTAACATGATCGTTTGTGTATTGCTATAGTGCTAATAATTAACCACAATGAGTTATGCTAGCTCTCTTTTTTTTTCTACATAAACTAGGTCCTATGTGTATGTTTTTGTATTGTTTGTTTATTAGTCTTCTTTTTGTGTTGTGATCATTGTGTGAGTCTGTGTGATGTGTGTGTGCTGTGAGTAGCGTGTTGACTCCAGAAGAGTAGCTGTGCTTAGTTACAGCTAAAGGAGATCAAAATAAATGAAATGAAACCATGACTTTTTGAGTTTTCTTGCTTCGAGGCGATCCAGCGAAGAGTGTGTTCTGTTCAGAGAAATGTGGAGACGTTGTTGATCTGACCTTTGTCCCTCAGAGCGCTGGAGAAGCCCGGGGACTTCATGCAGAAGCAGAGCGGCGTGGTGCTGGCCACTCGCTGGATGGATGTGAAGGAGATGGGCTGCCTGTCGACCAACGCCCGCCCCGGCAACACCGACACCGTCTGGAGGAGGTCCCAGTCCAAACCGGGCGCCCTGGACCCCATGGCCCGGCCCGAGGCCTTCCGCCTGCTCCAGGAGAACATGAGGGGCGTGGACATCTGCAAACAGCTGCTGGCCTGTAACCCTCTGGGCGGCGTGAGCTCGGACCGGCTCTGGAAGAACCTGTTCTGGTTCCTGGTCAACGTCAGCATCGTCAACGCCTTCATCATCCTGAGGGAGAGCCGCAAGGAGAACCCGCCGGGCTGGGTGCACGACGGGCTTTTTACACAGGTGAGGGTCAGGAGGAGGGGTTTTTACACAGGTGAGGCTCAAGAGGAGGGGTTTTTACACAGGTGAGTCAGTAGGAGGGGTTTTTACACAGGTGAGGCTCAGGAGGGGAGGGGTTTTTACACAGGTGAGGCTCAAGGGGAGGGGTTTTTACACAGGTGAGGGTCAGGAGGAGGGGTTTTTACACAGGTGAGAGTCAGGAGGAGGAGTTTTTACACAGGTGAGGGTCAGGAGGAGGGGTTTTTAGACAGGTGAGAGTCAGGAGGAGGGGGTTTTACACAGGTGAGGGTCAGGAGGAGGGGTTCTTACACAGGTGAGGGTCAGGAGGAGGGGTTTTTACACAGGTGAGGGTCAGGAGGAGGGGTCTTTACACAGGTGAGGGTCAGGAGGAGGGGTTTTTACACAGGTGAGGGTCACGAGGAGGGGTTTTTACACAGGTGAGGGTCAGGAGGAGGGGTCTTTACACAGGTGAGGGTCAGGAGGAGGGGTTTTTACACAGGTGAGGGTCAGGAGGAGGGGTTTTTACACAGGTGAGTCAGGAGGAGGGGTTTTTACACAGGTGAGGCTCAGGAGGGGAGGGGTTTTTACACAGGTGAGGGTCAGGAGGAGGGGTTTTTACACAGGTGAGGCTCAGGAGGGGAGGGGTTTTTACACAGGTGAGTCAGGAGGAGGGGTTTTTACACAGGTGAGTCAGGAGGAGGGGTTTTTACACAGGTGAGGGTCAGGAGGAGGGGTTTTTACACAGGTGAGGCTCAGGAGGAGGGGTTTTTACACAGGTGAGTCAGTAGGAGGGGTTTTTACACAGGTGAGGCTCAGGAGGGGAGGGGTTTTTACACAGGTGAGGCTCAAGGGGAGGGGTTTTTACACAGGTGAGGGTCAGGAGGAGGGGTTTTTACACAGGTGAGAGTCAGGAGGAGGGGTTTTTACACAGGTGAGGGTCAGGAGGAGGGGTTTTTAGACAGGTGAGAGTCAGGAGGAGGGGGTTTTACACAGGTGAGGGTCAGGAGGAGGGGTTCTTACACAGGTGAGGGTCAGGAGGAGGGGTTTTTACACAGGTGAGGGTCAGGAGGAGGGGTTTTTACACAGGTGAGGGTCAGGAGGAGGGGTTTTTACACAGGTGAGGGTCAGGAGGAGGGGTTCTTACACAGGTGAGGGTCAGGAGGAGGGGTTCTTACACAGGTGAGGGTCAGGAGGAGGGGTTTTTACACAGGTGAGAGTCAGGAGGAGGGGTTTTTACACAGGTGAGGATCAGGAGGAGGGGTTTTTACACAGGTGAGGGTCAGGAGGACGGGTTTTTAGACAGGTGAGGGTCAGGAGGAGGGGTTTTTACACAGGTGAGGGTCAGGAGGAGGGGTTTTTACACAGGTGAGGATCAGGAGGAGGGGTTTTTACACAGGTGAGTGTCAGGAGGAGGGGTTTTTACACAGGTGAGGCTCAGGAGGAGGGGTTCTTACACAGGTGAGGGTCAGGAGGAGGGGTTCTTACACAGGTGAGGATCAGGAGGAGGGGTTTTTACACAGGTGACAGTCAGGAGGAGGGGTTTTTACACAGGTGAGGGTCAGGAGGAGGGGTTTTTACACAGGTGAGGGTCAGGAGGGGGGTTTTTACACAGGTGAGAGTCAGGAGGAGGGGTTTTTACACAGGTGAGGGTCAGGAGGAGGGGTTTTTACACAGGTGAGGGTTAGGAGGAGGGGTTTTTACACAGGTGAGGGTCAGGAGGAGGGGTTTTTACACAGGTGAGAGTCAGGAGGAGGGGTTTTTACACAGGTGAGAGTCACGAGGAGGGGTTTTTACACAGGTGAGGGTCAGGAGGAGGGGTTTTTACACAGGTGAGGGTCAGGAGGAGGGGTTTTTACACAGGTGAGGGTCAGGAGGAGGGGTCTTTACACAGGTGAGGGTCAGGAGGAGGGGTCTTTACACAGGTGAGAGTCAGGAGGAGGGGTTTTTACACAGGTGAGAGTCACAAGGAGGGGTTTTTACACAGGTGAGGGTCACGAGGAGGGGTTTTTACACAGGTGAGAGTCAGGAGGAGGGGTTTGTACACAGGTGAGAGAACCCACAGACTTGTTTTGGTTTAGACTGCAGTACCATTTTGAACCAGTACGAGCGCATGCTGCTTACAGTATCTTTAAGTTCTGACTTGTGAATAGAACTGTGAATTTAACTTACTGTATCAGAATAGTCCCTATTTTAAAATCACAATAATGCTATTGCATTTTTCACGTTTTTCAATCACGTTTTTCCCATATTGTGCAGCCCTAGTCTCAACCACTGAACTCCTGTCTGCAGGTGAGGTTCCGCAGGCGGCTGGGGATGCAGTTGGCCAAGTGCTTCCAGAGACAGAGCCCCGTGGACCCTCCCCAGACCCCCAGACCGGCCCCAGGGGAGGAGCGACAGCGCCACCGCATGGCCAAGATTAGCAGGATCTCCAAACGCTGCAGGAACTGCCACCAGAAGAACATCCGCCACGAGAGCGTCCACGGCTGCGTGGCCTGCCGCATCAATCTGTGCAAACAGAGCTCCTGCTTCTGGGAGCTCCACGGACTCAGCCCCGACATCAGAGGTAGGACATGGTCTGGGACTGGGGTTAGGACCGCGATTAGTCCTGGTTTAGTCCTTTTTTAGACCTGGTTTTGTTTAATGGATGTTTCTTTGTTTCAGCTTCGACCAGAATTGGATTCTGGATGAACAACACTACGTAAGTTTCACCTGTCAGTCATTTCCCTTCAGCCAATTACAGGTCAGGACTCTCACATGTCCCGCCTCTCTTACAGCGGCGAAATCACCTTTGACAAACTCGAGCGAGTGGACGACGTCACGGCTCCGGTCGAGGAGTTCTCTGACGACGACGACGAAGAACACTACATCAAAACTGAAAGAGCGGAGTCTCCGGAATCTCTGGACCAATCGTTTCCCACCGTTCTCCAGGAGCTGTTTTCGGAACGCCAGCTCCAGATCACGCTGTGTGCTCTGTGCGAGGGCGTTAACGAAGCGGCAAGGGTCTTCTGCACCGAACCGCATCTCATCCGCAACTGGCTGAGCGAGGCTAACGAGAAAATCTACCCTGACCCGGAGATGTGCAACGGAAACGACCGCATGGTGAAGTTTGTTCTGTCAGCGCGTGAACAGGAGCTAGAGCTGACGTACACGAGCCTTTTTAACAAAGTGTCAGCGCTGAAGAAGAAGGGATCGATGACAAACACGTTCAGGTTTTCGTACGACTGGGCCGTGAACTTCATGCTACAAAACAAGCTCGCATTCCAAAGCCTTTGGACTCGCATCTCGCAAACATTACCTTCGACGTTAAAAGCTAGAGTCGAGTCTTTCCAGTCCTTTACGCAAAAAGTGTTCCAGACGCACTCCCTAACAAAGGAAACCGTCGCAGCGATGGATGAGCTCTGTCTCTTCGCAGATCTGAGTTTAGTTGGACACAAATCGCGTCTTCCAGATGTTGTGAAGCTACGCGGCGTCGCTCCTCTAGTGACAGTTTACGTTGCGGCGTTAGCAGACGGAACCATGCTGCCATCTCTGGTGTTAGCGAACGTCAAACTTAACGAGAAATCTCTTCCTGAGCTCATTTACGTCGAAGCGGCTTCAGAAAACGCGGAAGACTCGCTGGATCTTTGGCGGAGCCGGGTCTGGTCTCCACACATCCACTCCGCGAGAAAGTCGATGCTGATCTTAGACGCTCACCGCGAACACGGCTGCGATATGTTCACGACATCCGTTAGCGAAGAGGGCACGCTCCCGGCGCTAATCCCCCAGGGGTTAGCGTTCCGTTTGCAGCCGCTGGAGATATGCGTGAAGCCGGTGATGCAGCACTATTTACTGAAACGCTGGAGTCGGTTTGTAGAAGGAGAAGTCTCAGGGCTGGACAGGGCTAGCGTCACAAAACTGCTGGTGGAGTGGACGATAGAAGCGCTAACGCAAATTAACGAGCTTCCGGAGATCGTTAGAAAGTCCTTTAAAGTGACAGGAGTTGTGGATGAGAAGGAAGAAGGAGAGAATATGAGAGAAATCCAGATAGAGCTGATGAAAACGCTAAGCAAGGCTCTGCTCGGAGAGGAAATGGAGGTCGAGGAAGAACAGGAACCTCAGAAAACTTTTAAAACTGAGGAGAATCGAGAGGACGGAAACAAAATGGTGGACAGTTTCAGAGCTGAGCCATTGGATGAAACAAAAAAGCGAGAAAACGGTGAAGAGGGTAAAGCGGACAAAATGGCGACATTAGAGGACAAGGAAATGGACGAGGAAACCGCAAAGGAGGGCAGTGAAACGGACTCCGCAGACAGTGAGGAAGGAGAACAAGACAAAATGGACGCCCAAAACACGGAGGAAGGAGGTGAAGTGGACGAGGAGAGAGAGGAAAAAGGAGAGGAGGAAAGAAAGGAGAAAGGACAAGAAGAAGGAAAGGAGGAAAAACGGGAGGCAGGGAAGGTGGAAGGAAAGGAGAAAGGACAGGAGGAAGGAAAGCAGAAAGGAAAGGAGGAAAAACAGGAGGCAGGAAAGGAGAAAGGAGAGGAAGAAGGAAAGGAAGAAGGACAGGTGGAAGGAAAGGAGAAAGAAGAGGAGGAAGGAAAGGAGGCAGAAAAGGAGAAAGAAGAGGAGGAAGGAAAGATGGGAGGAGAAGAGAAAGGAGAGGAGAAAGAAAAGGAGAAAGAAGAGGAGGGAGGAGAGGACAAAGGAAAGGAGGCAGAGGACGTACGTTCAGAGCGGCGGGAAACTCGGATCGTGATCGGGGCAGAGCTGGGCGACGAGTGGCAGGTGAAGGTGCAAGGACGAGCTGAACGCGACAAAACGGACGAAAGCTGAGAGTTTTTAGCGTTTATAAAGGATGTTAATCATGAGACGCCAGGTTCCACGTTTGGACAGCAGGGGGCAGAGCTTCACACGGATCAGGCGTAAACACTGCCGGGTGAATAACAGAACGGCTCCGGTCAGCGGGTGGGATACATCAGCAGCAGGGGAACGTTCTGTCCTCGGAGTTGTGTTGGAAAACTGGGGAAAGGACCTGAGTCTGGGTCAGAGCTTTTCCAGAACTGCAGCTCTTGTGGATCTGTCAAAAGTGGTCCAAACGGTCAGTGGTCAGGGACTTTGTTGACCACTTACTTGGACTGGAGTGAGAGAATTGTAAATATAAAAGTTTGTCTAAATCATGAACCAACGAGGAGCCGGCTGTTGGCTTCACATCTGAATTTAATCTGGACTTTCTGTAGAACTGAGCTCTCTCCGCTGCTGTCGAGTGGAAACAACGGCGGATTTCTTCAGCTTCACCTCGAGCCTTCTACAGTTTTTTAATCCTGACACGTTTCCAGGTTTTTAAGGTTTTATTTGGTCTGGGTTTTTGCTCCGGTGAAGGGACTGCGGTGAAAGTCCAGGTCTGTGACGTGAGGAGGTTTGTAATAAAAAATAATAAATGGCTGGTTCCTGTGTCTGTGGTAACGTTGTGTGTATTGTGATTAAAATGGATTATTGCAGCTTTGAGTTCACCTGAATCCAAATAAAGAGGAATATTTTTATTATTACTGCGTCAGGAGGTTTTTCTTTGGGCCCAACTCTGCAGCAGAGACTCGTTTTTGGGACTGGGACTCCAGGGTTTATGCAGAGAACAGGGAAGGTCCAGGAATAGAACCTTTCAGTATTTTTAATTTAGAGGTTTATACAATAATTATTGATGAATTTATTTATTAAACATTGTATGTTCTAAAAGTAAGTAAAGCTTTTGCACAACAAGTAAACTCACGAGTCCACAAACCAAAAGAAATCCAGGAAGAACGATCCCAATGTGGACAGAACAAACACTGAAAAGATCAAAGTATACGAAGGTGTTCCGCTCTCCCATGATGCACCTCTGATCCGACACCGTTTCATAAACAAATATCAATAATGAACTTAACTGCTAACAAAATACTCATCCAAAAATCATAAGAACAATAACTTATTGAGCCTATAATGAAGATTATTCCTATTTAACAAATAAATAAGCTCAAAAATAATCATGTTAACAATAAACATAACCAATATTACCACGACCATAAGAAAGAAATACTAGATCAAAGATTCAAATAAAACAAAATAATGAAAGATGCATTTAGGCTCCTACAATACATTATCTTTTACTTGAATTAAAAAAGTTTGTAAATTTGCATTAGCAGTAATAAAATGTGTGGAACATTAAATATAAGTTCATATCCATATTAAACATCTGAAGTTTTTCTCCCTCGTTGTAAGGGAAATGTTATTAACTGCATTAAAAACAAGCAGCCTTCTGAGGTCGCGTCCTGAGGTCGCAGCCTTCTGAGGTCGCAGCCTTCTGAGGTCGCGTCCTTCTGAGGTCGCAGCCTTCTGAGGTCGCAGCCTTCTGAGGTCGCAGCCTTCTGAGGTCGCGTCCTTCTGAGGTCGCAGCCTTCTGAGGTCGCGTCCTTCTGAGGTCGCAGCCTTCTGAGGTCGCAGCCTTCTGAGGTCGCAGCCTTCTGAGGTCGCGTCCTTCTGAGGTCGCAGCCTTCTGAGGTCGCATCCTTCTGAGGTCGCAGCCTTCTGAGGTCGCAGCCTTCTGAGGTCGCAGCCTTCTGAGGTCGCGTCCTTTACTCGAGATCTCAGAGCTCTGTCCTTTATTTTCCAGAGACATCGGAGTTTTCCTGACAACAGTTTTTAGATGGAATTAAATGAAATATGAACAAATGTCTTGGGCGTCCTTCTCACAACACAAAACTTGTTAGATTCGTTAGGCCTTGGACTTCAGCAGCAGTCAATGAGAAAAGGTATTTAAGGTGGTAATCAGGAGAAAAGGTGTTTAAGGTGGTAATCAGGAGAAAAGGTGTTTAAGGTGGTAATGAGGAGATGGAAGGACACAGACAGAGCAGATGTTAACAGCCCAATCTTTAAATATCTTTAAATCTTTATTAAAAACCCATTTGTTTGCACTGAGCTGAACATTTGATTCTTATTATTATGTATTTAATTGTTTTATTTAATTTTATCATTGTGTGTTTTTTGTGTATTAACTGCTTGTTTTACTCGTTTTATTTATTATTTATGAAAGTATTGCACTTTGTTGTCAGGTGAAGCACTTAAAACCTGACCTTGAACATCTGGAACAGCTGTCTCTGAGGTGGGACAAACTCCTTTAGACAAGATTCAGTTTGGAATAACGTGGTGTGGACTGACAAACAAACAAACAAACAATCAAACAAACAAAACAAAACAACTCCCAAGAACTCAGATGTGAGAGGAAAATGAACGACAGGCCTCTGATCTTTTTGGTGAAGACAGAGTGAAGTTGGAGCGGTGCTGCCTTAAATAAATAAAGAAGTTAAACAGTGTGCAGTTGATGGAGGTCAGTTCAGAGACACCTGAAGATTTTGGAGTTTGCTGTTTTGTACAATCAGTTTTTTATTTTTATAAGTTTTTTTTTTTTTTTTTTAGGTTATATATTTATGATAAAGGTCTGGTTTTGAGGTCAGCTGTTGCTGTTGTTTTTACTTTTTACTACAAAATAAAGCCTTAAAATTTAAATCAAAGCTTTTTGTTAGGTGTGTGTGTGTTTAAATAAAATAAAAACTGTCCTTTTTTATTTTTATGCTTAATTATTGGTGTGTGTTTTTTTCTGTTCATTTTGTGTTTTTAAAGCATCAGAACTTTTGAATTCTTCATCACAGTCCAAGTATTTGAGTTACATGAGAACACAAAACAACTCATTTGTCAAAACTGAATTTGGCTGAAATATAAAAGTTACTGGAGGTCAAATGTAGAGCCATCTGGAGCCAAAGGAGCCAGGTCTTTTTGGTCCAAAATGAGCCGCGTTTCCCATCACCAGAGCCTGAGCTTTTACCTGGGACCGTGTCATTCCTGCCTCCGCCTGCAGGGGGAGCGCTCACAGACACGGAGCACCGCAGAAGAAGAAGAAGAAGAAGAGGCGGAGGAGGAAGAAGAGACGCAGCCCTGATCCCTCGGTTTCATCCCTGGGTCGTTGGTTCTGTGCAGGTTCTGCTGAGTCCTGTGTCGCGGTTCAGATGCCAGTGTTCCGCCCTGAGGAGCCGCAGGTCAGTGCCGCGCCCTGCAGCAACAACAGCATTATCATTAATATTATTATTATTATTATTATTATTATTATTATTATTATTAGAGAGACTGTAGCGCGCCGTGAGCTAAAACAGATCGAGTTTATTTAAAGATAAAAGTCTGAGGCGCTGCCAAATCCGCAGCAGCGCAGTTCCATGGAGTTCGAAAGAAACACGACGCACAACAAATGGCACAAAAAATCAAAAACAGATCTCAGGTTTAAGGAAACTGGTGCGCGGTTATTTCAAGTTTACGGTACAAAGCACAATATTCAGGACAAGTGGATAAACTGAGCCATGACCCGGGATTAAACTTTAACCTGGGTTTGTTTTTATTCTGACGGTTCCTGAGGAAAAAAGTTTTAATGATAAAGAAAAACAGTTTGTCCAATTTAACCAAAATACACAGAAAACACGAGCAATATTTTTTAAGCCAGGGCTGAGTCTGAGTCCCATCAGTTCATTGTTTAATAATCCATTAATCTGGAAACTGTTTTTGTGATTAATTGATTAATAATCTTACTGTGAGTGAAGTGGTTTATAGTTTTTGTGATAATTCCTTTAAAAATGACTTAATTTTTACCAAATTTATTGCAGATGAAGTTGCAGTGCGTTATTTTAAATCAAAAACCCTGCTTCTGTCTCAGTAAATAACCCTCAGTTTATGATAAATGAGTTTATTTGATTATTTTAATATTAAATAATGATGTAACGATGACAGTTGCAGTGAGTCCCTGAGGCCTGGGGCTGTTGTTGTTTGTGGAGCGAGGCCTGGGAACAAACTCAGCAGGAAACTGATCCTGCTCAGGTCTGGACTTGTTCTGAGTTTCATCAACAACAAACTGCACCAGGATCAGGATCAGGGCTGGGCCAGGTCACAGACTGTCACAGACTGTCACAGACTGTCACAGACGGTCACAGACGGTCACAGACGGTCACAGACGGTCAGAGACTGTCACAGACTGTCACAGACTGTCACAGACTGTCACAGACTGTCACAGACGGTCACAGACGGTCAGAGACGGACACAGACGGTCACAGACGGTCACAGACGGACACAGACGGACACAGACGGTCACAGACGGACACAGACTGTCACAGACGGTCACAGACGGTCACAGACGGTCACAGACTGTCACAGACTGTCACAGACGGACACAGACGGTCACAGACGGACACAGACGGACACAGACGGTCACAGACGGTCACAGACGGTCACAGACGGTCACAGACTGTCACAGACGGACACAGACGGTCACAGACGGTCACAGACGGACACAGACGGTCACAGACGGTCACAGACGGACACAGACGGACACAGACGGTCACAGACGGTCACAGACGGTCACAGACGGACACAGACGGTCACAGACGGTCACAGACTGTCACAGACTGTCACAGACGGACACAGACGGTCACAGACGGTCACAGACGGTCACAGACGGTCACAGACGGTCACAGACGGACACAGACGGTCACAGACGGTCACAGACGGACACAGACTGTCACAGACGGACACAGACGGTCACAGACGGACACAGACGGACACAGACGGTCACAGACGGTCACAGACTGTCACAGACTGTCACAGACGGACACAGACGGTCACAGACGGTCACAGACGGTCACAGACGGACACAGACGGACACAGACGGACACAGACGGTCACAGACGGTCACAGACGGTCACAGACGGTCACAGACGGTCACAGACTGTCACAGACTGTCACAGACGGTCACAGACGGTCACAGACGGTCACAGACTGTCACAGACTGTCACAGACGGACACAGACGGACACAGACGGACACAGACGGTCACAGACGGTCACAGACGGTCACAGACTGTCACAGACGGACACAGACGGTCACAGACGGTCACAGACGGTCACAGACGGTCACAGACGGTCACAGACGGTCACAGACGGTCACAGACTGTCACAGACTGTCACAGACTGTCACAGACTGTCACAGACTGTCACAGACGGTCACAGACGGTCACAGACGGACACAGACGGTCACAGACGGTCACAGACGGTCACAGACGGACACAGACGGTCACAGACGGTCACAGACGGTCACAGACGGTCACAGACGGACACAGACTGTCACAGACGGTCACAGACGGTCACAGACGGTCACAGACTGTCACAGACTGTCACAGACTGTCACAGACTGTCACAGACGGACACAGACGGACACAGACGGACACAGACGGTCACAGACGGTCACAGACGGTCACAGACCTGGACTAAGACCTGGACCAGGACCAGGGCTGGGCCAGGTCACAGACTGTCACAGACGGTCACAGACGGACACAGACGGACACAGACGGTCACAGACGGTCACAGACGGTCACAGATGGTCACAGACGGTCACAGACGGACACAGACGGTCACAGACGGTCACAGACCTGGACTAAGACGGTCACAGACGGACACAGACGGTCACAGACGGTCACAGACCTGGACTAAGACCTGGACCAGGGCTGGGCCAGGTCACAGACTGTCACAGACGGTCACAGACGGTCACAGACGGTCACAGACTGTCACAGACTGTCACAGACGGTCACAGACGGTCACAGACGGTCACAGACTGTCACAGACTGTCACAGACGGTCACAGACGGTCACAGACGGTCACAGACGGTCACAGACGGTCACAGACGGTCACAGACTGTCACAGACTGTCACAGACTGTCACAGACTGTCACAGACGGACACAGACGGTCACAGACGGTCACAGACGGTCACAGACGGTCACAGACTGTCACAGACTGTCACAGACGGTCACAGACGGACACAGACGGACACAGACTGTCACAGACTGTCACAGACGGTCACAGACGGTCACAGACGGTCACAGACGGTCACAGACGGTCACAGACTGTCACAGACTGTCACAGACTGTCACAGACTGTCACAGACGGTCACAGACGGACACAGACGGTCACAGACGGTCACAGACGGTCACAGACCTGGACTAAGACCTGGACCAGGACCAGGGCTGGGCCAGGTCACAGACGGTCACAGACGGTCACAGACGGTCACAGACGGACACAGACGGACACAGACGGTCACAGACGGTCACAGACGGTCACAGACGGTCACAGACGGTCACAGACGGACACAGACGGACACAGACGGTCACAGACGGTCACAGACGGTCACAGACCTGGACTAAGACCTGGACCAGGGCTGGGCCAGGTCACAGACTGTCACAGACTGTCACAGACGGTCACAGACGGACACAGACGGACACAGACGGTCACAGACGGTCACAGACGGACACAGACGGACACAGACGGTCACAGACGGTCACAGACGGACACAGACGGACACAGACGGACACAGACGGACACAGACGGACACAGACGGTCACAGACGGTCACAGACCTGGACTAAGACCTGGACCAGGGCTGGGCCAGGTCACAGACGGTCACAGACGGTCACAGACGGTCACAGACGGTCACAGACGGTCACAGACTGTCACAGACGGTCACAGACGGTCAGAGACGGTCAGAGACGGTCAGAGACGGTCACAGACGGTCACAGACGGTCACAGACGGTCACAGACGGTCACAGACGGTCACAGACGGTCACAGACGGACACAGACGGTCACAGACGGTCACAGACGGTCACAGACTGTCACAGACTGTCACAGACTGTCACAGACTGTCACAGACGGACACAGACGGTCACAGACGGTCACAGACGGTCACAGACGGTCACAGACGGTCACAGACGGTCACAGACTGTCACAGACTGTCACAGACTGTCACAGACGGTCACAGACGGTCACAGACGGTCACAGACCTGGACTAAGACCTGGACCTGGACCTGGACCAGGACCAGGACCAGGGCTGGGCCAGGTCACAGACTGTCACAGACCTGGACCTGGACCTGGGCCTGGACCTGGACCTGGACCAGGACCAGGACCAGGACCAGGACCAGGACCAGGGCCAGGACCAGGACCATGAACAGGGCCAGGACCAGGGCCAGGACTAAGACCAGGGCCAGGACTAAGACCAGGGCCAGGACTAAGACCAGGGCCAGGACTAAGACCTGGACCAGGGCCAGGACCGGTTTAATGGAGCCTCGTTAGTTCATTACAGTGGTCTCTGTCGCTGTCAGTCTCGGTCTCGGACTCAGTTCCAGAATCGGTCTCAGTCCTGGTCCTGGTTCAGGTCCCGGTCCAGGTCTTGGTCCAGGTCCAGGTCCAGGTCCAGGTCCCGGTCCAGGTCCAGGTCCAGGTCCCGGTCCCGGTCCAGGTTCAGGTACTGGCCCAGGTCCAGGTCCAGGCCCCGGTCCAGGTCCAGGTCCTGGTCCCGGTCCAGGTTCAGGTACTGGCCCAGGTCCAGGTCCAGGTCCAGGTCCCGGTCCAGGTCCAGGTCCAGGTCCAGGTCTGATTGGAGCTGTTTTGTGTGTGCCGCAGGAGGAGGCGGGGCCAGTTGCCGGAGGGGTGTGTGTCCTGGTCACCGGGGCGACGGGGCTGCTGGGGCGGAGCTTGTGCAGACAGCTCCATGACGACGGCTGGGTCGTCATAGGAACGGGCTTCAGACGAGCCCGGCCCCGCCTCCTCAGGTGTGACCTCACCGACGAGGAGCAGGTGCGGGGCGTGGTCCAGCAGCACCAGGTACTGCACATACTACAGTACTGCAAATACTGCAAATACTACAGTACTGCACATACTACAGTACTGCAAATACTGCAAATACTACAGTACTGCAAATACTGCAAATACTACAGTACTGCAAATACTGCAAATACTACAGTACTGCAAATACTACAGTACTGCAAATACTGCAACTACTACAGTACTGCACATACTGCAAATACTGCAAATACTACAGTACTGCAAATACTACAGTACTGCAAATACTGCAAATACTACAGTACTGCAAATACTACAGTACTACAAATACTGCACATACTACAGTACTGCAAATACTACAGTACTGCACATACTACAGTACTGCAAATACTGCAAATACTACAGTACTGCACATACTACAGTACTGCAAATACTGCAAATACTACAGTACTGCAAATACTGCAAATACTACAGTACTGCAAATACTGCAAATACTACAGTACTGCAAATACTACAGTACTGCAAATACTGCAACTACTACAGTACTGCACATACTGCAAATACTGCAAATACTACAGTACTGCAAATACTACAGTACTGCAAATACTGCAAATACTACAGTACTGCAAATACTACAGTACTACAAATACTGCACATACTACAGTACTGCAAATACTACAGTACTGCACATACTACAGTACTGCAAATACTACAAATACTACAGTACTGCACATACTACAGTACTGCAAATACTGCAAATACTACAGTACTGCAAATACTACAGTACTACAAATACTGCAGTACTGCAAATACTGCAAATAATACAGTACTGCAAATACTACAGTACTGCAAATACTGCAAATACTACAGTACTGCAAATACTACAGTACTGCAAATACTGCAAATACTACAGTACTGCAAATACTACAGTACTGCAAATACTACAGTACTACAAATACTGCACATACTACAGTACTGCAAATACTGCAAATACTGAAAATACTACAGTACTGCAAATACTGCAAATACTACAGTACTGCAAATACTGTAAATACTGCAAATACTACAGTACTGCAAATACTGCAAATACTACAGTACTGCAAATACTACAGTACTGCAAATACTGCAAATACTGCAAATACTACAGTACTGCAAATACTACAGTACTGCAAATACTGCAAATACTACAGTACTGCAAATACTACAGTACTGCAAATACTGCAAATACTGCAAATACTACAGTACTGCAAATACTACAGTACTGCAAATACTGCAAATACTACAGTACTGCAAATACTACAGTACTGCAAATACTGCAAATACTACAGTACTGCAAATACTACAGTACTGCAAATACTGCAAATACTACAGTACTGCAAATACTACAGTACTGCAAATACTGCAAATACTACAGTACTGCAAATACTACAGTACTGCAAATACTGCAAATACTACAGTACTGCAAATACTACAGTACTGCAAATACTACAGTACTGCAAATACTGCAAATACTACAGTACTGCAAATACTGCAAATACTACAGTACTGCAAATACTACAGTACTGCAAATACTACAGGACTGCAAATACTGCAAATACTACAGTACTGCAAATACTGCACATACTACAGTACTGCAAATACTACAGTACTGCACATACTACAGTACTGCACATACTACAGTACTGCAAATACTACAGTACTGCACATACTACAGTACTACAAATACTACAGTACTGCAAATACTGCAAATACTGCACATACTACAGTACTGCAAATACTGCAAATACTACAGTACTGCAAATACTACAGTACTGCACATACTACAGTACTGCAAATACTACAGTACTGCAAATACTGCAAATACTACAGTACTGCAAATACTGCAAATACTACAGTACTGCAAATACTACAAATACTACAAATCCTGTCTCTCTCCTGTCTCTCGCCTGTCTCTCTCCTGTCTCTCTCCTGTCTCTCTCCTGTCTCTCACCTGTCTCTCTCCTGTCTCTCGCCTGTCTCTCTCCTGTCTCTCTCCTGTCTCTCTCCTGTCTCCCTCCTGTCTCCCTCCTGTCTCCCTCCTGTCTCCCTCCTGTGTCTCTCCTGTCTCTCTCCTGTCTCTCGCCTGTCTCTCTCCTGTCTCTCGCCTGTCTCTCTCCTGTCTCTCGCCTGTCTCTCGCCTGTCTCCCTCCTGTCTCTCTCTTGTCTCTCGCCTGTCTCTCGCCTGTCTCCCTCCTGTCTCTCTCCTGTCTCTCTCCTGTCTCTCTCCTGTCTCTCTCCTGTCTCTCGCCTGTCTCTCGCCTGTCTCTCTCCTGTCCCTCGCCTGTCTCTCTCCTGTCTCTCTCATGTCTCTCTCCTGTCTCTCTCCTGTCTCTCTCCTGTCTCTCGCCTGTCTCTCTCCTGTCTCTCGCCTGTCTCTCTCCTGTCTCTCTCATGTCTCTCTCATGTCTCTCTCCTGTCTCTCTCCTGTCTCTCGCCTGTCTCTCGCCTGTCTCTCGCCTGTCGTTCTCCTGTCTCTCGCCTGTCGTTCTCCTGTCTCTCGCCTGTCTCTCGCCTGTCTCTCTCCTGTCTCTCTCCTGTCTCTCGCCTGTCTCTCTCCTGTCTCTCTCATGTCTCTCTCATGTCTCTCTCATGTCTCTCTCCTGTCTCTCTCCTGTCTCTCGCCTGTCTCTCGCCTGTCTCTCGCCTGTCTCTCGCCTGTCTCTCGCCTGTCGTTCTCCTGTCGTTCTCCTGTCGTTCTCCTGTCTCTCGCCTGTCTCTCGCCTGTCTCTCGCCTGTCTCTCGCCTGTCTCTCTCCTGTCTCTCGCCTGTCTCTCGCCTGTCTCTCGCCTGTTGTTCTGTCTCTCGCCTGTCGTTCTCCTGTCTCTCGCCTGTTGTTCTCCTGTGTCTCGCCTGTCTCTCGCCTGTCTCTCGCCTGTTGTTCTGTCTCTCGCCTGTCGTTCTCCTGTCTCTCGCCTGTTGTTCTCCTGTCTCTCGCCTGTCTCTCGCCTGTCTCTCGCCTGTCTCTCTCCTGTCTCTCGCCTGTCTCTCTCCTGTCTCTCGCCTGTCTCTCTCCTGTCTCTCGCCTGTCTCTCGCCTGTCTCTCTCCTGTCTCTCTCCTGTCTCTCGCCTGTCTCTCGCCTGTCTCTCTCCTGTCTCTCTCCTGTCTCTCTCCTGTCTCTCGCCTGTCTCTCGCCTGTCTCTCGCCTGTCTCTCGCCTGTCTCTCGCCTGTCTCTCGCCTGTCTCTCTCATGTCTCTCTCCTGTCTCTCGCCTGTCTCTCGCCTGTCTCTCTCCTGTCTCTCGCCTGTCTCTCTTCTGTCTCTCGCCTGTCTCTCTCCTGTCTCTCGCCTGTCTCTCTCCTGTCTCTCGCCTGTCTCTCTCCTGTCTCTCTCCTGTCTCTCTCCTGTCTCTCTCCTGTCTCTCTCATGTCTCTCTCCTGTCTCTCGCCTGTTGTTCTCCTGTCTCTCGCCTGTCTCTCTCCTGTCTCTCGCCTGTCTCTCTCCTGTCTCTCGCCTGTCTCTCGCCTGTCTCTCTCCTGTCTCTCTCCTGTCTCTCGCCTGTCTCTCGCCTGTTGTTCTCCTGTCTCTCGCCTGTCTCTCGCCTGTCTCTCGCCTGTCTCTCGCCTGTCTCTCGCCTGTCTCTCGCCTGTTGTTCTCCTGTCTCTCTCCTGTCTCTCGCCTGTCTCTCGCCTGTCTCTCGCCTGTCTCTCGCCTGTCTCTCGCCTGTTGTTCTCCTGTCTCTCGCCTGTCTCTCGCCTGTCTCTCGCCTGTCTCTCGCCTGTCTCTCTCCTGTCTCTCGCCTGTCTCTCGCCTGTCTCTCGCCTGTCTCTCGCCTGTCTCTCTCCTGTCTCTCTCCTGTCTCTCGCCTGTCTCTCGCCTGTTGTTCTCCTGTCTCTCGCCTGTCTCTCGCCTGTCTCTCGCCTGTCTCTCGCCTGTCTCTCGCCTGTTGTTCTCCTGTCTCTCTCCTGTCTCTCGCCTGTCTCTCGCCTGTCTCTCGCCTGTCTCTCTCCTGTCTCTCGCCTGTCTCTCGCCTGTTGTTCTCCTGTCTCTCGCCTGTCTCTCGCCTGTCTCTCTCCTGTCTCTCGCCTGTCTCTCTTCTGTCTCTCGCCTGTCTCTCTCCTGTCTCTCGCCTGTCTCTCTCCTGTCTCTCGCCTGTCTCTCTCCTGTCTCTCTCCTGTCTCTCTCCTGTCTCTCTCCTGTCTCTCTCCTGTCTCTCTCCTGTCTCTCTCATGTCTCTCTCCTGTCTCTCGCCTGTTGTTCTCCTGTCTCTCGCCTGTCTCTCTCCTGTCTCTCGCCTGTCTCTCTCCTGTCTCTCGCCTGTCTCTCGCCTGTCTCTCTCCTGTCTCTCTCCTGTCTCTCGCCTGTCTCTCGCCTGTTGTTCTCCTGTCTCTCGCCTGTCTCTCGCCTGTCTCTCGCCTGTCTCTCGCCTGTCTCTCGCCTGTTGTTCTCCTGTCTCTCTCCTGTCTCTCGCCTGTCTCTCGCCTGTCTCTCGCCTGTCTCTCTCCTGTCTCTCGCCTGTCTCTCGCCTGTTGTTCTCCTGTCTCTCGCCTGTCTCTCGCCTGTCTCTCAGCCTGAGGTGATAATCCACTGCGCTGCTGAGCGTCGTCCAGATGTTGTGGAACGTTTCACTGAAGCTGCCTTTAATCTGAACGTCCACGCCACCGCCACGCTCGCTAAGGAGGCAGGTACGCTGTCTCCTGATGTTCTCCTGATGTTCTCCTGATGTTCTCCTGATGTTCTCCTGGTGTTCTCCTGATGTTCTCCTGGTGTTCTCCTGATGTTCTCCTGATGTTCTCTTGGTGTTGTCCTGATGTTCTCCTGATGTTCTTTTGATGTTCTCCTGATGTTCTCCTGGTGTTCTCCTGGTGTTCTCCTGGTGTTCTCCTGATGTTCTCCTGATGTTCTCCTGGTGTTCTCTACCCCCTCACTGACGGCTCTCTCCTGATGTTCTCCTGGTGTTCTCCTGACGTTCTCCTGATGTTCTCCTGATGTTCTCCTGATGTTCTCCTGGTGTTCTCCTGACGTTCTCTACCCCCTCACTGACAGCGGCCTGTGGAGCGTTCTTCCTCTACGTCAGCACCGATTACGTGTTTGACGGCAGGAACCCGCCGTACGGAGAGGACGACTCCCCGAACCCCCTGAACCTGTACGGGCGGAGCAAACTGGAGGGCGAGCGGGAGGCGCTGAGGCACTGTCCCGGTGAGGAGGGGTCTGCAGAGGTCTGAGAGGGTCTGCAGAGGTCTGAGAGGGTCTGCAGAGGTCTGAGAGGGTCTACAGAGGTCTGAGAGGGTCTGCAGAGGTCTGAGAGGGTCCGCAGAGGTCTGAGAGGGTCTGCAGGGGTCTGAGAGGGCCTGCAGGGATCTGAGAGGGTCTACAGAGGTCTGAGAGGGTCTGCAGAGGTCTGAGAGGGTCTGCAGAGGTCTGAGAGGGTCTGCAGAGGTCTGAGAGGGTCTGCAGGGATCTGAGAGGGTCTGCAGGGATCTGAGAGGGTCTACAGAGGTCTGAGAGGGTCTACAGAGGTCTGAGAGGGTCTGCAGGGATCTGAGAGGGTCTGCAGAGGTCTGAGAGGGTCTGCAGGGATCTGAGAGGGTCTACAGAGGTCTGAGAGGGTCTGCAGGGATCTGAGAGGGTCTGCAGGGATCTGAGAGGGTCTGCAGAGGTCTGAGAGGGTCTGCAGAGGTCTGAGAGGGTCTGCAGGGATCTGAGAGGGTCTGCAGAGGTCTGAGAGGGTCTGCAGGGATCTGAGAGGGTCTGCAGGGATCTGAGAGGGTCTGCAGGGATCTGAGAGGGTCTGCAGAGGTCTGAGAGGGTCTGCAGGGATCTGAGAGGGTCTACAGAGGTCTGAGAGGGTCTGCAGAGGTCTGAGAGGGTCTGCAGGGATCTGAGAGGGTCTGCAGGGATCTGAGAGGGTCTGCAGAGGTCTGAGAGGGTCTGCAGAGGTCTGAGAGGGTCTGCAGGGGTCTGAGAGGGTCTGCAGGGATCTGAGAGGGTCTGCAGAGGTCTGAGAGGGTCTGCAGGGACCTGAGAGGGTCTGCAGGGATCTGAGAGGGTCTGAAGGGATCTGAGAGGGTCTGCAGAGGTCTTAGAGGGTCTGCAGGGTCTGAGAGGGTCTGCAGAGGTCTGAGAGGGTCTGCAGGGATCTGAGAGGGTCTGCAGGGATCTGAGAGGGTCTGCAGAGGTCTGAGAGGGTCTGCAGAGGTCTGAGAGGGTCTGCAGGGCTCTGAGAGGGTCTGCAGGGCTCTGAGAGGGTCTGCAGAGGTCTGAGAGGGTCTGCAGGGATCTGAGAGGGTCTGCAGAGGTCTGAGAGGGTCTGCAGGGATCTGAGAGGGTCTGCAGAGGTCTGAGAGGGTCTGCAGAGGTCTGAGAGGGTCTGCAGGGATCTGAGAGGGTCTGCAGAGGTCTGAGAGGGTCTGCAGAGGTCTGAGAGGGTCTGAGAGGGTCTGCAGGGGTCTGAGAGGGTCTGCAGGGATCTGAGAGGGTCTGCAGGGATCTGAGAGGGTCTGCAGGGGTCTGAACAGGTTTAGAAGGATCTTAAGTGGTTTTGTGTATAAACAGACGCAGTGGTCCTGAGAGTCCCGATCCTCTTCGGGGACGTGGAGTCGGTCTCGGAGAGCGCTGTGACCTCTCTCTGGACCTCGATCCTGGACTCGACCGAGACCTGCTCCCTGGACCACCTCCAGCAGCGCTTCCCCACAGAAGTCAGGGACGTGGCCCAGGTCTGCAGCAAGATCTGCCAGAGACACAGACAGGTACTAAACCAGGACTAAACCAGGTCTAAACCAGGTCTAAACCAGGACTAAACCAGGTCTAAACCAGGACTAAACCAGGTCTAAACCAGGTCTAAACCAGGTCTAAACCAGGACTAAACCAGGACTAAACCAGGACTAAACCGGGACTAAACCAGGTCTGAACCAGGTCTAAACCAGGACTAAACCAGGACTAAACCAGGTCTAAACCAGGACTAAACCAGGACTAAACCAGGACTGAACCAGGTCTAAACCAGGTCTAAACCAGGACTGAACCAGGTCTGAACCAGGACTAAACCAGGACTAAACCAGGACTGAACCAGGTCTGAACCAGGACTAAACCAGGACTAAACCAGGACTAAACCAGGTCTGAACCAGGACTAAACCAGGTCTAAACCAGGACTGAACCAGGACTGAACCAGGACTAAACCAGGTCTAAACCAGGTCTAAACCAGGTCTGAACCAGGTCTAAACCAGGACTAAACCAGGTCTGAACCAGGACTAAACCAGGTCTAAACCAGGTCTAAACCAGGTCTGAACCAGGGCTAAACCAGGACTAAACCAGGTCTAAACCAGGTCTAAACCAGGACTAAACCAGGACTAAACCAGGACTAAACCAGGACTAAACCAGGTCTAAACCAGGACTAAACCAGGACTAAACCAGGACTAAACCAGGTCTAAACCAGGACTAAACCAGGTCTAAACCAGGACTAAACCAGGACTAAACCAGGACTAAACCAGGTCTAAACCAGGTCTAAACCAGGTCTAAACCAGGTCTGAACCAGGACTAAACCAGGACTAAACCAGGACTAAACCAGGACTAAACCAGGACTAAACCAGGTCTAAACCAGGTCTGAACCAGGACTAAACCAGGTCTAGACCAGGACTAAACCAGGACTAAACCAGGACTAAACCAGGTCTAAACCAGGTCTAAACCAGGTCTAAACCAGGACTAAACCAGGTCTGAACCAGGACTAAACCAGGTCTAGACCAGGACTAAACCAGGACTAAACCAGGACTAAACCAGGTCTAAACCAGGTCTAAACCAGGTCTAAACCAGGTCTGAACCAGGACTAAACCAGGTCTAGACCAGGACTAAACCAGGACTAAACCAGGACTAAACCAGGACTAAACCAGGTCTAAACCAGGTCTGAACCAGGACTAAACCAGGTCTAGACCAGGACTAAACCAGGACTAAACCAGGACTAAACCAGGTCTAAACCAGGACTAAACCAGGACTAAACCAGGTCTAAACCAGGTCTAAACCAGGTCTAAACCAGGTCTGAACCAGGACTAAACCAGGTCTAGACCAGGACTAAACCAGGACTAAACCAGGACTAAACCAGGACTAAACCAGGTCTAAACCAGGTCTGAACCAGGACTAAACCAGGTCTAGACCAGGACTAAACCAGGACTAAACCAGGACTAAACCAGGTCTAAACCAGGTCTAAACCAGGTCTAAACCAGGACTAAACCAGGTCTAAACCAGGACTAAACCAGGACTAAACCAGGTCTAAACCAGGACTAAACCAGGTCTAAACCAGGACTAAACCAGGACTAAACCAGGACTAAACCAGGACTAAACCAGGTCTAAACCAGGACTAAACCAGGACTAAACCAGGTCTAAACCAGGACTAAACCAGGTCTAAACCAGGACTAAACCAGGACTAAACCAGGACTAAACCAGGTCTAAACCAGGACTAAACCAGGACTAAACCAGGACTAAACCAGGTCTAAACCAGGTCTAACCCAGGACTAAACCAGGACTAAACCAGGTCTAAACCAGGTCTAAACCAGGACTAAACCAGGAATAAACCAGGTCTAAACCAGGACTAAACCAGGACTAAACCAGGACTAAACCAGGTCTAAACCAGGACTAAACCAGGTCTAAACCAGGACTAAACCAGGACTAAACCAGGACTAAACCAGGTCTAAACCAGGACTAAACCAGGACTAAACCAGGACTAAACCAGGTCTAAACCAGGTCTAACCCAGGACTAAACCAGGACTAAACCAGGTCTAAACCAGGTCTAAACCAGGACTAAACCAGGAATAAACCAGGACTAAACAAGGTCTAAACCAGGTCTAAACCAGGACTAAACCAGGTCTAAACCAGGACTAAACCAGGTCTAAACCAGGACTAAACCAGGTCTAAACCAGGACTAAACCAGGTCTAAACCAGGACTAAACCAGGACTAAACCAGGACTAAACCAGGTCTAAACCAGGACTAAACCAGGTCTAAACCAGGACTAAACCAGGACTAAACCAGGTCTAAACCAGGACTAAACCAGGACTAAACCAGGACTAAACCAGGACTAAACCAGGACTAAACCAGGTCTAAACCAGGACTAAACCAGGTCTAAACCAGGACTAAACCAGGACTAAACCAGGACTAAACCAGGTCTAAACCAGGACTAAACCAGGACTAAACCAGGACTAAACCAGGTCTAAACCAGGTCTAAACCAGGTCTGAACCTGTCTCTTCAGGATCCTTCGGTTCGTGGCGTGTTCCATTTTTCGGGCAAAGAGCAGATGACCAAATATGAAATGGCCAAAGCCATCGCGGAGGCCTTCCACCTGCCCTCGGAGCACCTCGTCCCGGTACGCACTCTCCCCGCCTTCTGTTCTCTAGCCCCTCCCCCTGACCCTTAGGCCCCTCCCCCTGACCCTGAACTCCTCTGTAACCTGTGTCTGTGTTTAGCTGACGGAGGCTGCTCCCGGCGGCGCCTCCCGACCTCTGAACGCGAGGCTCGACTGCTCGCGGCTCGAGGTCCTGGGCCTCAGCGTTGACCCTCGACCTTTCCGGGCGGCCATCTTGGATTGTCTGTGGCCCTTCACCCCGGACCGGCGCTGGAGGCAGACCGTCTTCCACTGAGCGGGGCCGGGACTGGGGCCGGGACTGGGGCCGGGGCCGGGACTGGGACCGGGACTGGGACCAGGACTGGGACTGGGACCAGGGCCGGGACCAGGACTGGAACCAGGACCAGGACTGGGACTGGGACCAGGACCGGGACCAGGACCAGGACTGGGACTCTAACCCTCAGACTCAGTCCTTTTAGGTCTGGGTCACATTTAAAAATATAAAACATGAAGAAAAATAGTTCTTTTGTTTTTCTCCCTAACCCTGTCGTCGTCACAGAGCAAAGTTAATTCAGTTTCATATTTTTTGCATAATTCCACAGATTTGTAAATAAAATCTGAATGATTTATTATTTAAAGCTCTGTAAGCAGCAGCGCTCCTGCTGGTTTACAGCAGTACTGCAGGTACTGATTGGACGACGAGTGCTGCAGTTTTAGAACCAGAACAAAAACAACTTGGCCGTTATGTAAAATATATTTTTAATAGTAAATAACCCAGCAGTGAAACTAATGTTAGGTTTAAACATCTGGGACACATGTGGCTCATTTTTATGGAAGATGAAAACAAAGTGCTCATGCTGTTTACAGATCACAGTGTTGTTGTTGTTTCATCCATTTTTACTTTGCTCTGAAACTCAGCTTCTTCCTCTGAAAGCCCTAAGGGGCGGGGCTACACTCACTGTTATCCAATGGAATTATAAGGAATTATTTCCCACAGTGCACTGAGAAAATGATGGTGATGTTTTAGTTTGTGTATTGTTTATCCTCTGAGTCACAGAGGAATGAACAGGATTTAACTTTTCTGTATTGGAGCGGCAGCAGAGGGAAAATAAGTGATTTTAATGGGAGTCAATGGGACTTAAAGGAAGAGAGAGAGGTTTTTATCTGCGACACAAGAAAATTAGTTTTCTTTTCAGTTGTGACGCTGAAATTCTAAAGTTAATTTATTAATGAACATCTTTGTCAAATATCATCCTAACATCAGAAATGACAACATGAGAGCAAAAATAAAAACTCTAAAATTATTATTGTTATTATTATTGTTGTTATTAAATGAAGATACTGTGAAGAATCATCCTCCGTCATCTGTTCCAGACTTTATCACCGAGAGGTAACAGGTTGGTAGTTTGATTCCCGCTCCTGTCCTCAGACCTGGAGCTGTGTGAGTGATGCTGTATTTTCTGGCATTGAGTTTCTGAGGCCTCAGAACGCTCGGCTCCACCACAAAGCCCCGCCCCCTCCAGGAAGCACTGACCAATCAACAGCCAGCCCAGTGGCGTAACTTGGTAATGTGGGGCCCCAGTGCAGGATTTCAGAATGGGCCCTGAATTTATGAAGCACATTCAGTTCTGCAGTTCATCCTGAAGTTTATTCTTTTATAAAATGTCAGTGTTTACTCGAGGTTTATGTGTTCATTAAAAAAAACCATTCATATTTAGGGACAATTTTGTGAAACTAAATTGATTTTTTATTTCAATTTCTGTATTTATTTTGAATGCTTTTTTTTATTTAAAATTGAATTTATGTTAAAAACTGCATTCTGCACAGAGTTATTATTATGAATATTTTTAACACAGACTTGAGATGGGCCCCTAAACCCCCTGGGCCCCAGTGCAGGGGCCCTGGCTGTCGTTTATCACAGAGTTTTACTTTGGAGGAAAATGGATCAGACCAAAGTTTAAGGAAGTAAACAGCTTTTTTCTCTGTTTCTGTTTGTGTTTAAAAACATGAATAAAAGCAGAATATAAACCTTTAAAAGCTGTGGCTCTGGTTTAGTTTCCCTCAGGAGGAACGAGCTCTGACTGCGACAGAA
Source organism: Bostrychus sinensis (assembly GCA_020698575.1). Lineage (NCBI taxonomy): Eukaryota > Metazoa > Chordata > Actinopteri > Gobiiformes > Eleotridae > Bostrychus > Bostrychus sinensis. Next base: position 737,595 of record CM036247.1, read on the forward strand.
GCAGAGTTTTCTGAGACCGCAGCAGCTCTGCGCTCTGTGAACATGAAACTAACTCAGTGTTGTTTAAGAGTTAACATTAACTTCTACATAAGCTGCACAGTAACAACACAGACAACATAACTCTGGTTTATCTGCTGCCCTCTACTGGAACCTCCTGGTCACAACATCACAGATAACAGGAGCTGGACATGTCTCTGTCTCTGTGTCCACGCCGAGGAGGGACAGGGTTCTGAGGGACAGAGGAGGGACGGAGACAGAGGAGGGACAGAGACAGAGGAGGGACAGAGACAGAGGAGGGACAGAGACAGAGACAGAGGAGGGACAGAGACAGGGACAGAGGAGGGACAGAGACAGAGGAGGGACAGAGACAGAGACAGAGGAGGGACAGAGACAGGGACAGAGGAGGGACAGAGACAGAGACAGAGGAGGGACAGAGACAGAGACAGAGGAGGGACAGAGACAGGACAGAGACAGAGGAAGGACAGGGACAGAGGAGGGACAGAGACAGAGGAGGGACAGAGACAGAGGAAGGACAGAGACAGAGACAGAGGAAGGACAGAGACAGAGGAGGGACAGAGACAGAGACAGAGGAGGGACAGAGACAGAGACAGAGGAGGGACAGAGACAGAGACAGAGGAGGGACAGAGACAGGGACAGAGGAGGGACAGAGACAGAGGAGGGACAGAGACAGAGACAGAGGAGGGACAGAGACAGAGGAGGGACAGAGACAGGGACAGAGGAGGGACAGAGACAGAGACAGAGGAGGGACAGAGACAGAGACAGAGGAGGGACAGAGACAGAGGAGGGACAGAGACAGAGACAGAGGAGGGACAGAGACAGGGACAGAGGAGGGACAGAGACAGAGACAGAGGAGGGACAGAGACAGAGACAGAGGAGGGACAGAGACAGAGACAGAGGAGGGACAGAGACAGGACAGAGACAGAGGAAGGACAGGGACAGAGGAGGGACAGAGACAGAGGAGGGACAGAGACAGAGGAAGGACAGAGACAGAGACAGAGGAAGGACAGAGACAGAGGAGGGACAGAGACAGGGACAGAGGAGGGACAGAGACAGAGGAGGGACAGAGACAGAGGAAGGACAGAGGAGAGACAGAGGAGGGACAGAGACAGAGGAGGGACAGAGACAGGACAGGGACAGAGACAGAGGAGGGACAGAGACAGAGGAAGGACAGAGGAGAGACAGAGGAGGGACAGAGACAGAGGAGGGACAGAGACAGAGGAGGGACAGAGACAGAGACAGAGGAGGGACAGAGACAGAGGAGGGACAGAGACAGAGACAGAGGAGGGACAGAGACAGGGACAGAGGAGGGACAGAGACAGAGGAGGGACAGAGACAGAGACAGAGGAGGGACAGAGACAGGGACAGAGGAGGGACAGAGACAGAGGAGGGACAGAGACAGAGGAGGGACAGAGACAGGGACAGAGGAGGGACAGAGACAGAGACAGAGGAGGGACAGAGACAGGGACAGAGGAGGGACAGAGACAGAGACAGAGGAGGGACAGAGACAGAGACAGAGGAGGGACAGAGACAGAGGAAGGACAGAGACAGAGACAGAGGAAGGACAGAGACAGAGGAGGGACAGAGACAGGGACAGAGGAGGGACAGAGACAGAGGAGGGACAGAGACAGAGACAGAGGAGGGACAGAGACAGGGACAGAGGAGGGACAGGGACAGAGACAGAGGAGGGACAGAGACAGAGACAGAGGAGGGACAGAGACAGGGACAGAGGAGGGACAGAGACAGAGACAGAGGAGGGACAGAGACAGGGACAGAGGAGGGACAGGGACAGAGACAGAGGAGGGACAGAGACAGAGACAGAGGAGGGACAGAGACAGGGACAGAGGAAGGACAGAGACAGAGGAGGGACAGAGACAGAGACAGAGGAGGGACAGAGACAGGGACAGAGGAGGGACAGAGACAGAGACAGAGGAGGGACAGAGACAGAGACAGAGGAGGGACAGAGACAGAGACAGAGGAAGGACAGAGACAGAGGAGGGACAGAGACAGAGGAGGGACAGAGACAGAGGAAGGACAGAGACAGAGACAGAGGAAGGACAGAGACAGAGGAGGGACAGAGACAGGGACAGAGGAGGGACAGAGACAGAGGAGGGACAGAGACAGAGACAGAGGAAGGACAGAGACAGAGGAGGGACAGAGACAGAGACAGAGGAGGGACAGAGACAGAGACAGAGGAGGGACAGAGACAGAGACAGAGGAAGGACAGAGACAGAGGAGGGACAGAGACAGAGGAGGGACAGAGACAGAGGAGAGACAGAGACAGAGGAAGGACAGATACAGAGGAGGGACAGAGGAGGGACAGAGACAGAGGAGGGACAGAGACAGAGGAGAGACAGAGACAGAGGAGAGACAGAGACAGGACAGAGACAGAGGAGGGACAGAGACAGAGGAGGGACAGAGGAGGGACAGAGACAGAGGAGAGACAGGACAGAGACAGAGGAGGGACAGAGACAGAGGAGGGACAGAGACAGAGACAGAGGAAGGACAGAGACAGAGGAGGGACAGAGACAGAGACAGAGGAGGGACAGAGACAGAGGAGAGACAGAGACAGAGGAAGGACAGATACAGAGGAGGGACAGAGGAGGGACAGAGACAGAGGAGGGACAGAGACAGAGGAAGGACAGATACAGAGGAGGGACAGAGGAAGGACAGGGACAGAGGAGGGACAGAGACAGAGGAGGGACAGAGACAGAGGAAGGACAGGGACAGAGACAGAGGAGGGACAGAGACAGAGGAGAGACAGAGACAGGACAGAGACAGAGGAGGGACAGAGACAGGACAGAGACAGAGGAAGGACAGGGACAGAGGAGGGACAGAGACAGAGGAGGGACAGAGACAGAGACAGAGGAGGGACAGAGACAGGGACAGAGGAGGGACAGAGACAGAGGAGGGACAGAGACAGAGGAGGGACAGAGACAGAGACAGAGGAGGGACAGAGACAGGGACAGAGGAGGGACAGAGACAGAGGAGGGACAGAGACAGAGGAGGGACAGAGACAGGGACAGAGGAGGGACAGAGACAGAGACAGAGGAGGGACAGAGACAGGGACAGAGGAGGGACAGAGACAGAGACAGAGGAGGGACAGAGACAGAGACAGAGGAGGGACAGAGACAGAGACAGAGGAGGGACAGAGACAGAGACAGAGGAGGGACAGAGACAGAGGAAGGACAGAGACAGAGACAGAGGAAGGACAGAGACAGAGGAGGGACAGAGACAGGGACAGAGGAGGGACAGAGACAGAGGAGGGACAGAGACAGAGACAGAGGAGGGACAGAGACAGAGGAGGGACAGAGACAGGGACAGAGGAGGGACAGAGACAGAGACAGAGGAGGGACAGAGACAGGGACAGAGGAGGGACAGGGACAGAGACAGAGGAGGGACAGAGACAGAGACAGAGGAGGGACAGAGACAGGGACAGAGGAGGGACAGAGACAGAGACAGAGGAGGGACAGAGACAGGGACAGAGGAGGGACAGGGACAGAGACAGAGGAGGGACAGAGACAGAGACAGAGGAGGGACAGAGACAGGGACAGAGGAAGGACAGAGACAGAGGAGGGACAGAGACAGAGACAGAGGAGGGACAGAGACAGGGACAGAGGAGGGACAGAGACAGAGACAGAGGAGGGACAGAGACAGAGACAGAGGAGGGACAGAGACAGAGACAGAGGAAGGACAGAGACAGAGGAGGGACAGGGACAGAGACAGAGGAGGGACAGAGACAGAGGAAGGACAGAGACAGAGACAGAGGAAGGACAGAGACAGAGGAGGGACAGAGACAGGGACAGAGGAGGGACAGAGACAGAGGAGGGACAGAGACAGAGACAGAGGAAGGACAGAGACAGAGGAGGGACAGAGACAGAGACAGAGGAGGGACAGAGACAGAGACAGAGGAGGGACAGAGACAGAGACAGAGGAAGGACAGAGACAGAGGAGGGACAGAGACAGAGGAGGGACAGAGACAGAGGAGAGACAGAGACAGAGGAAGGACAGATACAGAGGAGGGACAGAGGAAGGACAGGGACAGAGGAGGGACAGAGACAGAGGAGGGACAGAGACAGAGGAAGGACAGGGACAGAGACAGAGGAGGGACAGAGACAGAGGAGAGACAGAGACAGGACAGAGACAGAGGAGGGACAGAGACAGGACAGAGACAGAGGAAGGACAGGGACAGAGGAGGGACAGAGACAGAGGAGGGACAGGGACAGAGACAGAGGAGGGACAGAGACAGAGGAAGGACAGAGGAAGGACAGAGACAGAGGAGAGACAGAGACAGAGGAAGGACAGGGACAGAGGAGGGACAGAGACAGAGGAGGGACAGGGACAGGGACAGAGGAGGGACAGAGACAGAGGAGGGACAGGGACAGAGACAGAGGAAGGACAGAGACAGAGGAGGGACAGAGACAGAGGAAGGACAGAGACAGAGGAGGGACAGAGGAGGGACAGAGACAGAGGAAGGACAGAGGAAGGACAGAGACAGAGGAGAGACAGAGACAGAGGAAGGACAGAGACAGAGGAGGGACAGAGACAGGACAGAGACAGAGGAGGGACAGAGACAGGACAGAGACAGAGGAAGGACAGGGACAGAGGAGGGACAGAGACAGAGGAGGGACAGAGACAGAGGAAGGACAGGGACAGAGACAGAGGAGGGACAGAGACAGAGACAGAGGAAGGACAGAGACAGAGGAGGGACGGAGACAGAGGAGGGACAGAGACAGAGGAGGGACAGAGACAGGACAGAGACAGAGGAAGGACGGAGACAGAGGAGGGACAGAGACAGAGGAGGGACAGAGACAGGACAGGGACAGAGACAGAGGAAGGACAGGGACAGAGACAGAGGAGGGACAGAGACAGAGGAGGGACAGAGACAGAGGAGGGACAGAGACAGAGGAAGGACAGAGACAGGACAGGGACAGAGACAGAGGAAGGACAGAGACAGAGGAGGGACAGAGACAGAGGAGGGACAGAGACAGAGGAGAGACAGAGACAGGACAGAGACAGAGGAGGGACAGAGACAGAGGAGGGACAGAGACAGAGGAGAGACAGAGACAGAGGAGAGACAGAGACAGGACAGAGACAGAGGAGGGACAGAGACAGAGGAGGGACAGAGACAGAGGAGAGACAGGACAGAGACAGAGGAGGGACAGAGACAGAGGAGGGACAGAGACAGAGACAGAGGAAGGACAGAGACAGAGGAGGGACAGAGACAGAGACAGAGGAGGGACAGAGACAGAGGAGGGACAGATACAGAGGAGGGACAGAGGAGGGACAGAGACAGAGGAGGGACAGAGACAGAGGAGGGACAGAGACAGAGGAAGGACAGATACAGAGGAGGGACAGAGGAAGGACAGGGACAGAGGAGGGACAGAGACAGAGGAGGGACAGAGACAGAGGAAGGACAGGGACAGAGACAGAGGAGGGACAGAGACAGAGGAGAGACAGAGACAGGACAGAGACAGAGGAGGGACAGAGACAGGACAGAGACAGAGGAAGGACAGGGACAGAGGAGGGACAGAGACAGAGGAGGGACAGGGACAGAGACAGAGGAGGGACAGAGACAGAGGAAGGACAGAGGAAGGACAGAGACAGAGGAGAGACAGAGACAGAGGAAGGACAGGGACAGAGGAGGGACAGAGACAGAGGAGGGACAGGGACAGGGACAGAGGAGGGACAGAGACAGAGGAGGGACAGGGACAGAGACAGAGGAAGGACAGAGACAGAGGAGGGACAGAGACAGAGGAAGGACAGAGACAGAGGAGGGACAGAGGAGGGACAGAGACAGAGGAAGGACAGAGGAAGGACAGAGACAGAGGAGAGACAGAGACAGAGGAAGGACAGAGACAGAGGAGGGACAGAGACAGGACAGAGACAGAGGAGGGACAGAGACAGGACAGAGACAGAGGAAGGACAGGGACAGAGGAGGGACAGAGACAGAGGAGGGACAGAGACAGAGGAAGGACAGGGACAGAGACAGAGGAGGGACAGAGACAGAGACAGAGGAAGGACAGAGACAGAGGAGGGACGGAGACAGAGGAGGGACAGAGACAGAGGAGGGACAGAGACAGGACAGAGACAGAGGAAGGACGGAGACAGAGGAGGGACAGAGACAGAGGAGGGACAGAGACAGGACAGGGACAGAGACAGAGGAAGGACAGGACAGAGACAGAGGAGGACAGAGACAGAGGAGGGACAGAGACAGAGGGGACAGAGACAGAGGCAGGACAGAGACAGGACAGGGACAGAGACAGAGGAAGGACAGAGACAGAGGAGGGACAGAGACAGAGGAGGGACAGAGACAGAGGAGGGACAGAGACAGAGACAGAGGAGGGACAGAGACAGGACAGGGACAGAGGAAGGACAGAGACAGAGGAAGGACAGGGACAGAGGAAGGACAGAGGTAGGGACAGAGACAGAGGAGGGACAGGGTCTGAGGACAGAGGAAGGACAGAGACAGAGGAGGGACAGAGACAGAGACAGAGGAGGGACAGAGACAGGACAGGGACAGAGGAAGGACAGAGACAGAGGAAGGACAGGGACAGAGGAAGGACAGAGGAGGGACAGAGACAGAGGAGGGACAGGGTTCTGAGGGACAGAGGAAGGACAGAGACAGAGGAGGGACAGAGACAGAGGAAGGACAGAGGAGGGACAGAGACAGAGGAAGGACAGAGGAAGGACAGAGACAGAGGAAGGACAGAGACAGAGGAAGGACAGGGACAGAGACAGAGGAAGGACAGAGACAGAGGAAGGAGAGAGAGAGGACAGGGACAGAGACAGAGGAAGGACAGGGACAGAGACAGAGGAGGGACAGAGACAGAGACAGAGGAGGGACAGAGACAGAGGAGGGACAGAGACAGAGGAAGGACAGGGACAGAGACAGAGGAGGGACAGAGACAGAGACAGAGGAGGGACAGAGACAGAGGAGGGACAGAGACAGAGACAGAGGAGGGACAGAGACAGAGGAGGGACAGAGACAGAGGAAGGACAGAGACAGGACAGGGACAGAGACAGAGGAAGGACAGAGACAGAGGAGGGACAGAGACAGAGGAGGGACAGAGACAGAGACAGAGGAGGGACAGAGACAGGACAGGGACAGAGACAGAGGAAGGACAGAGACAGAGGAAGGACAGGGACAGAGGAAGGACAGAAAAGGGACAGAGACAGAGGAGGGACAGGGTTCTGAGGGACAGAGGAAGGACAGAGACAGATGAGGGACAGAGACAGAGGAAGGACAGAGGAGGGACAGAGACAGAGGAAGGACAGAGGAAGGACAGAGACAGAGGAAGGACAGGGACAGAGACAGAGGAAGGACAGAGACAGAGGAGGGACAGAGACAGAGGAAGGACAGAGGAGAGACAGAGGAGGGACAGAGACAGAGGAGGGACAGAGACAGGACAGGGACAGAGACAGAGGAGGGACAGAGACAGAGACAGAGGAAGGACAGAGACAGAGGAGGGACAGAGACAGAGACAGAGGAAGGACAGAGGAGAGACAGAGGAGGGACAGAGACAGAGGAGGGACAGAGACAGAGGAGGGACAGAGACAGGACAGGGACAGGGACAGAGACAGAGGAAGGACAGGGACAGAGACAGAGGAGGGACAGAGACAGGACAGGGACAGAGACAGAGGAAGGACAGGGACAGAGACAGAGGAGGGACAGAGACAGGACAGGGACAGAGACAGAGGAAGGACAGGGACAGGGACAGAGGAGGGACAGAGACAGGACAGGGACAGAGACAGAGGAAGGACAGAGACAGAGACAGAGGAGGGACTGTGAGTATTTTGAACAAGGATTACACCAAGTACAGAGTAAAAGTACGCGTCGGAAGTATTCTGCTGCACGTTTCCGGTGGAAGAGGCGAGGGAGGGGCAATGAAAGTGAAAGTAACTCAGCACAGACCCAGACCCAGACCCGGACCCAGACCCAGACCCGGACCCAGACCCAGACCTGGACCCGGACCCGGACCCAGACCCAGACCTGGACCCAGACCCAGACCCAGACCTGGACCCGGACCCGGCTCTGAGTGAGTCTCGGGGTGAGGTTCGTGTCTCTGTTGTTTCCCAGGTTTGTAGCGTAACGCGTCGCGCGCAGTGGGGTTTGTTTTTTCCTCAGGAGCAGGCGGAGGGGGTGAGTTTGTGTTTGTTTGTGTTTGTTTGTTTGTTTGTGTGTTTCAGTGATACATCGTCTCTTTAGCATCGATGTGAAAAAACGGCCACAAAACTTCTGCTTTTCCCAGTTTCCCTCCGCCCTCCGTGGATCTGACTCCTGAGGATTTTATCCTGCAGTTTATTAAAGTTTATTAAAGTTTATTGTTCTGAGGTCTGTGCTAAAGAGCACCACATTATTTAAGACAGCCTTGATACTGAAGCCTAAATAATAATAATAATAATAATAATAATAATAATAATAATAATCACAGTTATTATAGCACGTGTGCAGAAAAAGTAGACCGTTGCCCTACTTTTTAAAGAAATGCCTGTTCAGTATTTGGATTATTATGAAGTGTTTTAACTTTGATTAAACCCATGTTATTTCTCCCACACAGTGTCACTTTAACACCGCTCATGTTCGTTATCTCTGGAGTTTTCTTTTAGTTTTTAGGTAAAAGTCCTCGTCTCAGCGCTGAGCGACTCAGATCAAACCAGAGCTAGGTCTGAGCTCAGTGTGACTGGAGTTACCTCAGTGTGACTGGAGTTAGCTCAGTCTGACAGGAGTTAGCTCACTATGACTGGAGTTACCTCAGTCTGACTGGAGTTACCTCAGTCTGACAGGAGTTAGCTCAGTGTGACTGGAGTTACCTCAGTCTGACAGGAGTTAGCTCAGTGTGACAGGAGTTAGCTCAGTGTGACAGGAGTTAGCTCAGTCTGACAGGAGTTAGCTCAGTGTGACAGGAGTTAGCTCAGTGTGACAGGAGTTAGCTCAGTCTGACTGGAGTTAGCTCAGTATGACAGGAGTTAGCTCAGTCTGACTGGAGTTAGCTCAGTGTGACTGGAGTTAGCTCAGTGTGACTGGAGTTAGCTCAGTGTGACAGGAGTTAGCTCAGTGTGACAGGAGTTAGCTCAGCCTGACAGGAGTTAGCTCAGTGTGACTGGAGTTAGCTCAGTGTGACAGGAGTTAGCTCAGTCTGACTGGAGTTAGCTCAGTGTGACAGGAGTTAGCTCAGTGTGACAGGAGTTAGCTCAGTCTGACTGGAGTTAGCTCAGTATGACAGGAGTTAGCTCAGTCTGACTGGAGTTAGCTCAGTGTGACTGGAGTTAGCTCAGTGTGACTGGAGTTAGCTCAGTGTGACAGGAGTTAGCTCAGTGTGACAGGAGTTAGCTCAGCCTGACAGGAGTTAGCTCAGTGTGACTGGAGTTAGCTCAGTGTGACAGGAGTTAGCTCAGTCTGACTGGAGTTAGCTCAGTGTGACTGGAGTTAGCTCAGTCTGACTGGAGTTAGCTCAGCCTGACAGGAGTTAGCTCAGTGTGACTGGAGTTAGCTCAGTCTGACAGGAGTTAGCTCAGTCTGACAGGAGTTAGCTCAGTCTGAACGGAGTTAGCTCAGTGTGACAGGAGTTAGCTCAGTGTGACTGGAGTTAGCTCAGTGTGACTGGAGTTAGCTCAGTCTGACTGGAGTTAGCTCAGTGTGACTGGAGTTAGCTCAGTGTGACAGGAGTTAGCTCAGTGTGACTGGAGTTAGCTCAGTGTGACTGGAGTTAGCTCAGTGTGACAGGAGTTAGCTCAGCCTGACAGGAGTTAGCTCAGTGTGACTGGAGTTAGCTCAGTGTGACAGGAGTTAGCTCAGCCTGACAGGAGTTAGCTCAGTCTGACTGGAGTTAGCTCAGTGTGACTGGAGTTAGCTCAGTCTGACTGGAGTTAGCTCAGCCTGACAGGAGTTAGCTCAGTGTGACTGGAGTTAGCTCAGTCTGACAGGAGTTAGCTCAGTCTGACTGGAGTTAGCTCAGTATGACAGGAGTTAGCTCAGTCTGACAGGAGTTAGCTCAGTCTGAACGGAGTTAGCTCAGTGTGACAGGAGTTAGCTCAGTGTGACTGGAGTTAGCTCAGTGTGACTGGAGTTAGCTCAGTCTGACTGGAGTTAGCTCAGTGTGACTGGAGTTAGCTCAGTGTGACAGGAGTTAGCTCAGTGTGACTGGAGTTAGCTCAGTGTGACTGGAGTTAGCTCAGTGTGACAGGAGTTAGCTCAGCCTGACAGGAGTTAGCTCAGTGTGACTGGAGTTAGCTCAGTGTGACAGGAGTTAGCTCAGCCTGACAGGAGTTAGCTCAGTCTGACTGGAGTTAGCTCAGTGTGACTGGAGTTAGCTCAGTCTGACTGGAGTTAGCTCAGTATGACAGGAGTTAGCTCAGCGTGACAGGAGTTAGCTCAGTGTGACAGGAGTTAGCTCAGTCTGACTGGAGTTAGCTCAGTCTGACTGGAGTTAGCTCAGTCTGACTGGAGTTAGCTCAGTGTGACAGGAGTTAGCTCAGTGTGACAGGAGTTAGCTCAGTCTGACTGGAGTTAGCTCAGTGTGACTGGAGTTAGCTCAGTGTGACAGGAGTTAGCTCAGTGTGACAGGAGTTAGCTCAGTCTGACTGGAGTTAGCTCAGCGTGACTGGAGTTAGCTCAGTCTGACTGGAGTTAGCTCAGTGTGACAGGAGTTAGCTCAGTCTGACTGGAGTTAGCTCAGTGTGACAGGAGTTAGCTCAGTCTGACTGGAGTTAGCTCAGTCTGACTGGAGTTAGCTCAGTGTGACTGGAGTTAGCTCAGTGTGACTGGAGTTAGCTCAGTGTGACTGGAGTTAGCTCAGTCTGACTGGAGTTAGCTCAGCCTGACTGGAGTTAGCTCAGTATGACTGGAGTTAGCTCAGTCTGACAGGAGTTAGCTCACTATGACTGGAGTTAGCTCAGCCTGACTGAAGTTAGCTCAGTCTGACTGGAGTTAGCTCAGTCTGACAGGAGTTAGCTCACTATGACTGGAGTTAGCTCAGTCTGACAGGAGTTAGCTCAGTCTGACTGGAGTTAGCTCAGTGTGACAGGAGTTAGCTCAGTCTGACTGGAGTTAGCTCAGTGTGACAGGAGTTAGCTCAGTCTGACTGGAGTTAGCTCAGTCTGACTGGAGTTAGCTCAGTGTGACAGGAGTTAGCTCAGTCTGACTGGAGTTAGCTCAGTGTGACAGGAGTTAGCTCAGTCTGACTGAAGTTAGCTCAGTCTGACTGGAGTTAGCTCAGTGTGACAGGAGTTAGCTCAGCCTGACAGAAGTTAGCTCAGCGTGACAGGAGTTAGCTCAGTCTGACTGGAGTTAGCTCAGTGTGACTGGAGTTAGCTCAGCCTGACTGGAGTTAGCTCAGTCTGACTGGAGTTAGCTCAGTCTGACTGAAGTTAGCTCAGTCTGACTGGAGTTAGCTCAGTGTGACAGGAGTTAGCTCAGTCTGACTGGAGTTACCTCAGTCTGACTGGAGTTAGCTCAGTCTGACTGGAGTTAGCTCAGTGTGACTGGAGTTAGCTCAGTGTGACAGGAGTTAGCTCAGTCTGACTGGAGTTAGCTCAGTCTGACTGGAGTTAGCTCAGTGTGACAGGAGTTAGCTCAGTCTGACTGGAGTTAGCTCAGTGTGACAGGAGTTAGCTCAGTCTGACTGAAGTTAGCTCAGTCTGACTGGAGTTAGCTCAGTGTGACAGAAGTTAGCTCAGTCTGACTGGAGTTAGCTCAGTCTGACAGGAGTTAGCTCAGTCTGACTGGAGTTAGCTCAGTGTGACAGGAGTTAGCTCAGCCTGACAGGAGTTAGCTCAGTCTGACTGGAGTTAGCTCAGTGTGACTGGAGTTAGCTCAGTCTGACTGGAGTTAGCTCAGTGTGACAGGAGTTAGCTCAGCCTGACTGGAGTTAGCTCAGTCTGACTGGAGTTAGCTCAGTGTGACAGGAGTTAGCTCAGCGTGACTGGAGTTAGCTCATTCTGACTGGAGTTAGCTCAGTCTCACTGGAGTTAGCTCAGTGTGACTGGAGTTAGCTCAGTGTGACTGGAGTTAGCTCAGTGTGACTGGAGTTAGCTCAGTCTGACTGGAGTTAGCTCAGTGTGACTGGAGTTAGCTCAGTGTGACTGGAGTTAGCTCAGTGTGACTGGAGTTAGCTCAGTCTGACTGGAGTTAGCTCAGTATGACAGGAGTTAGCTCAGTGTGACTGGAGTTAGCTCAGTCTGACTGGAGTTAGCTCAGTCTGACTGGAGTTAGCTCAGTGTGACTGGAGTTAGCTCAGTCTGACTGGAGTTAGCTCAGTATGACAGGAGTTAGCTCAGTGTGACTGGAATTAGCTCAGTATGACTGGAGTTAGCTCAGTGTGACAGGAGTTAGCTCAGTGTGACTGGAGTTAGCTCAGTGTGACTGGAGTTAGCTCAGCGTGACAGGAGTTAGCTCAGTCTGACTGGAGTTAGCTCAGCGTGACTAGAGTTAGCTCAGCCTGACAGGAGTTAGCTCAGTATGACAGGAGTTAGCTCAGTGTGACTGGAGTTAGCTCAGTCTGACTGGAGTTAGCTCAGTGTGACAGGAGTTAGCTCAGCGTGACAGGTGTTAGCTCAGTCTGACTGGAGTTAGCTCAGTATGACAGGAGTTAGCTCAGTGTGACTGGAGTTAGCTCAGCGTGACTGGAGTTAGCTCAGCGTGACAGGAGTTAGCTCAGTGTGACTGGAGTTAGCTCAGCGTGACTGGAGTTAGCTCAGTCTGACTGGAGTTAGCTCAGTCTGACTGGAGTTAGCTCAGCGTGACTGGAGTTAGCTCAGTGTGACTGGAGTTAGCTCAGTCTGACTGGAGTTTGCTCAGCCTGACTGGAGTTAGCTCAGTCTGACTGGAGTTAGCTCAGTCTGACTGGAGTTAGCTCACCCTGACAGGAGTTAGCTCACTATGACTGTATTAGCTCAGTCTGACAGGAGTTAGCTCAGCGTGACTGGAGTTAGCTCAGCGTGACAGGAGTTAGCTCAGTGTGACAGGAGTTAGCTCAGTCTGACTGGAGTTAGCTCAGTCTGACTGGAGTTAGCTCAGTGTGACTGGAGTTAGCTCAGTGTGACAGGAGTTAGCTCAGCCTGACTGGAGTTAGCTCAGTCTGACTGGAGTTAGCTCAGTGTGACAGGAGTTAGCTCAGTGTGACTGGAGTTAGCTCAGTCTGACTGGAGTTAGCTCAGCGTGACTGGAGTTAGCTCAGCCTGACAGGAGTTAGCTCAGTATGACAGGAGTTAGCTCAGTGTGACTGGAGTTAGCTCAGCGTGACTGGAGTTAGCTCAGTCTGACAGGAGTTAGCTCAGTATGACAGGAGTTAGCTCAGTGTGACTGGAGTTAGCTCAGTGTGACAGGAGTTAGCTCAGCCTGACTGGAGTTAGCTCATTCTGACTGGAGTTAGCTCAGTGTGACAGGAGTTAGCTCAGTCTGACAGGAGTTAGCTCAGTATGACAGGAGTTAGCTCAGTGTGACTGGAGTTAGCTCAGTGTGACAGGAGTTAGCTCAGCCTGACTGGAGTTAGCTCAGCCTGACTGGAGTTAGCTCAGTCTGACTGGAGTTAGCTCAGTGTGACAGGAGTTAGCTCAGCGTGACTGGAGTTAGCTCAGCCTGACAGGAGTTAGCTCAGTATGACAGGAGTTAGCTCAGTGTGACTGGAGTTAGCTCAGCGTGACTGGAGTTAGCTCAGTCTGACTGGAGTTAGCTCAGCCTGACTGGAGTTAGCTCAGCCTGACAGGAGTTAGCTCAGTGTGACTGGAGTTAGCTCAGTCTGACTGGAGTTAGCTCAGTCTGACTGGAGTTAGCTCAGTGTGACTGGAGTTAGCTCAGTCTGACTGGAGTTAGCTCAGCCTGACAGGAGTTAGCTCACTATGACTGGAGTTAGCTCAGCCTGACAGGAGTTAGCTCACTATGACAGGAGTTAGCTCAGCCTGACTGGAGTTAGCTCAGTCTGACTGGAGTTAGCTCACTATGACTGGAGTTAGCTCAGTGTGACTGGAGTTAGCTCAGCCTGACAGGAGTTAGCTCAGCCTGACAGGAGTTAGCTCACTATGACTGGATTAGCTCAGTCTGACTGGAGTTAGCTAAGCGTGACTGGAGTTAGCTCAGCGTGACAGGAGTTAGCTCAGCGTGACAGGAGTTAGCTCAGTCTGACTGGAGTTAGCTCAGTCTGACTGGAGTTAGCTCAGTGTGACTGGAGTTAGCTCAGTGTGACAGGAGTTAGCTCAGTCTGACTGGAGTTAGCTCAGTGTGACTGGAGTTAGCTCAGCGTGACAGGAGTTAGCTCAGCATGACAGGAGTTAGCTCAGTGTGACAGGAGTTAGCTCAGTGTGACTGGAGTTAGCTCAGTCTGACTGGAGTTAGCTCAGTGTGACTGGAGTTAGCTCAGTGTGACAGGAGTTAGCTCAGTGTGACTGGAGTTAGCTCAGTCTGACTGGAGTTAGCTCAGTGTGACTGGAGTTAGCTCAGCGTGACAGGAGTTAGCTCAGCGTGACTGGAGTTAGCTCAGTCTGACTGGAGTTAGCTCAGTCTGACTGGAGTTAGCTCAGTGTGACAGGAGTTAGCTCAGTGTGACTGGAGTTAGCTCAGTGTGACAGGAGTTAGCTCAGCGTGACTGGAGTTAGCTCAGCGTGACAGGAGTTAGCTCAGCGTGACAGGAGTTAGCTCAGTCTGACTGGAGTTAGCTCAGTGTGACTGGAGTTAGCTCAGTGTGACTGGAGTTAGCTCAGTGTGACTGGAGTTAGCTCAGTCTGACTGGAGTTAGCTCAGTCTGACTGGAGTTAGCTCAGTGTGACTGGAGTTAGCTCAGTCTGACTGGAGTTAGCTCAGCCTGACAGGAGTTAGCTCACTATGACAGGAGTTAGCTCAGCCTGACTGGAGTTAGCTCAGTCTGACTGGAGTTAGCTCACTATGACTGGAGTTAGCTCAGTGTGACTGGAGTTAGCTCAGCCTGACAGGAGTTAGCTCAGCCTGACAGGAGTTAGCTCACTATGACTGGATTAGCTCAGTCTGACTGGAGTTAGCTAAGCGTGACTGGAGTTAGCTCAGCGTGACAGGAGTTAGCTCAGCGTGACAGGAGTTAGCTCAGTCTGACTGGAGTTAGCTCAGTCTGACTGGAGTTAGCTCAGTGTGACTGGAGTTAGCTCAGTGTGACAGGAGTTAGCTCAGTCTGACTGGAGTTAGCTCAGTGTGACTGGAGTTAGCTCAGCGTGACAGGAGTTAGCTCAGCGTGACAGGAGTTAGCTCAGTGTGACAGGAGTTAGCTCAGTGTGACTGGAGTTAGCTCAGTCTGACTGGAGTTAGCTCAGTGTGACTGGAGTTAGCTCAGCGTGACAGGAGTTAGCTCAGCGTGACTGGAGTTAGCTCAGTCTGACTGGAGTTAGCTCAGTCTGACTGGAGTTAGCTCAGTGTGACTGGAGTTAGCTCAGTGTGACAGGAGTTAGCTCAGTGTGACTGGAGTTAGCTCAGTGTGACAGGAGTTAGCTCAGCGTGACAGGAGTTAGCTCAGCGTGACAGGAGTTAGCTCAGTGTGACTGGAGTTAGCTCAGTGTGACTGGAATTAGCTCAGTGTGACAGGAGTTAGCTCAGTGTGACTGGAGTTAGCTCAGTGTGACTGGAGTTAGCTCAGTCTGACTGGAGTTAGCTCAGTGTGACTGGAGTTAGCTCAGCGTGACAGGAGTTAGCTCAGCGTGACAGGAGTTAGCTCAGTGTGACAGGAGTTAGCTCAGTCTGACTGGAGTTAGCTCAGTCTGACTGGAGTTAGCTCAGTGTGACTGGAGTTAGCTCAGTGTGACAGGATTTAGCTCAGTGTGACTGGAGTTAGCTCAGTCTGACTGGAGTTAGCTCAGTGTGACTGGAGTTAGCTCAGCGTGACAGGAGTTAGCTCAGCGTGACAGGAGTTAGCTCAGTGTGACAGGAGTTAGCTCAGTCTGACTGGAGTTAGCTCAGTCTGACTGGAGTTAGCTCAGTGTGACTGGAGTTAGCTCAGTGTGACAGGATTTAGCTCAGTGTGACTGGAGTTAGCTCAGTCTGACTGGAGTTAGCTCAGTGTGACTGGAGTTAGCTCAGCGTGACAGGAGTTAGCTCAGCGTGACAGGAGTTAGCTCAGCCTGACTGGAGTTAGCTCAGTGTGACAGGAGTTAGCTCAGTCTGACTGGAGTTAGCTCAGTCTGACTGGAGTTAGCTCAGTCTGACTGGAGTTAGCTCAGTGTGACAGGAGTTAGCTCAGCCTGACTGGAGTTAGCTCAGCCTGACTGGAGTTAGCTCAGTGTGACTGGAGTTAGATCAGCGTGACAGGAGTTAGCTCAGCGTGACAGGAGTTAGCTCAGCCTGACTGGAGTTAGCTCAGTGTGACAGGAGTTAGCTCAGTCTGACTGGAGTTAGCTCAGTCTGACTGGAGTTAGCTCAGTGTGACTGGAGTTAGCTCAGTGTGACAGGAGTTAGCTCAGCCTGACTGGAGTTAGCTTTAGCATTGACTCCTGTGTTTACTGTAACCCTAGCTAGAAGTCAGACCATGAGCCTCACTTTTCTGAGTGACTTTTGTGGAACAGCCCTCAGCTTACGTTGGTAAATTTTGTGGGTTTTTTGGTGTTTTTTGTGATTATTATCAGTAGCATTTGTGGAAACCATGAGGAAAACACAACAGAGACAAACAGTGAAGGACAGAAGAGACAACGAGGGAACTGAAGAGAGCAAGAAGCAACACGGCACAGAGCTAACTCAGGTCCTGGCTGAGCCTCCAGTCTCTGAGCCTTCAGTCTCTGAGCCTTCAGTCTCTGAGCCTTCAGTCTCTGAGCCTTCAGCCTCTGAGCCTTCAGTCTCTGAGCCTTCAGTCTCTGAGCCTTCAGTCTCTGAGCCTTCAGCCTCTGAGCCTTCAGTCTCTGAGCCTTCAGTCTCTGAGCCTTCAGCCTCTGAGCCTTCAGTCTCTGAGCCTTCAGCCTCTGAGCCTTCAGCCTCTGAGCCTTCAGTCTCTGAGCCTTCAGTCTCTGAGCCTTCAGCCTCTGAGCCTTCAGCCTCTGAGCCTTCAGCCTCTGAGCCTTCAGTCTCTGAGCCTTCAGCCTCTGAGCCTTCAGCCTCTGAGCCTTCAGTCTCTGAGCCTTCAGCCTCTGAACCTCCAGCCTCTGAGCCTTCAGTCTCTGAGCCTCCAGTCTCTGAGCCTCCAGTCTCTGAGCCTTCAGCCTCTGAGCCTTCAGTCTCTGAGCCTTCAGCCTCTGAGCCTTCAGCCTCTGAGCCTTCAGTCTCTGAGCCTTCAGCCTCTGAGCCTTCAGTCTCTGAGCCTTCAGTCTCTGAGCCTTCAGTCTCTGAGCCTTCAGCCTCTGAGCCTTCAGTCTCTGAGCCTCCAGCCTCTGAGCCTTCAGTCTCTGAGCCTTCAGCCTCTGAGCCTTCAGTCTCTGAGCCTTCAGTCTCTGAGCCTTCAGTCTCTGAGCCTCCAGTCTCTGAGCCTTCAGCCTCTGAGCCTCCAGTCTCTGAGCCTTCAGTCTCTGAGCCTTCAGCCTCTGAGCCTTCAGTCTCTGAGCCTTCAGTCTCTGAGCCTTCAGCCTCTGAGCCTTCAGTCTCTGAGCCTTCAGTCTCTGAGCCTTCAGTCTCTGAGCCTTCAGTCTCTGAGCCTCCAGTCTCTGAACCTTCAGTCTCTGAGCCTTCAGTCTCTGAGCCTCCAGTCTCTGAGCCTCCAGTCTCTGAGCCTTCAGCCTCTGAGCCTTCAGTCTCTGAGCCTTCAGCCTCTGAGCCTTCAGCCTCTGAGCCTTCAGTCTCTGAGCCTTCAGCCTCTGAGCCTTCAGTCTCTGAGCCTTCAGTCTCTGAGCCTTCAGTCTCTGAGCCTCCAGTCTCTGAGCCTTCAGCCTCTGAGCCTCCAGTCTCTGAGCCTTCAGCCTCTGAGCCTTCAGTCTCTGAGCCTTCAGTCTCTGAGCCTTCAGTCTCTGAGCCTTCAGCCTCTGAGCCTTCAGCCTCTGAGCCTTCAGTCTCTGAGCCTTCAGTCTCTGAGCCTTCAGTCTCTGAGCCTCCAGTCTCTGAGCCTTCAGTCTCTGAGCCTTCAGTCTCTGAGCCTCCAGTCTCTGAGCCTTCAGTCTCTGAGCCTTCAGTCTCTGAGCCTTCAGCCTCTGAGCCTTCAGCCTCTGAGCCTTCAGCCTCTGAGCCTTCAGCCTCTGAGCCTTCAGTCTCTGAGCCTTCAGTCTCTGAGCCTTCAGCCTCTGAGCCTTCAGTCTCTGAGCCTTCAGCCTCTGAGCCTTCAGTCTCTGAGCCTTCAGCCTCTGAGCCTTCAGTCTCTGAGCCTTCAGTCTCTGAGCCTCCAGTCTCTGAGCCTTCAGCCTCTGAGCCTCCAGTCTCTGAGCCTTCAGTCTCTGAGCCTTCAGCCTCTGAGCCTTCAGTCTCTGAGCCTTCAGTCTCTGAGCCTTCAGCCTCTGAGCCTTCAGCCTCTGAGCCTTCAGTCTCTGAGCCTTCAGTCTCTGAGCCTTCAGTCTCTGAGCCTTCAGCCTCTGAGCCTTCAGTCTCTGAGCCTTCAGTCTCTGAGCCTCCAGTCTCTGAGCCTTCAGTCTCTGAGCCTTCAGTCTCTGAGCCTTCAGCCTCTGAGCCTTCAGCCTCTGAGCCTTCAGCCTCTGAGCCTTCAGCCTCTGAGCCTTCAGTCTCTGAGCCTTCAGTCTCTGAGCCTTCAGCCTCTGAGCCTTCAGTCTCTGAGCCTTCAGCCTCTGAGCCTTCAGCCTCTGAGCCTTCAGTCTCTGAGCCTTCAGTCTCTGAGCCTTCAGCCTCTGAGCCTTCAGTCTCTGAGCCTTCAGCCTCTGAGCCTTCAGCCTCTGAGCCTTCAGTCTCTGAGCCTTCAGCCTCTGAACCTCCAGTCTCTGAGCCTTCAGTCTCTGAGCCTCCAGTCTCTGAGCCTCCAGTCTCTGAGCCTTCAGCCTCTGAGCCTTCAGTCTCTGAGCCTTCAGTCTCTGAGCCTCCAGCCTCTGAGCCTTCAGCCTCTGAGCCTTTAGTCTCTGAGCCTTCAGCCTCTGAGCCTTCAGTCTCTGAGCCTTCAGCCTCTGAGCCTTCAGCCTCTGAGCCTTCAGCCTCTGAGCCTTCAGTCTCTGAGCCTTCAGTCTCTGAGCCTTCAGTCTCTGAGCCTTCAGCCTCTGAGCCTTCAGTCTCTGAACCTCCAGTCTCTGAACCTCCAGTCTCTGAGCCTTCAGTCTCATCACTGCGCTGTGAGCAGAAGCTCCTGAGAACTTCATCTTACAAAAACCTTCCTCAGGACGTCTGAACCTATGTTTTTTGGAGCATTTCCTGTGGGTTGGGGTTAATAACAGAGGTCAGTTATTGTGATGTCGCGCAGCGCTGCCTCAGGCGCGTGTCAGCTGTTCACATCACTGCCTGCGTGCCCTTGAGCTCCTGTCATGAAGCGTTTCTCTGTGGAACTCCATGGGCCTCAGCTGTGTTCAGACGCCGCTCTGAGCTCGTGTTGCTCTGAGTTTGGGTGGAAATGTTTTTGTTTTTGTCTGAAGCTGCGCTGAACACAGAGCGGTGCTGCCCCCTCCTGGCTCCGCCGTTGCTCAACGGTCTCCAACCAAAATGAGACGCACACGCTCTGAGTCTGTGACGTGGAACGCTAAGCTCCGCCCCCGGGCGAAATGCCTGGTTTTTAATGAGAAATTTAAAAAAAACTTAAGCTGTTAGAGTTGGCCTCAGTGAATCTATTTCCTGTTTGTGTTTGCAGCTCCGAGTCTGCACGGAGCAGAAATCCTCTCCAACAGAAAGAAGATGGTTGTTGTGGAGAAACTAAAACTCGTCTACGACTCTGCCACACAGGACTGCGGAACAGAGTGAGTGCTCTCTAATCTCTCTCAGTGGATTTTAATGTCAGATTCTTCAGGTTAAACACATTCTTTTCAATGTTTTGGTCAAGTTTCTCTCCTGAACACAAGGCTTTCACACAGAATTAAAGAAAATGTCCAAATGACATGAGTGAGTTTAGTTTAATACAATATATTATCAGAAATATTCAGAAAAGTCAAAGGCCTTTTCTCTGAGTCAGAGCTCTGCAGCAGCTCCCACTGCTCCATGTTCCAGTCTCGTACTTAACTACATCCTTCATGCTTTTGCAGAAGGATGTGTTAATAAATAATTCTGAGTCTGAGTTTTTGTGTATTTTACTCCTAAAACTGGAGAAATGTGATTTACTGAAAGAGTAAATCAGAACCAAAATCCCCTCTGACTCTTTTTATGGAACATGTCACAAAATTAATTAAGAATTTTAAACCTGGCTCTGTCCAGTGTCCACATTTTGTTTTTTGAAATGTGTACGGTTGTGTTCAGGTTTATCTTTGGTAAAATGTTGGTCTCTTTTATTTTCAGATTAAAATGAAGGATGTGCCAAATTTCATGTATCTACGTCAAACTAAGCCGTATTATAGGACAGAGGGTTTATCACATCAGGGATGTTTGTACTAAAAGTACATTTCTAGGTTCCACTGTAATCCTTTAGGAGGCGCTGGAGTTCAGTTTTTTGAGATATCAGGTTTATTGTCATAAATGTGTTCAGGTCATGAGTACGAACAAACGGCTATGGGGCCACTTTTTAGTCTGAATAAGTCTGTGCGAGCTGGAACAGTTTCAGGGCGGGGCTGCCTGATGCGGTGAAAGATCGAGCGCGGTACCATTACACTTTTGTTCCCATCACACTGAGGGTGTGTGTAACAAATGTCACATGTTCACCACAAACAGAACTGTAGTTTTTCATATTATAAGACAAATATTTGTAGGGGGCGCCAGAGAGTCATTTTTAAAGATAGAGGCTTCATTATTACGTCCAGGTCATAAGTGAGAGCCCTGAATATAAAAATTACATCCAAAAATATGTATCTGGTTTTATTTTAATCTGCACATTTCTAATATTTACATTTTCACATTTTTTCCATCTATATTGATATACACTAGCTAGAAAACAATATATAATAATGTTTACAGATATAGTTGTATCGTAGGAATAAAAAATCAATACATGGATACAGTAACTGTATCGTTACAGTGGTAATGGTTTAAATACACACGGATTTGCTGCAAACAGTGTTTTAAATAAAATTGGCTTAAGCTCACGTTAGCTAACGGCAGTTTGTGTTCTGTCCGTACTTACTGCCTCCTGCACGTCGCCATGTTTGTTTTGCCCTCCAGTGAAACTCAGAAGTCATGTGACTGAAAACTGTGAATAGAAATGTTATCGGAATGTTTAAGTTGTGTCTCCCTGTTTTGTACTGCGAGAGTCACAGATGTGTGTATTACTGTATGTGCCTCTGATGTACTGCAGTAACTGTCTGTGTTCACATAAACAGGGAAAGCCATGTTCCTCCTGATCCAGGTGATGTCAGACCAAGGCCAGAGATTAGCTCAATACAAGGTAAACAGAGAACGACCAAAGGATCTGAACTGGGCGGCTGTGCTGAGCTGTTAATGTCTCTGATAATGTGCTGTGTTTCCAGATGAACTGCGGCTCAGCCTGAGGAGCCGCTGTGAGAGCGTGGCTGAAGGAACCGAAGCGGCAGAAGGAGAACTGAAGGATCTGAACAGCATCTACACTGAGCTGTACATCACAGAGGCCCACAGTGAGGAGCTCAGTACCCAACACGAGGAGAGGCGGCTGGAGGCAGACTCCAGGAAGAAGAGCGTCCAGGAAACTCCCATCAGGGTCCACCGCGTCTTCAAACCGTTACCCACAGATCAGCAGAGGTCCATCAGAGCGGTGCTGACCCGCGGCGAGGCCGGAGTGGGGAAGACCTTCTCGGTTCTGAAGTTCACTCTGGACTGGGCCCGGGGCTCAGAGAACCAGGAGGTGGACCTGGTGGTGCCGCTGTCGTTCAGAGAGCTGAACCTGGTCAGAGAGGAGCGCCACAGTCTGCAGACGCTGATCGCTGTGTTCCATCCGGCGCTGGCTCCAGAGGTGAGCTTCACGCTTTAGTCCTGTTCCTCAGGAGTAGAACCTTTAAACCTGCTGATCCCGGTCCTGACCCCATGTTGCTGTTGAACCCACAGAAGCTCACGGCTCAGACTCTGGCCCAGGCTAAACTCCTGTTCATCTTCGACGGCCTCGACGAGAGCAGACTCACTCTGGACTTCACCTGTGAGCTCATCTCTGAGGTCACACAGAGGTCAGAGGTCAGCGCGCTGCTGGTAAACCTCATCAAAGGCACTCTGCTTCCTTCTGCCCTTATATGGATCACCTCCCGACCGGCGGCGGCCAATCAGATCCCAGTATCGTGTGTGGACAGGGTCACAGAGGTCAGGGGCTTCATCACTGATGAACAGAAGGAGGAGTTCTTCAGGAAGAGGTTCACAGATGAAGAGCAGTGTGGCAGAGTCCTGTCCCACATCAGGACGTCCCGCAGCCTCCACATCATGTGTCAGATCCCAGTCTTCTGCTGCATCACAGCCACGGTCCTGGACCACATGTTGAGAAGCGATCAGAGAGGAGCCCTGCCCCAGACCCTCACAGACATGTACGCTCACTTCCTGTTAGTGCAGACTCAGAGGAAGAGGAAGTACAGACAGGAGACCAGTGGTCCAGAGCTGACTCAGGCCGACTGTGAGGTCCTCCTGAAGCTGGGGAGACTCGCCTTTGAACATCTGCTGAAAGGAAACATCATGTTCTACCAAGAAGACCTGCAGCAGGTGGGTCTGGACCTGACCGAGGCCTCGGTCTACTCAGGACTCTGTACAGAGATCTTCAAACAGGAGAGTGTCCTCTTCGACAGATCAGTCTACAGCTTCATCCATCTGAGCGTCCAGGAGTTTATGGCTGCTGTTTACATGCATCACTGTTTTAACAAAGGCAACAGAGAAGAACTAGAGAAGTTTGTACGGAACTGGGATCACAGTTTAACACTCATTGATTTCCTCAAAACTGCCATGAAAAAGTCCCTCCAGAGACCTGACGGACAGCTGGACCTGTGTGTGCGCTTCCTCCACGGCCTCTCGCTGGAGTCCAACCAGAGACTGTTAGGAGCTCTGCTGGGACCAACACAGACCGACTCAAAGACCACTCAGAGGATCATCGAGAACCTGAAGAGGATGACCACTGAGAATATTTCTCCATACAGAAGCATCAACATCTTCCACTGTTTGACTGAGATGAACGACCACTCAGTCCAGCAGATCCAGGACTTCCTGTCAGGGTCCAGATCAGAGAAGATCTCTGAGTTCCAGTGCTTGGCTCTGGTCTACATGCTGCAGATGTCAGACCAGATCCTGGAGGAGCTGGACCTAAAGAAATTCAACACATCACTAAAGGGACGAAATAAACTGGTCCCTGCTGTGAGAAGCTGCAGGAAGGCTCGGTGAGGACCCACTGACTTTGCACCAACACTTGGTGCTGTCTGATAACCATTGGCAATAGTTTAGTGATATCAGAAACAGTCTCTCACCTTCACACTCTGTCAGTATCACACGCACCTCACTACACAAAGACACAGCCTGAGGCCTGTACAAAGCAGCACTGCTCAGCAACACGTCTCTGTCTGAATGTAAACCACAGATGTTCAAAGGCAGTCATGTCCTGCTCTGGAGCTGATGAAGCTGTGAGGAGTAAAGTTTCAGCTGCAGCTGTTTTCATTTTATCATCTGTACCACAACAATTATACAGCGCTGTTTTACATCCATGGGCCTCACTGTGCTTTATATCAAGGAAACATTCACTCTCACACAGTCATACACTGGTGTAACAGACTCTGGAGATGAGGCGGGGGAAGTGTCTTGCCCAAGGGGACAACGATGTATGGCTCTACCCCCTGAGCTGCTGCTGCCCCGCTACTGAAGCTTAGGAAACATGTAAATAAAAATGTATGCAAAAGCCACTGAGATGCTGAATAATAAACCTGAGAGTGGTTCTTCCATCGATCCTTCCTCAGCTCTGTTACTGGTGGCCAGGGGGCTGCAGTGTAAGCAAAAATGCCTCCTCAAGGGGAATCAGACCCTAGGTCTTGGTCTTCCTCCTGAGTGATGCGTCCCTGGAGCACCTGCCCAGGGAAAGTCCAGGGGGATCTGAAACAGATGAAGCTCATGTGTTCCTCTCACTGTTGATGAGCAGTGGCCACCAGAGCCGCCCAGTCTCCGGTTCCATTCGTCCTTCACTGAGAACAACACCCTGACATACTTTTCCACTCCTCCACTTGAGGCAGGAACTCTTCTCCAACCTGCAGGGGGCGCCACCGTTTTCCAGTTGAGAATAGGGATGTCAGGATTAACCAGTTATACTATTTCTTTATCTATACTCTTATCTCGTGCGTCACTTCTAGGAGGCCCCACGTTCTGTTTGGTGCTTTAAGTAAACGCAGCTCCTCTGCGTCTCAAAGCACTGTGAGTCAGGTTTAACTCTGAGTTTGGTCACAGCGCTCACAGCAGCACCTTTCCTTTCATCTCCCTCTCTCCCCCACCTCTCCAACGCTCTGTTTCGTGCTAAATATATGGCTGAATTCTGAGAAAACTCGAACAGAATCTGACTGAAACACTGGGACTCTGTTGGAGCACAGTGTGTGGAAACTAGTCTGCACAGTAAAAGTTAGCAAAGTAAAAATCTAGTGACATTTTGGGCAACCTTAAAGACTTTAACAACCTGGCGTTTCCGTGCTTTCCCGCACACTCTCAGTTTCGTTTCTGTCCCGTAGTGAGAGAGAGGAGCAGAGCAGCAGCAGACAGAGCTCAGCCTTGGCTTCTGTCGCCTTCTGTGAGTCGCGGTGCTGTGACACGAGGGCAGGGGCCGGTGGTTCCTGGTGAGGCAGCGCTGTGTGGATGTTTCACTGCAGTTTGATGCAGTTACCATCAGAAAAAAAAAATCTGAAAACTGTTAGTTGTAGCTGTGGCCTCATAAAAGCAGGTCACAAACTGGGCCACAGTTGGTTCAGGTTTATATGATCCCTGTAGTTAATTAAAACAAAAAAAGAAAAACAATATCTAAAGAATGGGTCAGACAGGTTTAGCAGCATTTTTAAAAAAAGTGTAAATAATCGTGAAAATTGTTTAATTGCAATTTTTCATCTCACAATAATCGTGACACAAACATTTGACGTTGTGACATCCCGAGTCAAGAACCATGGCCTCGGACTTGGAGCTGATTCTCTTTATTCCTTTGTAATTATTATTGGTAGCATTTGTACTCTTTACCCTCTGCCCCTCTCCACCTTTGCTGCTTTGATGTAAAGGAGGGGACAGAGATTTTCAGCAGAAGGTTTTCAGTGTTACCTCACCAGTCTTAACTTTATTCAAAGGTTACCATTTTGTTTGGAATCTATGTTTACAGATTATTTAACTGTGGACTCTCAGAGGGTCACTGTGCAATGGTGGCCTCGGCTCTGAAGTCCAGTCCGTCCCATCTCACAGAACTGGACCTGAGCGTGAACGTCTTCTCTGATCGTTCAGTGGAGCTGCTGAGCGCCGGGCTCCGGAGTCCCCACTGTCGCCTGCAGGTTCTCAGGTCAGTGCAGACTGTGCTCAGTTGGACCTGGCTCATTTAATCCTTATTGTTTGCTCTTTATTCAGAATGCAGGACTGCCGTTTGTCGAAGGCCAGCTGTTCTGATCTGTTCTCAGCTCTGAGGTCCAACCCCTCCCACCTGAAACATCTGGATCTGAGCTGGAACAGTCTGTCTGCCTCAGGAGTGGAACATCTGTGTGGTTTTCTGCAGAGTCCGGACGGTCGGCTGGAGACTCTCAGGTCAGTTCTTTTGTTGTTTGTGGCGCAGCGGTGAAGTGGTTAGCACTGTCGCCTCACAGCAAGAGTGAGTAGAGTTTGAAGGTTCTCTCTGTGTTGGCAAGTTTCCTCCGATTTCCCTCATCGCCCTAAAACATGGGTCCCAACCATGAACAGGTGCAGGACCTGGGAGCTACAGCCATCAACTTCCACTTCACCTGCAACTTTTTTATTATTATCTTTTGTAATAACACCTAACACTGCATAGCTATATTTTTATGCTAAATGTCGGTACACAGCAGCAGCAGTGTGCATTACTCTCACAGTGACATCAGTGAAGACATAGTTGTCTTGTAGTTTAAGCCCTGTTCTTCTGATTCTAGAGACCTGAGGCCTGTATACGAAGCTGGATTACAGAGTTAGCGAGGTAACCTCAGGGTAATCCCTGGGTTTTTGGTTCAAAGCTGGATCTCTTTCTATCGAGGTAGACATACAAATGCTGAAAGGCTAAGAGGGGAGAGGAAAAGAGGAAATGCACAAGCAGCACAGCTGACAGCAGCAGGACGTAAAGCGTAGAGACATTGTAAAGTCGTAACTTGATAAATGTTAAACACGTTGCAAATAAATTATATCCTGTTCAAAATTACTCGCAATTTCTGTATAATAATACAAAATACACTTATTTTAATGATTATATGAAACTGTCTCTGGTTAAACTGTGATGAATATTACTTATTCATTAAAACTCCTGCAGACTTCTGCCCTGTTTAGTCAGGACACTAAATGTGATGTCTTCAGTTCGTTCAGTTTGTGTTGCTGTACGGCATGCTTCATCAGTTTTGTGCACAGATCTGTGGTTTAGTGTTGTTTCTCAGTGATATTCAGATGAACTGTCTCTGTGACGTTGATGTAATTGGTGGCTTAGCCCTGACTCCGCCAGCTCCACATGAACGCACTCACAGCTCCACAGAGAAACCCAGGGTTAGCTCAGAGTTGATGGTTCGCTTCATTGTGCTGCTTATCCAGAGGCGCTCATGTTTGGTTTTGTCTATCCAGGTAAGAGAGACATATCCTGGTTAAGTTCAGCCAGCTTTGTAGTACAGGCCTCAGGTCTATTATAATTTATACACAGTATATGAGGCGGGTGAAAAGACGCTAAGCCCCAGAGCATGTGGCCAGTGCTGTTAGGTGAGTTACGCTACTGGCCACAGGAAGCAGCTGAAAAGGCTTCAGATGGAGAAGCCCTACAACACAGAGAGCCTGGTCACACACGGACTGCCCTTCTCAACAACAACATCAGCAAGGAGCTGAAACATCCCAACACCATCAGGCTCTCAGGAGGCGTCCATGGGCTGTGGAGCACCATCCAATCACCAGAGTCCAACTGCCTCCACTAACCAACACTTAGCAAAACGATGTGAGAGGCCCTCCACATCCTCCATGTCCTTCGTCTCTGCTTTCACCTACTTATTTGTTCTTTATTCAGTTTGAGAGACTGCGGCTTGTCAGAGTCCAGCTGTTCTGATCTGGCCTCAGCTCTGAAGTTCAGCCCCTCCCACCTGAAACATCTGGATCTGAGCGGGAACAAAAATCTGTCTGACCCAGGAGTGGAACATCTGTGTAAGTTTCTGCAGAGTCCAGACTGTCGGCTGGAGACTCTCAGGTCAGTGCTGCGAGTAGTTTTGGTTGGTTTTATGAAGTGATGGATAGCTTTTTTGTGAAACAGTGACCTAGAACTTGTCAGAAACCATTGTTTTCTTTTGGAAATTGTTGTGTAAATGGCTCATATCGTCATTTTTATTCAGATTGGAGAGGGGCAGCATGTCCAGCTGTTCTTCCCTGGTCTCAGCTCTGAAGTCCAACCCGTTCCACTTGAAACATCTGGATCTGAGCTGGAACAATCTCTCTGACTCAGGAGTGGAACATCTGTGTGGGTTTCTGCAGACTCCGGACTGTCGACTGGAGACTCTCAGGTCAGTGTCTTCAGTATTATTTTGTAGTTAGCACTCACCCCCCACCATGAGAAGTTCTGACTGCCCAACCAGGCAAGTGGGATTTTTCTGTGGAGTTTGTACATTCTCCCTGTGTCTGGGTGGGTTTCCTCTGGTTTCCTCCATCAGCTTTAAACATGAACAATAATCCTCCTGCTCAGTACTCCAGACCAGGACCCTGGCTCAGATCTGGTCCTAACAGGTTTATCCCCAGAGGCTTTGAAGGATGGGGTCAAATGCCAGAACTTTCCTCAGGGGGACAATAAAATCTACCTTACCTTCACCTTAAGACAAAACAAAGAGCTGGTGCAGACTCAGCTGCAGAGTGAACACTGCTTATTATGCC
Organism: Bostrychus sinensis; assembly: GCA_020698575.1. Taxonomy (NCBI): domain Eukaryota; kingdom Metazoa; phylum Chordata; class Actinopteri; order Gobiiformes; family Eleotridae; genus Bostrychus; species Bostrychus sinensis. Next base: position 765,556 of record CM036247.1, read on the forward strand.
AGCGGTATGTGGAGTTTGAATACCTGATGTGTAACCAAACTTCAAGCCAGAACAAGTGGAAAGAGTTGTCATCCGACTCTCATTTATATTGGATATAATCCACAAGTTTTGTTTTTTAGGCTTAGACACTGCGGTCTGTCAGAGTCCAGTTGTCCTTCCCTGGTCTCAGCTCTGAAGTCCAACCCCTCCCACCTGAGAGAACTAGATCTTAGCTGGAACAAACATCTGTGTGACTCGGGAATGGAACATCTGTGCAGGTTTCTGCGGAGTCCAGGCTGTCGGCTGGAGACTCTCAGGTCAGTCCTGTTTAGTGCTGTCAGAGCTGTTCTCATGAGCAGCTGGAAAGTCATGACGGGGTTTAGGAGTGAACTTGTACTGGCTGGCGAGGCGGAGAGATAGAGATACTAGATGGTGGTGAAGAGGATGAGAAGTGGAAAGGCAGCAAGACGGAAAACACATGTTTGAATGAGAGCGACCCCAGTGGACGGAGAGGTTACAGGGAGCAGAGGTAGAAGTAGAGAAGGTTCAGGAGTTTAAGTTCTTCAGCGTCCAGAGCGATGAAGAGAGAGATGAGGGAGATGATAATGATGCAGCAAAAGTCACAACTAAAAAGCATTTAAGTCACATCATTGGTGCTCTGTTTAGATTAAGAGGCTGCAGTTTGTCAGACTCCAGCTGTTCTTCACTGGTCTCAGCTCTGAAGTCCCACCCCTCGCACCTGAAACATCTGGATCTGACCGGGAACAAAGACCTCTCCGACTCAGGAGTGGAACATCTGTGTGGGTTTCTGCAGAGTCCTGACTGTCGACTGGAGACTCTCAGGTCAGTGTGTTCAGAGTGGTTCTGATGAGCTGAGATGCTGCTGGGGGTTTATGAGCGCTATGGCAGAGTGTGTGATGTCTTTTATGTCACTGTCCAGCAGATACAGGTAACGACTCTGCGCCTTAGAAAGTTAATACTTATTTGTTCCTTACTCAGATTGGAGAGGTGTGGCTTGTCAGAGTCCAGCTGTTCTTCCCTGGTCTCAGCTCTGAAGTCCAACCCCTCCCACCTGAAACATCTGGATCTGAGCTGGAACAGACTCTCTGCCTCAGGAGTGGAACCTCTGTGTGGGTTTCTGCAGAGTCCTGACTGTCGGCTGGAGACTCTCAGGTCAGTGTGTTCAGGGTCGTTCTGTTGAGCTGTGCGTGTGATAAACATCAACGATAACATAAAAAGCATAAAACGCAGTTACAATAGCGGCATCATGTGAGCAGTGTCATTCTGTCTCTCCACAGCACCGACGTTTGGACAGAGCTCCATGCTGAAGATGTGTCCACTCCAGACACTAAACTCCCAGAGACTGAGGAGACCAGCAGAACACCAAAGAACCAGCCTGAGGTCGGTGCAGAGGCCCAGGCCGGACCTTCACACTGCCAGGTACTGCCCACACCTCAAGTCTGTTCAGGGCACAGCCATTCTTACTGTCGTTTCCAGAGCCTGAGTCCTCCCTAACCTAAGACCATCGACTGAAGTCTCCTCAGGAAGCCCATACACCGCTTTATTCACTCCCGTTGTGCAATCAGAGGGTTCTGCATTCGAGTTTGGGGATAAGAGTAGCCTTTATTGTCTTCATTTTTTTTTTTTTGGGTGCTCGGTGGCAGAGTGGTTAGTGTTCTCGCCTCCCAGCAAGGAGATCGTGGGTTCGAGCCTCAGGCCGACCAATGCACCATCACATGACCTCTCTGGGTGGAGTCTGCAGGTCCGCCCCGTGTTACCGTGGGTTCTCTCCGGCTTCCTTCCTTCCACCGTCCAAACACATGCATGTGTTGGTGAATCGGTGACTCTAAATTTACCCTTGGGTACTAATAAAGAAGGCTCCAGTCACTCGCGACCCCTAACGGGAATAAGCGGTAGAAGATGAATGAATGAATGAATGTCTCCCATTTGTCTTAGAATCAATCAGCATATGACAAAAAGACAACAGTCAAACATTAACAATGCTTTCAATCACATGATGACCACAGAGCTTTTGCACATAAAAAAGTTTCTTAAAAGTATTGCACATGCTTCACAAGCTCATGTTCTGTGCTCCTGTAGCTAGCACAGGGTCAGATAATGTTACTGCACAAAGAAAAAACACTGGATGGACTAAAAATTGCAGTTAATGTTGCCCTAAGACAATAATAACAATAACAATTTCAGTTTCTGTTGGTTCATCAGTGAAACTAACACAGGTACCAGAGACTGCTTATACAGATTTAGCTTATGATTTGAGACTCTGTACCTTTTACCTGAAGGCGTCCGCTCTGATCAGATACTGTAGGATATGAGTGGTGGCCCTGTTCCATCTCTGTCTCCTCAAAAATGTCTCGGAGAGAGAGCGGAGGAGACATTCCAATGATTCTCCCAGCTCTCTTTGTTGAGTTTAAAATTTGTGACTTGAGTTTGACCAAACCATGTTTGGTGGCAGCATGAAGGTCCCGGGTTCGATTCATGGACCTCTCTGTGGAGTTCACATGTTCTCCCTGTGTCTGGGTGGGTTTCCTCCGGTTTGCCCCATCAACCTAAAAACTGCTAACTCCTGACCCGGATCCTGGCTCAGGTCTGGAGAACAGTCCCCCGGCGCTGCACTGCACAGTCCTCTGGTGACAATAAACTCTACCTTAATCTGTGGAGCTGAGGGGGTTTACACTGCACACCACTGGAATACCTCCTCTAAGATTCAACCTAGTTTTATTCCTCACAGACAAAGTTAACCAGAAGCTCTCACTCCTAAACGTATCACCAGTGATCCGTCTGTGTCACACACAAGTGAATCCCCCACAGTTTAGTGATAAAAACATAAACATGACATCAGAAAGCTTGTGTATTTTAGTGCTAAACTGGCCTCAGAGCCACCACATGGCTTTGTCCTGAACTGCACCTTCTTTATTTCAGGATGAGGTACCATTTACACCCGAGGTACTCTCTGACGGGGGCACGTCCTACAGGTCGGTACAACTGTTCACAGTTAAGGCTTCTGTATCATCAGCAGTCTGTAAGGAGAGCTTCAGATGCAACAAAAACAAACGAGCAAGAGACAAAAACTAGAGAGAAGAAAACTGCATTTAAACTCAAACAGGCTGTTCAGCAGCTGAGCAAAACCTTAGCAGCAGAGGATTGAAAAGTCCCAGTCTGCCCCAAAAGTCTGGCTTTGGTGTCCTTCAGACTGTGAGGACCTCCTGATGGTAAAAGGCTTCCTGTCTTTGAATGTAGAAGGGCTGTTCAGCTGCCACAGGATGACTCCCCCACCTGCAGGCAGCTGGAGGATCTGATGTCTGTGAAGACTCAGGCTGGTCCTTGACCCACATTAAAGCCCTCACTGATTCTGACTGCAGCTGAATAATCATGAGACATCTGCAAGAGAAGGGCTTCAAGAACAAACGTCTCCTTGACTTGCCTTCTCTCTACTTTTTGTCTCTTGCTTCAGTTTCTTGTCACAGCTGAAGCTCTCCTTACATCTGGTCATGATCCAAACGCGTGAAGCTGTCGATATTTCAGGAGTGTGGGCGTTTTCTGTGGGAGATAACTGGGTGTTCTGCAGATACAGGTGTCCACATCCAGGAGTGTTCCGCTGTGATCGGACCGGGTTGGTGTTTAATGTGGATCAGAAGGCGGAGCTTCAGTACGGGACTGTCCAATGGGACGCGGAGCTGCTGCAGTCGCTGGAGGGAAAGCCTGCGGGGCCTCTGTACAGCATCGAGTGTCCAGAGAACGCTGTGCGCCGGCTCCACCTGCCGCACTGCGCTGCCGACGGTGAGGAGCAGGTTTAAGCTTCAACAGACGATGACGTGTGCTCCTGTGATGGGGTCACATGTTCTAATGCCAGTCTAACAGTTAGCCAGGCTCCTGCTGTCTCTCAGTGAGGAGGTTGTGGGTTTGACTCCTGATCTCTCTGACTGGAGTGTTACTGTGGGCTCCCTCCTCTGTCCAAACACACACAGGTGAACTGGAGACTCTCAGTGTCCCACATGTCCCATAGTGAGTGAATGTAAGGAAGGACGAGAGGTTGGTGGTTCGATCCCCGCTCCCACCATTGTCATTGTGTCCACTTAACTCTGTGCACACTGGTGTATGAATGTGTGAGTGCTTGTTAGTGTGAATGGGTGAATGGTTCCTTGATATAAAGTGCTTAGAGTGCCCATGGAAAAGCGTTGTGTAAAATGTGACCATTTGAATGTCGTCTGTCAGTGTCAGCCCTGAGACTGGGCCAGGTGTACCCTGTGTATCCTTCACTCCTCAGTCTGACCATGGGGGGGGGCTCAGCTGCCCTGGGGCAACCTGACAGAGACGTGGCAGGGAAACTGCACCAGCGGCCTCTCTGGCCATTATCAAACACAGCATCACACTCACATGTTCACACAGCAGCGAATGGCGCTGCGTGAATCGAGCGTCTGACGCTCTAGACAAGTTTAAAAATCTGAACTTTGGTGAATATTTATGGCGTGTTAACCAATCAGGATCCTGCTCCTGCAGTGAGGGGGGAGCATGTAGGAAGCAGAGATCCATTAAAACAATCACAGTGGACTCTGAGTCCGCTGAGTGTTGGATTAGCAGTTACTGCTCTCTGCTAAACAACAGGGAACAGAGTCTGTGTTGTACTCACTAAAACCACTAGAGACCGCTATTAAACAAGAAATAACTCCTCCCTGTCTCTGCTCTGCTGCTGGGGCTGAGTGGTTAAAAACAGCAGTGGTGTCCTGGGGACATGTCCTCGCAGGGACACGGGACACAGGAAAGCAAAACAGGACAGGCTCAGTTGGATTTATTATTATATCCTGGGACAACAGATGTAAGAGTGTATTGGACACGCGTCAAAACATTTTTTTTGATGTGCGTCTGAAGCATCTGACTTCAAAATGTCCAAGCGTCCAACGGGATGCGTTTGACGTGAATTTGATGGCTCAAACGCGTCCGGTGTGAACGAAGCATTTTAGTGTGAGTCCAAGTCTGAGTTGTCAGTGTCCAAGTCCAAGTCATTAAAATAAAGTTCAAGTCAAGCGTAAGTCACTAAAAGAAACATCTAAATAACGTCCAATGATGTTGGCTGTTTGTCTCCACAGAGGTTTCCTCTCAAAGCCTGAGTGCCGTTCACGTCTCAGGCGGCAGCGTGAGCGTCGTCGAGCCGCTGGAGATAACCCACTCTCACGTGATCATCGATGTGCCCCACTTCTCTTTAGTGGCTCTGTTCTGGAGAATATCAGACTACATAAGAGGATACGTAAAGAGCCAGGTGCTGGTGTTCCACTCACCGCTGGGAGAAGACAAACAGATGCTCAGCATCAGACTGGTGCCCGTGAACATCGACACCATACAAGTTACTAACGAAGTAAGATATGACAGTTTATACTGAAGTGTGCTGTACAGTGTTTGACGTTTTATGGCACCATCCTCTCATGACCTTTGACTTTATGCCATTGAGCTTCATGTGACAGGTTATAGAGAATAGAATAAAAACACCGATATTTCTCCAGGTGAGAAGAAATGAAAATGTCACACCGATCTGGGTCCCCTCTGGATGTAAGCTTCGAGTGTGTCAGAAGTACAGCGTGGACTGTCCTGAAGCCAGAGTCCAGCCTGATGTCAGTAGTGATGTATCTCCACTGCACAAATACCAACGCTTTATACACATCTATATTAAACACTGACTGGTGTTTCCAGGCAGCCGAGTTTGATGGCGAGATGAGGTCGTATTATCCCAAAATGTTTGAGGTTCGTCTCCCAGCGAACGTCACCACAGTGCTGCTGAGGTTACTGGGCCTGGGAACAAGGAGAAAAAGGAGAAAGGTCTGGGAGTGTGAAGTTAATCTGAACGGTAAGACTTTTAACTTTGGTATTTATGGACGTCTAAGACCTCTGTAACTCTGTGTGGAGTCAGGTCAGTTCCTCTGGACTCAGAGTCTGACCCAGGGAGCCTCCTCCATGGCCTCACCAAACTCCTCCCAGACCAGTGTTTGGGAGACCGCCAGCTGCCTCAGTCTCTTTGGTTGATGGTCTCCCTTAGTTCTCTGTCCACCTCTGGGTTTGGGGGTTGTTGCCACTAAAGGCACCAGAAACCTTATGAAGTAAAAGAACAACACGCACATCCAGAACAAATAAGCTTGTGTGCTGGAACCACAACACCATAAGTAAAAATTCAAAATTAGGCTCCTTGTGTGAAAATTAAAAAAAAGTGAGCTTAATTTGTTGTGCAGAGCCTAGTTTAGAATTTTCGATGCCTTATGGCCACAGCTCAGAGAGGAAAATGGACTCACTGAGAATCCGATGGAAGATCTGGAAGCTGGAGCTGAAGCTGGAGCCCCTTTCCTTCACATTGACGCTGAATCTTTTTCTTGTGTTGCAGAAACTGCTGTGAGAGAACAGACTTCCCCGGACGGTGACCATGTGTCCAAACTGTCCTCTGTCCGCTCTGACTTCATTCGCAGAGTGTCTGATCCCGTTCTGAATCAGCTGCTGGACGATCTCCTCCAGGAGCAGGTCCTTCAAGAAGAGGAAGCGGACAAGATGAGAGCACAGCTTACAGCGGACAAAGCAAGAGAACTGATCAAAACCGTGAAAAACAAAGGAGAGAGGGCCAGCGAGGTTCTTCTCAGAGCCTTAAAGAAACGGGACAAGCTCCTTTTTCAGGAGTTACATTTGTGAAAATAGAACATATCTCAGCGTGACTGTCTTTTATAAAACATCCTTATTTGGTTTACCGCACACTAAAGGAGGGAGGGCTTCACTGTCAGCGGGACGTCCTGGTTCACTGAGGACCACACTGTCCACCAGCGCTGGGGATCTTCGGTCATCTCATGATTCAGTTCAAAAATGATGCATCTAACTCTGTTTCGGTCATGTCAGCTGTAAACCACACGACCACGACTGAAATCTGAAAAATTATTGGTGAACTATGAATTATTTCTCCAACACGTTGTATTATGAACCTTATTATTTTTATTGTATGTTTTATATTTGAAACATTAGTTGCTAAGAGTAGTATATATTTTTCATATTTCATGAAAATTAGCCACATGTGTCCCAGATGTTTAAATCTAATATTAGTTTTACTGATAACAATGGCACAGCTGAGTTATTATCAATTAAAAATATGTTTTACATAATGGCCAAGTTGTTTTTGTTTATATTTTTTGTTTTGATTCTAAAACTGCATCACTGATCGTCCAATCAGAAAAGAGACCATTGTTCTGATTTAGGCTGCAGTACCGTTTATAACCAGTAGAGTGCTGTACCTTTTTATTGAAATTCTGTTCAACTATAAAAATTGGCAAAGTAATAATATTTTATGGTTGTGAGAGTAATGGTTACACTGAGTAATGAGCTCAGATGTGTTAGCTGTGTTTCTGCAGGACATTCACAGCTGATGTTTAACTTCTGTAACACAGATCAAACCCAGTTAGTCAACTTTTAGACTTCATTTATGTGCGACAGATCAGCGTTTGCTTTCGACAGGGCTCTCTGTTTGTCTTACCGTGGTTGCCAAATGATCACGCTTTCGTTTGACGCGCCTTGTAACCGCCGCGGCTCTTCCTGTTTGGCTTGAGTTTTTGGTTTACAACAAATCCATTCAATCATCCAACCATCCAACCATCCATCCATCCAACCATCCAACCATCCATCCAACCATCCATCCAACCATCCATCCATCCATCCAACCATCCAACCATCCAACCATCCAACCATCCATCCATCCATCCAACCATCCAACCATCCATCCATCCATCCATCCATCCAACCATCCATCCATTCAACCATCCATCCAACCATCCAACCATCCATCCATCCATCCATCCATCCAACCATCCATCCATTCAACCATCCATCCAACCAACCATCCATCCAACATCCATCCATCCAACCATCCATCTATCCATCCAACCATCCATCCATCCAACCATCCAACCATCCATCCATCCATCCATCCAACCATCCATCCATCCATCCATCCATCCAACCATCCAACCATCTATCCATCCATCCAACCATCCAACCATCCAACCATCCATCCATCCATCCATCCAACCATCCAACCATCCATCCATCCATCCAACCATCCATCCATCCATCCATCCATCCAACCATCCAACCATCTATCCATCCAACCATCCATCCATCCAACCATCCAACCATCCATCCATCCATCCAACCATCCATCCATCCATCCATCCATCCATCCAACCATCCAACCATCTATCCATCCATCCAACCATCCAACCATCCAACCATCCATCCATCCAACCATCCATCCATCCAACCATCCAACCATCCATCCATCCATCCAACCATCCATCCATCCATCCATCCAACCATCCAACCATCTATCCATCCATCCAACCATCCAACCATCCATCCATCCATCCATCCATCCAACCATCCAACCATCCAACCATCTATCCATCCATCCAACCATCCAACCATCCATCCATCCATCCATCCATCCAACCATCCAACCATCCAACCATCTATCCATCCATCCAACCATCCAACCATCCATCCATCCATCCATCCATCCAACCATCCAACCATCCAACCATCTATCCATCCATCCAACCATCCAACCATCCATCCATCCATCCATCCATCCAACCATCCAACCATCCAACCATCTATCCATCCATCCAACCATCCAACCATCCAACCATCCATCCATCCATCCATCCATCCAACCATCCAACCATCCAACCATCTATCCAACCATCCAACCATCCAACCATCAGCAGATTTTATTTGGACTTTTTTCTCTTAAGCAAGGACAACAGAAAGCACACAAACGTTACAAACACAAAACCCCACACTGATCATTATTCAGCCTGCTGTACGTTACATTACGACACAGTCAGCAGGTAACAGCAGAGCACCTAAACTCGTCCTGATGAAGCAGGTAACTTCCAGTTTACCCATCGTCGTTAGCCACTCCTCAGTGTCTAAGCAGAATCCGTTTATCTGTAGTGAGAGCCAAGATAATTCTTCTCAAAAGCGGAGAGTGAGAGTCTGGAAGTTCTGTAGTTGAGTCCGAAACAGACGTTTGAGAGGAAAAAAAAGGGAAAGAAAGAAAAACCCAGCCACACGATAGAGCCAGTCGTCCACTAACCTGAAAGTCGGAGGTTTAACCCCTGCTCTTCCTGTTGCATCCTGCCGTTGTGTCCTTGGGCAGGGCACTTCCCCCTCTTTGCCTCCAGTGTCTGTGTCACCGGTGTATGAATGAGTGATCAAGTTATCAACTCTGTGGACAGTTCAGACTTCTCTTTTTCTTGAATTTCACAGCTGAGATCTTTCTGTTTCCTGTGAGTTATTTTTATCTGAGCGCGCTCTAACAAACCTCCCTGACCACTCTGACTGCTCTCAGTTCCTCCAGACTCGAGCCGACGCAGCAGCAGCGGTGAGTGAGACCTTACAAATGTGTCTTAGTCGTATAAACAGGGATTCAAAAATACTGCACTGTTTATAACCACTCTAAAATATCATGTATAATTTCATTGTAAGTCTGTAAAAAACTGTGTTCTTTCGTATTAAAATGCTGTTGAGTGTCTTTGCTCAGAGCTGCAGCCCTGAGGAAACCAAATCCAGGTTAAAGCAGGACCAGATACGAGGCTTGTTCACGTTGTTAGATAGATGATAGATAGATAGATAGATAAGTTTATTGTCACATGCACAAAAAAGTACAGCGAAATTGTGTTTGGAGCAAGCCTCGGGGCCGCAGCCACAGCTCTTCAGAAAGTTAAATACAGTTTGCAAAGGCACACAAACACAAACACAACAGTAATATAACATAACAACACACAGTACACGTGGTCACGGGATGGAATTTTAGTTTGGACTTGGGTGAGGGAGAGAGGGAAAAAAAGGAGGAGGCAGACGGATGGGGAGGGGCTGGGATGGAGAGGGGCTGGGATGGTCTAAAGTCTGCAGCTGGTTTGTGGTGGAAGTGATGAGGCAGAAGTGAGAAGATCAAAACCGTGAAAAACAAAGGAGAGAGGGCCAGCGAGGTTCTTCTCAGAGCCTTAAAGAAACGGGACAAGCTCCTTTTTCAGGAGTTACATTTGTGAAAATAGAACATATCTCTGCGTGACTGTCTTTTATAAAACATCCTTATTTGGTTTACCGCACACTAAAGGAGGGAGGGCTTCACTGTCAGTGGGACGTCCTGGTTCACTGAGGACCACACTGTCCACCAGCGCTGGGGATCTTCGGTCATCTCATGATTCAGTTCAAAAATGATGCATCTAACTCTGTTTCGGTCATGTCAGCTGTAAACCACACGACCACGACTGAAATCTGAAAAATTATTGGTGAACTATGAATTATTTCTCCAACACGTTGTATTATGAACCTTATTATTTTTATTGTATGTTTTATATTTGAAACATTAGTTGCTAAGAGTAGTATATATTTTTCATATTTCATGAAAATTAGCCACATGTGTCCCAGATGTTTAAATCTAATATTAGTTTTACTGATAACAATGGCACAGCTGAGTTATTATCAATTAAAAATATGTTTTACATAATGGCCAAGTTGTTTTTGTTTATATTTTTTGTTTTGATTCTAAAACTGCATCACTGATCGTCCAATCAGAAAAGAGACCATTGTTCTGATTTAGGCTGCAGTACCGTTTATAACCAGTAGAGTGCTGTACCTTTTTATTGAAATTCTGTTCAACTATAAAAATTGGCAAAGTAATAATATTTTATGGTTGTGAGAGTAATGGTTACACTGAGTAATAAGCTCAGATGTGTTAGCTGTGTTTCTGCAGGACATTCACAGCTGATGTTTAACTTCTGTAACACAGATCAAACCCAGTTAGTCAACTTTTAGACTTCATTTATGTGCGACAGATCAGCGTTTGCTTTCGACAGGGCTCTCTGTTTGTCTTACCGTGGTTGCCAAATGATCACGCTTTCGTTTGACGCGCCTTGTAACCGCCGCGGCTCTTCCTGTTTGGCTTGAGTTTTTGGTTTACAACAAATCCATTCAATCATCCAACCATCCAACCATCCATCCATCCAACCATCCAACCATCCATCCATCCATCCATCCATCCAACCATCCAACCATCCAACCATCTATCCATCCATCCAACCATCCAACCATCCATCCATCATCCATCCATCCAACCATCCAACCATCTATCCATCCAACCATCCATCCATCCAACCATCCAACCATCCATCCATCTATCCAACCATCCATCCATCCATCCATCCATCCATCCAACCATCCAACCATCTATCCATCCAACCATCCATCCATCCAACCATCCAACCATCCATCCATCCATCCATCCAACCATCCATCCATCCATCCATCCATCCAACCATCCAACCATCTATCCATCCATCCAACCATCCAACCATCCAACCATCCATCCATCCATCCATCCAACCATCCAACCATCCATCCATCCATCCATCCAACCATCCATCCATCCATCCATCCATCCAACCATCCAACCATCTATCCATCCAACCATCCATCCATCCAACCATCCAACCATCCATCCATCCATCCAACCATCCATCCATCCATCCATCCATCCAACCATCCAACCATCTATCCATCCATCCAACCATCCAACCATCCAACCATCCATCCATCCAACCATCCATCCATCCAACCATCCAACCATCCATCCATCCATCCAACCATCCATCCATCCATCCATCCAACCATCCAACCATCTATCCATCCATCCAACCATCCAACCATCCAACCATCCATCCATCCATCCATCCATCCATCCATCCAACCATCCAACCATCCAACCATCTATCCATCCATCCAACCATCCAACCATCCATCCATCCATCCATCCATCCATCCATCCAACCATCCAACCATCCAACCATCTATCCATCCATCCAACCATCCAACCATCCAACCATCAGCAGATTTTATTTGGACTTTTTTCTCTTAAGCAAGGACAACAGAAAGCACACAAACGTTACAAACACAAAACCCCACACTGATCATTATTCAGCCTGCTGTACGTTACATTACGACACAGTCAGCAGGTAACAGCAGAGCACCTAAACTCGTCCTGATGAAGCAGGTAACTTCCAGTTTACCCATCGTCGTTAGCCACTCCTCAGTGTCTAAGCAGAATCCGTTTATCTGTAGTGAGAGCCAAGATAATTCTTCTCAAAAGCGGAGAGTGAGAGTCTGGAAGTTCTGTAGTTGAGTCCGAAACAGACGTTTGAGAGGAAAAAAAAGGGAAAGAAAGAAAAACCCAGCCACACGATAGAGCCAGTCGTCCACTAACCTGAAAGTCGGAGGTTTAACCCCTGCTCTTCCTGTTGCATCCTGCCGTTGTGTCCTTGGGCAGGGCACTTCCCCCTCTTTGCCTCCAGTGTCTGTGTCACCGGTGTATGAATGAGTGATCAAGTTATCAACTCTGTGGACAGTTCAGACTTCTCTTTTTCTTGAATTTCACAGCTGAGATCTTTCTGTTTCCTGTGAGTTATTTTTATCTGAGCGCGCTCTAACAAACCTCCCTGACCACTCTGACTGCTCTCAGTTCCTCCAGACTCGAGCCGACGCAGCAGCAGCGGTGAGTGAGACCTTACAAATGTGTCTTAGTCGTATAAACAGGGATTCAAAAATACTGCACTGTTTATAACCACTCTAAAATATCATGTATAATTTCATTGTAAGTCTGTAAAAAACTGTGTTCTTTCGTATTAAAATGCTGTTGAGTGTCTTTGCTCAGAGCTGCAGCCCTGAGGAAACCAAATCCAGGTTAAAGCAGGACCAGATACGAGGCTTGTTCACGTTGTTAGATAGATGATAGATAGATAGATAAGTTTATTGTCACATGCACAAAAAAGTACAGCGAAATTGTGTTTGGAGCAAGCCTCGGGGCCGCAGCCACAGCTCTTCAGAAAGTTAAATACAGTTTGCAAAGGCACACAAACACAAACACAACAGTAATATAACATAACAACACACAGTACACGTGGTCACGGGATGGAATTTTAGTTTGGACTTGGGTGAGGGAGAGAGGGAAAAAAAGGAGGAGGCAGACGGATGGGGAGGGGCTGGGATGGAGAGGGGCTGGGATGGTCTAAAGTCTGCAGCTGGTTTGTGGTGGAAGTGATGAGGCAGAAGTGAGAAGATCAAAACCGTGAAAAACAAAGGAGAGAGGGCCAGCGAGGTTCTTCTCAGAGCCTTAAAGAAACGGGACAAGCTCCTTTTTCAGGAGTTACATTTGTGAAAATAGAACATATCTCTGCGTGACTGTCTTTTATAAAACATCCTTATTTGGTTTACCGCACACTAAAGGAGGGAGGGCTTCACTGTCAGCGGGACGTCCTGGTTCACTGAGGACCACACTGTCCACCAGCGCTGGGGATCTTCGGTCATCTCATGATTCAGTTCAAAAATGATGCATCTAACTCTGTTTCGGTCATGTCAGCTGTAAACGACACGACCATGACTGAAATCTGAAAAATTATTGGTGAACTATGAATTATTTCTCCAACACGTATTATGAACCTTATTATTTTTATTGTATGTTTTATATTTGAAACATTAGTTGCTAAGAGTAGTATGTATTTTTCATATTTCATGAAAATTAGCCACATGTGTCCCAGATGTTTAAATCTAATATTAGTTTTACTGATAACAATGGCACAGCTGAGTTATTATCAATTAAAAATATGTTTTACATAATGGCCAAGTTGTTTTTGTTTATATTTTTTGTTTTGATTCTAAAACTGCATCACTGATCGTCCAATCAGAAAAGAGACCATTGTTCTGATTTAGGCTGCAGTACCGTTTATAACCAGTAGAGTGCTGTACCTTTTTATTGAAATTCTGTTCAACTATAAAAATTGGCAAAGTAATAATATTTTATGGTTGTGAGAGTAATGGTTACACTGAGTAATAAGCTCAGATGTGTTAGCTGTGTTTCTGCAGGACATTCACAGCTGATGTTTAACTTCTGTAACACAGATCAAACCCAGTTAGTCAACTTTTAGACTTCATTTATGTGCGACAGATCAGCGTTTGCTTTCGACAGGGCTCTCTGTTTGTCTTACCGTGGTTGCCAAATGATCACGCTTTCGTTTGACGCGCCTTGTAACCGCCGCGGCTCTTCCTGTTTGGCTTGAGTTTTTGGTTTACAACAAATCCATTCAATCATCCAACCATCCAACCATCCAACCATCCATCCATCCAACCATCCATCCAACCATCCATCCAACCATCTATCCATCCATCCATCCAACCATCCATCCATCCATCCATCCATCCATCCAACCATCCAACCATCCATCCATCCATCCAACCATCCATCCATTCAACCATCCATCCAACCAACCATCCATCCATCCATCCAACATCCAACCATCCATCCATCCATCTATCCATCCAACCATCCATCCATCCAACATCCAACCAACCATCCATCCAACATCCAACATCCAACCATCCATCCATCAGCAGATTTTTTTGGGACTTTTTTTTCTTAAGCAAGGACAACAGAAAGCACACAAACGTTACAAACACAAAACACCACACTGATCATTATTCAGCCTGCTGTACGTTACATTACGACACAGTCAGCAGGTAACAGCAGAGCAGCTAAACTCGTCCTGATGAAGCAGGTAACTTCCAGTTTACCCATCGTCGTTAGCCACTCCTCAGTGTCTTAGCAGAATCCGTTTATCTGTAGTGAGAGCCAAGATAATTCTTCTCTTCTCAAAAGCGGAGAGTGAGAGTCTGGAAGTTCTGTAGTTGAGTCCGAAACAGACGTTTGAGAGGAAAAAAAAGGGAAAGAAAGAAAAACCCAGCCACACGATAGAGCCAGTCGTCCACTAACCTGAAAGTCGGAGGTTTAACCCCTGCTCTTCCTGTTGCATCCTGCCGTTGTGTCCTTGGGCAGGGCACTTCCCCCTCTTTGCCTCCAGTGTCTGTGTCACCGGTGTATGAATGAGTGATCAAGTTATCAACTCTGTGGACAGTTCAGACTTCTCTTTTTCTTGAATTTCACAGCTGAGATCTTTCTGTTTCCTGTGAGTTATTTTTATCTGAGCGCGCTCTAACAAACCTCCCTGACCACTCTGACTGCTCTCAGTTCCTCCAGACTCGAGCCGACGCAGCAGCAGCGGTGAGTGAGACCTTACAAATGTGTCTTAGTCGTATAAACAGGGATTCAAAAATACTGCACTGTTTATAACCACTCTAAAATATCATGTATAATTTCATTGTAAGTCTGTAAAAAACTGTGTTCTTTCGTATTAAAATGCTGTTGAGTGTCTTTGCTCAGAGCTGCAGCCCTGAGGAAACCAAATCCAGGTTAAAGCAGGACCAGATACGAGGCTTGTTCACGTTGTTAGATAGATGATAGATAGATAGATAAG
>CM036247.1:785935-883435 GCA_020698575.1 Bostrychus sinensis
TGAGTTCTCAAATTCAAAATTTAAAATCAAGTCTAAAATAGTCAAAAAAGTCTCATGAAACGTCCATGGGACTTGCTGCATTTGTCCCAGAAGCACTCGTCCACTCGTCCACTCGTCCACTCGTCCACTCGTCCGTTCGTCCGCTCGTCCACTCGTCCACTCGTGCGCTGTGCAAACAGAAATGTTTTTGACAAGGTTTTTGTTATTAATTTTGTTCTGTACTTATTTAAATAAACTGTACTTGATTTGAACATGCAAGACAATAAAAATACATATTTTTTAAATGTTTTTTAATTTTTATTCTAATTTAACACTGACCATCTTCTCATCATAGCCACGCCTTTGCCAGTCCTGGTTAGATTCGCCTCTGCAGGAGAAAGACGGAGAGCTCTGAGCGACGGCAGCTGGGACAATAACGCACTCACTCAGCAGGTCCTGGCCTAACATCTCACAGATCCAGACTCACACAGGAACTGTACCTAACCCTGACTTTATCACAACATAACTCTGTCTGTGTTTAACAGCAGCCGCTCTCAGGATGGAGCCTCACAGCACTTCCCTTTTCTCACTTCTGGTTTTTCTGCTTCTGCCCCGTCCTTCTCTGCTCTACTCTGTAGAGAATTGCACCATCGACTTTGATGATCCAGGGAAAATTGATTGTGACAGACTCAAGTTAGCAGCCATTCCCTCTGACGTTCCCCGATCTGTGACGTATCTCAGTTTGTTTTTAAATCAAATTATAAGAATCAGACAAACAGATTTAACTTCCCTCACCAGACTCCAGACTTTAGAAATGACTGCAAATTATATTTCTCACATTGAAGACGGTGCTTTTTCAGATTTATCAGCTTTAACTAAACTCAATTTGTTAGACAACAAACTCCCAGCCCTGACTGACGACATGTTCAAGGGACTGTCCAGTTTAATGATTCTGAATTTAGGAGATAACCAAATTAAATCTATTTCAAAGTTTGCCTTTAAGCCTTTAAACAACCTGCAGGAACTGGATCTGTGGAATAATAAGTTGTTCCAAATCAGTGACATTACTAACATAGTTTCACACTGTCCATCGTTAAAGGCGTTAGATTTGAGATATAACCAGTTAACTTCATTTGAATCAAACCTTTTTCCATTTCCTTTGCTGAACCTCACAGAGCTGCACATTGGCTCAGAGTCACTGAGGACGATGAGCGTTCGCTCAGATGTGTTTCCTCGTTTACAATCATTTAGTTTCTCAGTAACTGGACCTGAACTTCGCTGGGATGTTTCTGATAAAACCTTTTTAAAAAGTGTGAGGAGTTTGGATTTGAGTGGGACTGAGGTAACTCTTGAAACATATCGAGTAATCTTCCAAAGTTTTGAAATTGTTCAAAAACTTGAACTCATTAAATTCAGCAAAGACTTGTTAGACTTGGCTTGTGTTGTTCTATCTTTACAAAGCCTGTCTTTAAGCAGAAATTACTTTTCTGGTGCTGTTTTAAACGATTCTCTTCTTCAGTCGTGCACTAATCTCACTGAGCTGGACCTTTCACAAAATTCATTGACAGATTTATCTGAGTCCTCGCTCCGGACGTTAACGCAGCTGTCGCGGCTGAACATCGACTCGAACAGATTACCCAGAGTCCCGCTGACCGTCAGAAACATGTCCTCTCTGACTCTGCTGTCCTTGGAGTCAAATTACATCACAGAACTTCAGTGTTCAGACTTTTCTAATCTGTATTTGTTATCTGAACTCAACCTTAACTCCAATCAGATTTCCACACTGAGAAGCTGCGTCTTTAAGGATCTTTACAGTTTAGAAAAACTTCATGTAGAGAAAAACTTCCTTCTTCAAATAGATGATAACTTTGGTGTTGGTTTGCCCAGTTTGGTGACTTTAGATACTTACAGAAACAACCTGGGACGGATTAAACAAGGAACTTTTCATAACATGTCATCACTGACAGATTTAAATTTACATTCAGTGGGAGTTACGATGGTAGAGAAAGGTGCATTTAAGGGACTGGTTAATCTGGAAAGGTTATCTTTTTCACCATCTGATCAGACTTTATATTCACTCTCACACTTGGTTCACTTAAAAACTCTAGTGATGTTCATTTCTGGTGAAAATGGACTGAGTCAGTTACCAAACTATGAGCCAATGTTTGTTAATTTGGCCTCACTGCAGAAGTTAACCATCACAGTTACTTTTGACGCCTATCTGCTTTGGTCAGAAGATACATTTAAAGGTTTGGACAAGTTAAGAGTGTTTTCATCTGACAAATTCTTCAGTGCAACTCCTCGTCCAGAAACGTTTCACTACACTCCCCTGTTATTAAATCTACAAATGATCAACTGTGCCGAGTTCAGTCCGGGTCCTGAGCTTTTTCAGCCAATTCCTGAATTACAAAGTCTGGACTTGTCTCAGAACCATCTTAAATCTTTGGACTTTCTCTCTGAGGCCAACCTGACTAAACTGGAGAAGTTGGTCTTAGTGAACAATGAGCTGATGGTTATAAACGAGACTGTGTTGGAGGCGCTGCCGTCACTAAAATACCTCGACTTATCTGGAAACCCGTTTGCGTGTAACTGCTCAAACGCTGGCTTTATTCAGTGGGCGATCAGAAACAAACAGGTTTATGTGGTCGGTGCTTTTC
This sequence comes from Bostrychus sinensis, assembly GCA_020698575.1. Classification (NCBI taxonomy): domain Eukaryota; kingdom Metazoa; phylum Chordata; class Actinopteri; order Gobiiformes; family Eleotridae; genus Bostrychus; species Bostrychus sinensis. The sequence goes on from CM036247.1 coordinate 788,572, forward strand.
AGTACAGATGCTCCTCTCCTTTGTCTCATGAAGGACACTTCCTGCTGGACTTTAATGTCCAGTCGTGTTGGGAGTTTACTGCCTTCCTGTGCTTCATCTCCAGCTCTGCTTTGGTTCTTCTCACTCTTCTGTCATCGTTTATCTATCACTTTCTGCGATGGCAGCTGGTCTACGGCTTCTACCTCCTCCTGGCTTTTCTCTACCACAGTAAAAAGAGGAGACAGGGATGTCCTCACATCTACGACGCATTTGTTTCCTACAACGTTCACGACGAAGACTGGGTTTACGGAGAGTTACTGCCTGAACTGGAAGGACGACAAGGATGGAGGCTGTGTCTGCACCACCGCGACTTTGAGCCAGGTAATTCAAATCCACATAACTTTATTAGTCCCCGAGAAGCAATCTAAAGGTAAAGGAGGGGGCCACAGACACTGGAAGGACGGATGAGCCGAGGGCCCGTAAAGCAGCACATTTCTCTGTAACACAAAGGAGAGCAGAGTTTATCCTTAGTCTCACTCACGGTGACGAGTGGAAGAAGGGAGAGTGGAGGGCTTATAAACTGGACTAAAGTACATTTCTTGCTTATTTTCCCATTGAAAATTGAAAAATCTGTTTAACAAGAGTTTAAAGGCCGAGGCGGATCTGTGATGGGGTCGTTCATGGCCATAAAACATTTCATTTTAATCCAAAAAATTATATACAAATAAAAACTTAAAAATACAGAGAAACACATTTATAACTCATTATTTTGTTTAATGAATATAAGTGACCCACAGCAGATTAGCCGCCGTCATGTCACTGTTCTCTTATTTTATGTATTTTCCAAACGTCAGTGGGGAGCAGGAATAAGAAATGTACGTCCGGGAGCGCGGGGCGGGAACTGTTGAGCTCCACATCTGTCATATTTTTGTGTTGTGTTCCAGGGAAACCCATCATGGAGAACATCACAGACGCCATCTACAGCAGCAGGAAGACTCTGTGTGTGATCAGCCGCCGATACCTGCAGAGCGAGTGGTGCTCACAGGAAATACAGATGGCCAGGTACGGACTCAGCAGTCTGGGTCTGACCTGGGTCTGACCTGGGTCTGACCTGGGTCTGACCTGGGTCTGACCTGGGTCTGACCTGGGTCTGACCTGGGTTAGACCTGGGTTAGACCTGGGTCTGACCTGGGTCTGACCTGGGTCTGACCTGGGTTAGACCTGGGTCTGACCTGGGTCTGACCTGGGTCTGACCTGGGTTAGACCTGGGTTAGACCTGGGTCTGACCTGGGTCTGACCTGGGTCTGACCTGGGTCTGACCTGGGTTAGACCTGGGTTAGACCTGGGTCTGACCTGGGTCTGACCTGGGTCTGACCTGGGTCTGACCTGGGTCTGACCTGGGTCAGACCTGGGTCTGACCTGGGTCTGACCTGGGTCTGACCTGGGTCTGACCTGGGTCAGACCTGGGTCTGACCTGGGTCTGACCTGGGTCTGACCTGGGTTAGACCTGGGTTAGACCTGGGTCTGACCTGGGTCTGACCTGGGTCTGACCTGGGTCTGACCTGGGTCTGACCTGGTTTAGTTCCAGATTACAAAGCGTACACATTTATAGGTTCAGGCCATTTAATGCTCTGTTAGCCCTGCTTTTAGCCATTTGATTGATAAGACCCAATACACAGTATAAACTACTCACAGTACTTCCTGTCTCTGCAGCTTCCGCCTGTTCGACGAGCAGAAGGACGTGCTCGTCCTGTTGTTTCTGGAGCAGCTCTCGTCCAATCAGCTGAGTCCCTTCTACCGCATGAGGAAGCTGGTGAAGAGCCGCACGTATCTGAGCTGGACCCAGGCCCACAGCCATAAGGGCCTGTTCTGGGAGAAGGTCCGCAGGGCGTTAGAGTCTGGGCACGAGCCTGGAGACAACCACAACCCGCTCACTGCTAACGTTTAGCTGCTAACAACCCGCTCACTGCTAACGTTTAGCTGCTAACAACCCGCTCACTGCTAACGTTTAGCTGCTAACAACCTGCTCACTGCTAACGTTTAGCTGCTAACAACCCGCTCACTGCTAACAACCCGCTCACTGCTAACGTTTAGCTGCTAACAACCCGCTCACTGCTAACGTTTAGCTGCTAACAACCCGCTCACTGCTAACGTTTAGCTGCTAACAACCTGCTCACTGCTAACGTTTAGCTGCTAACAACCTGCTCACTGCTAACGTTTAGCTGCTAACAACCCGCTCACTGCTAACAACCCGCTCACTGCTAACGTTTAGCTGCTAACAACCCGCTCACTGCTAACGTTTAGCTGCTAACAACCCGCTCACTGCTAACGTTTAGCTGCTAACAACCCGCTCACTGCTAACGTTAGCTGCTAACAACCCGCTCACTGCTAACGTTTAGCTGCTAACAACCCGCTCACTGCTAACGTTAGCTGCTAACAACCCGCTCACTGCTAACGTTTAGCTGCTAACAACCCGCTCACTGCTAACGTTTAGCTGCTAACAACCCGCTCACTGCTAACGTTTAGCTGCTAACAACCCGCTCACTGCTAACGTTTAGCTGCTAACAACCGGCTCACTGCTAACGTTTAGCTGCTAACAACCCACTCACTGCTAACGTTTAGCTGCTAACAACCCACTCACTGCTACCAACTCTTCATTTGGTTTAAATGATGCTCAGTGCTTGTTCTCGTTAATCTTTGTAAAGTTCAGATTTTGGTCCATAAACCTCCGGTGAAGGTCAGGAGAGTGATCCTCTCTGCTCACTGCTAACGTTTAGTTGCTAACAACTTGCTCACTGCTAACGTTTAGCTGCTAACAACCCGCTCACTGCTAACGTTTAACTGCTAACAACCTGCTCACTGCTAATGTTTAGCTGCTAACAACCCGCTCACTGCTAACGTTTAGCTGCTAACAACCCGCTCACTGCTAACGTTTAGCTGCTAACAAACTGCTCACTGCTAACGTTAGCTGCTAACAACCCGCTCACTGCTAACGTTAGCTGCTAACAACCGGCTCACTGCTAACGTTTAGCTGCTAACAACCTGCTCACTGCTAACGTTTAGCTGCTAACGACCCACTCACTGCTAACGTTTAGCTGCTAACAAACTGCTCACTGCTAACGTTAGCTGCTAACAACCCGCTCACTGCTAACGTTAGCTCATAACTGTAATAATGTAATGTAAAAAGTCTCAGTTCAGTTTTCTTTTAGATATCGTGGAGCTAAATTATGGAACGAGTAGAGACATAAAATGGAATTATCAACATCAAACAGCAAAAAGAATCTGTTTTGCTTCCAAAACATAAATTGTAAATGAAATAATGTAAATAAATATTAAGATATAACAGTACAAATATAAAACGCATCAAAAATATTATGTAACATAATTATGCTGTAGCATGAATAAATAATGAATGTACAATATTATAGTGGTGTGATATTTTGTGAGTAAAGGTAGAAAGAAAGTGAAAGCCTTTTTGAGTCGATGTAGCAATGCTTTTGTTGTTGATTTTTTTGGTTGAATTTATGATTTTATTTATGAACTGTGAATTGAAGCAGGGCTCGTTGTTTCCTGACAGCGCTGTCTGTGGCAGAGGCGGGGCTTAGTTACTCACTGTGGCTTTTAGGTAAAGCCTTACAGGTTCCTGCCACACACCTGCCACAGTTTCTCTTTCACAGATCTCGTTTGTTTCCTTTCTGTTTTCTTTATGTGAAAATATAAAAATGAACACATGAATCCTTCCACAGGAGACGAGTTCAGATCAGCGGCGCCGCAGTCGGGAGTTCTTTCCCATTCATTTTTCCAAGGGAGGAAAAATAATTATAGAGGAACTAAAAGAATGTTGTTAGGTCTTTAAAGGCACCACTGGAATGAGGCTGAGTCACTGTGGAACTCACCTGTTGGCTCTGAGCGCAGGGGGCGGGGCTAAGAGCTCAGGTGACAGCAGACTGCATTTAGAGAATCCTCTGAAGGCGTCTGCTGCAGGTGAGTGTCTGTGTTAGAGTTAGATTTTTACACGTTATACTGAAAAGTTATCTTCATTTCTTTAAACTGAGATGTGCTGCTGTGAGACATTCGGCGTTGGTTTGTGTTTTCTGAGCCGAATCTAAAACAAAAACAAAAAAACAAATGCAACCAAACTCAGATCTGGTCTAGGTCCTGGTTTAGTTTGGGTTTTAGATCTGGTGCTGTAAAGAAAAACGGATAAAAAAACTTTCTCTTTTCCTTTGTGGGCGGGGCTAACTCTTCTGTTACTGTAAGTGTAGGGGGCGGGGCTAACTTCTGTTACTGTAAGTGTAGGGGGCGGGGCTAACTCTTCTGTTACTGTAAGTGTAGGGGGCGGGGCTAACTCTTCTGTTACTTTAAGTGTAGGGGGCGGGGCTAACTTCTGTTACTGTAAGTGTAGGGGGCGGGGCTAACTTCTGTTACTGTAAGTGTAGGGGGCGGGGCTAACTTCTGTTACTGTAAGTGTAGGGGGCGGGGCTGACTCTTCTGTTACTGTAAGTGTAGGGGGCGGGGCTGAGAGCAGACAGGTAGAACAGGTCTCAGTTATGTCAGGACTTTTCTCTGCAGAGGAGGAACCAAGGACGGACAGCAACCTGTGCCATTACTCATCTATAGGATCATAGTTCACTCTGTAAGGATTCATCCAGACAGGGGAGTGGGGGTGAGGTAGGGGTCCAGGGGAGGGGGGGTGAGGTAGGGGTCCAGGGGAGTGGGAGTGAGGTAGGGGTCCAGGGGAGTGGGAGTGAGGTAGGGGTCCAGGGGAGTGAGGGTGAGGTAGGGGTCCAGGGGAGTGGGACAGAGGGCCAACCTGTGAACAGCTATGAAGTGACTAAAGATATAGAATATGAGATAATATTAATGAGAGTGATAGAAGAGGAGCAGCAGATGAAACCAGAGGTCAGAGGTCAGTGCACCATACTTCCCCCAGCTTCTAGCTCCTAGAGCAGCTTAGCTTCAGCTGTGGAGTTAACCCTGTTCCTGGCCTGACCATAAGCTTTCTTGAAGAGGAACGTTTTAACCTAACCTTAAATGTAGAGACTGTGTCTGCCTCTAACATGAGCTGGAAGCTGATTCCATAAAACAGGAGCTTGGTAACTAAAGGCTCTACCTCCAACTGTACTTTTAGAAACCCTGGGAACCACTAATAGCCCTGCATTTTGTGAGTGCAGTACTCTGCTTGGTTGGTATGGCTCTATAACATCATTAATGTAGGATGGGGCCATACCATTTACGGCCTTGTAAGTCAGGAGAAGGATTTTAAATCTAATTCTGAATTCAACTGGAAGCCAGTGAAGTGAAGCTAGCACAGGAGTAATATGTTCTCTCTGTTAGTTCCTGTTAATAATCTCGCTGCTGCGTTTTGAACAAGCTGAAAACATTTTAAAGAGTTTTTAGTGCACGCTGCAGCAGAGAGTTACAGTAATCCAACCTAGATGTAACAAACGTTACAGTTTTTCAGCGTCACTTTTAGATAAAATATTTCTGATTTTGGCGATGTTACGTAAGTGAAACAATGCTGTTTTACAGGCTTGGTTTATCTGAGCCTTAAATGATAAATCTGGGTCAAATAAAACTCCTAAGTTTTAATACAAGACACAACTAAATGATTCCTGATTACTTTTCAACCAGGAGAGACTTAAAGAGCCGCGGTGGGAATGAGGTGGAATGATTTACTGAGGGAATAGTTTTTGGTTGGGCGAACACACTCTGGTTCTTTAGTTTAGTGACGTCTTGCTTGACCTAAATTTTTATGGCAGCACCAAAACTGGAACAAGCTGCGTTTGCACATCAGACACGGCCTGTACCGGTTTTTAATCTCTTCTGAAAACCCAGATGTTCTCTTCGGCCTTTAACTCTGCCTGAGATGTTCACATTATTTATCTGACTTTATTTATTACAGTGAGGCACAAAATTATTCTTACCCCTGGCAAATTCCGACTTAAAGTTACTTTCATTCAACCAACACAACACTTTTTGTTTAAATGTAAAAAAACAACAACTGAGAAATATTTTTTTCCCCACAGTGATACCGCTCTCATCGTTTTATTATCTTTTATTATCATTTCCAGTCAAAAAACTTGCTGGTTGAATATATATATATATGTGTGTGTGTGTGTGTGTTGTGTATATATGTTTTTTATATGTTTTTTTTTTCTTATAGCTACACTGTAAAAAAAAATCTGTACATTTTACGGTAAAAAATTGTCAGCTGTGGTTTCCAGAATTCTACTGTAAAAACTACAAGAGGCCTGTATTTCATTTTACAGTATAATTTTATCACAAATGTTGTTTTTACAGTTTTTGACTTGAGTTTTTATTATTATTTACTGCAAAATAAAGTTATCTTTCAAAAAAATAGGTTAATGTAAATTTTAGTTTGTGACTTACGTTTTAATCAACATTTACTGTAAAATTTAAAGTTATTATCTTTTGAAAAGGTGTTAAACTGTAATAAACACAGGCCACGATTTTTTTAACAGTGCTATACTGTATACATTACAAAAAATTAAACTAAAAAATACAATTTTGCCTTATTTTTAATATTACAGTTAATTACCGTAACCAAAACAGTATTTTACCGATATATCAACTACGGTCTTTTACTGTTGAGATTTTACAGATTTTTACCATGAAATCTACAGATATTTTTTACAGTGTATTTATTGTATTTTTATGTAGGTACATTTATATATATTTTTATGTATACATTTCTTTTTTTAACTTAGAGGCACCGAGACCTGAGTCAGTATTTGGTTCTTTCATGTTTCATGTGAGAATGACAATAACGCCCCCTGCAGGACGTCCTGTCTGCACTGGTGCTACTGCTAACTGTACTGATGCTACTGCTAACTGTACTGATGCTACTGCTAACTGTACTGATGCTGCTGCTAACTGTACTGATGCCACTGCTAACTGTACTGATGCTACTGCTAACTGTACTGATGCTGCTGCTAACTGTACTGATGCTACTGCTAACTGTACTGATGCTGCTGCTAACTGTACTGATGCCACTGCTAACTGTACTGATGCTACTGCTAACTGTACTGATGCTACTGCTAACTGTACTGATGCTGCTGCTAACTGTACTGATGCTACTGCTAACTGTACTGATGCTGCTGCTAACTGTACTGATGCTGCTGCTAACTGTACTGATGCTACTGCTAACTGTACTCATGCTGCTGCTAACTGTACTGATGCTGCTGCTAACTGTACTGATGCTACTGCTAACTGTACTGATGCTACTGCTAACTGTACTGATGCTACTGCTAACTGTACTCATGCTACTGCTAACTGTACTGATGCTACTGCTAACTGTACTGATGCTACTGCTAACTGTACTGATGCTGCTGCTAACTGTACTGATGCTACTGCTAACTGTACTCATGCTGCTGCTAACTGTACTCATGCTGCTGCTAACTGTACTGATGCTGCTGCTAACTGTACTGATGCTACTGCTAACTGTAGTGATGCTGCTGCTAACTGTACTGATGCTACTGCTAACTGTACTGATGCTGCTGCAACAATGCAATTTCTTATTCTTATTCTCTGCGACAAGCTGGCCCCTGTCCAGGGCTGTACCCCGCCTTCGGCCCAAAGTTACTGGGATAGGCTCCAGTCACCCGCGACCCCTAACGGGAATAAGCGGTAGAAAATGAATGAATGAATGAATGAATGAATTATTCTTATTCTTATTCTTATAAAATGATCCTTGAGTTCCAACGTTAGTCACCGGGTCAGAAGTTAAAGAAGCCAACAAAGTCTTCACCTGACTTTACTCAAACGAGCAGCAGCAGTGTTTTTATCCAACTCTCGCAGGTTCCGCTCTCAGAACATGGACCCAGAGCCCCCTCCCTCAGACCCAGGGGCCCGCGCGGGAGATCCCGGTCCTGAACCAGAACCACAGTAAGACGCGGCGTTCCCGGTTCTTCAGATGGGTTTTGTGCGCGGGGCGTCCTGCGCGGCTCTGTTCTAACGGCTGTGTTCCTGTCTTCAGAGTGGCCCCGCAGTCAGACCTCCAGCCCTGCGCTCTCTGTCGCAGCCTCCTCAGTGACTCCTCTGGGGGCCCGGGTTCACCCCCGGCCTGCCCTCGGTGTGGAGCCCAGTTCTGGAGAGAGGGACGGAGGGTTCCCATCACTGTACAGAGTAAGGCACAACCTCCAGCCCTCATTTATCAAACCTGTGTAGAAAGTATATGCTTCATCTGACTTTGGACCCATGTCTTAGACTCAGAAGTAAATCCAAATACAATAACAGCGAAGTAAAAACTAAATACTGACGATATTCAAACGTGGAGTTGTGAAGAGTTTTGCTCCCTGCATGTGTGGCTTTTAGATCTGTGCAACTATTTTTCCTTTATTCGGATATCACAGTTTATGGAAAATTCAACATGAACCATGAACTCCTGCCCCCCAAACTACGAGAGCCAATCAAAACAGTACAAAGTTGATATCGCCCTTGACTGATGAGTAAGGAAGTTAATCATCTGTGGCATGAACACAAATCTGACGAGCTCCCAACAACACACGTTCTAGAAACATTCAGGCTCTTAACCCTCCACAGTAAACCACCTCCTGATAATCTGAGTGTTGTGTTTCCAGATGAACTGCGGCTCAGCCTGAGGAGCCGCTGTGAGAGCGTGGCTGAAGGAACCGAAGCGGCAGAAGGAGAACTGAAGGATCTGAACAGCATCTACACTGAGCTGTACATCACAGAGGCCCACAGTGAGGAGCTCAGTACCCAACACGAGGAGAGGCGGCTGGAGGCAGACTCCAGGAAGAAGAGCGTCCAGGAAACTCCCATCAGGGTCCACCGCGTCTTCAAACCGTTACCCACAGATCAGCAGAGGTCCATCAGAGCGGCGCTGACCCGCGGCGTGGCCGGAGTGGGGAAGACCTTCTCGGTTCTGAAGTTCACTCTGGACTGGGCCCGGGGCTCCGAGAACCAGGAGGTGGACCTGGTGGTGCCGCTGTCGTTCAGAGAGCTGAACCTGGTCAGAGAGGAGCGCCACAGTCTGCAGACGCTGATCGCTGTGTTCCATCCGGCGCTGGCTCCAGAGGTGAGCTTCACGCTTTAGTCCTGTTCCTCAGGAGTAGAACCTTTAAACCTGCTGATCCCGGTCCTGACCCCATGTTGCTGTTGAACCCACAGAAGCTCACGGCTCAGACTCTGGCCCAGGCTAAACTCCTGTTCATCTTCGACGGCCTCGACGAGAGCAGACTCACTCTGGACTTCACCTGTGAGCTCATCTCTGAGGTCACACAGAGGTCAGAGGTCAGCGCGCTGCTGGTAAACCTCATCAAAGGCACTCTGCTTCCTTCTGCCCTTATATGGATCACCTCCCGACCGGCGGTGGCCAATCAGATCCCAGTATCGTGTGTGGACAGGGTCACAGAGGTCAGGGGCTTCGTCACTGATGAACAGAAGGAGGAGTTCTTCAGGAAGAGGTTCACAGATGAAGAGCAGTGTGACAGAGTCCTGTCCCACATCAGGACGTCCCGCAGCCTCCACATCATGTGTCAGATCCCAGTCTTCTGCTGCATCACAGCCACGGTCCTGGACCACATGTTGAGAAGCGATCAGAGAGGAGCCCTGCCCCAGACCCTCACAGACATGTACGCTCACTTCCTGTTAGTGCAGACTCAGAGGAAGAGGAAGTACAGACAGGAGACCAGTGGTCCAGAGCTGACTCAGGCCGACTGTGAGGTCCTCCTGAAGCTGGGGAGACTCGCCTTTGAACATCTGCAGGAAGGAAACTTCATGTTCTACCAAGAAGACCTGCAGCAGGTGGGTCTGGACCTGACCGAGGCCTTGGTCTACTCTGGACTTCTCAAACGAGAGAGCGTCCTTTTCAACAAACCAGTCTACTGCTTCGTCCATCAGAGCGTCCAGGAGTTTCTGACAGCGGTTTACATGCACCACTGTTTCAAAAATCAAAAAGATGGAGAACTGGAGAAGTTTCTAAAAGAGCATCCTCGCTTTTCACCACTGAATGTCTTCTTCCAAAAGGTCATGGGGCTATACCTTCAGAGTCCTGTCGGGCACCTGGACCTGTGTGTGCGCTTCCTTCACGGCCTCTCGCTGGAGTCCAACCAGGAACTGTTAGGAGCTCTGCTGCATCCAGCTCACATAATTACCTGTTCAGATACAATTTGGACTATGCAGGAGTACCTGAAGCAGGTTCTCTATGATCCTCTGATTACCTCTCCTGACAAAAGAATCAACATCTTCCACTGTCTGACCGAGCTGAATGACCACATAAAAACCACTGAAGAAGAAGTTCTTGAGATTGCGAGGGAGAACTACTCGCGGTGGCAGAAGCAGGTCCAGGAGTTCTGGTCAGGGACCAGATCTGAACAGCTGTCCGTGGACCAGTGCTCGGCTCTGGCCTACATGCTGCAGAGGTCCGAGGAGGTCCTGGAGGAGCTGGACCTGGAGAAGTTCAACACATCGAAGGAGGGGAGACAGAGACTGGTCCCTGCTGTGAGGAACTGCCGAAAAGCTCGGTGAGGACCTGACGCACTCACAGATCTGAGGTTTACATTAAAACACTGAATTATGATTAGAGCTTGGCCTCTAACGGTCCTCCACATCCTCAAACATTACATTTACAGTAAAATCCTAAAGCAGGAATGAACACTGGTAAGGTGAGGACTTGGTTGTGAAAGATGCAAAGACACTGATCAAAATAAATCTGCTTCACTCATGAACTCCTCCACAGTCCTCCCTCAGTAGATACAGTAACACGTGGTTGGCCAGTCCAACTCACTGTCTTCTCTTTACATTAACTCTCTCTTTATAGATTTCATGGCAGTGAAATCTCAGACATTCACTGTGCAATGGTGGCCTCGGCTCTGAAGTCCAGTCCGTCCCATCTCACAGAACTGGACCTGAGCATGAACGTCTTCTCTGATCGTTCAGTGGAGCTGCTGAGCGCTGGGCTCCGGAGTCCCCACTGTCGCCTGCAGGTTCTCAGGTCAGTGCAGACGAATATAAGCAGCAGCTCTCTGTGATGGACTCTGTTTAATTTAACTCAACATATTTTTCAGATTGAATCACACTCATGTCAGCTGCACCTCTGTGGCCTCAGCTCTGACATCCAACCCCTCCTTTCTAAAAGAACTGGACCTGAGCTGGAGTTACCCCAGCGATTCAGGAGTGGAGAGCGTCCGTGGTTTTTTACAGTGTCCAGACGGTCGGCTGGAGGTTCTCAGGTCAGTCCTTTTTACTGAGGTCACTCACTCAAGTTCATTCACATCCACAAACTCTGCAGCCAGTTGTCCGCCCAGGACTGCACACGTATGAAGAGCTCTGTGGCCCGCTTCACCCTCACAGCACCTTAGGCCCCAAACGTGTACTTTTGGCTGTTTTTACTTTTTTGATCCTCTATAAACCATCCATCCGTCTTCTTCCGCTTTATCCGGGGCCGGGTCGCGGAGGCAGCAGTCTAAGCAGGGACACCCAGACATCCCTCTCCCCAGACACTTCGCCCAGCTCCTCTGGAGGAACCCCAAGGAGTTCCCAGGCCGAGAGACGTAGTCCCTCCAGAGTGTCCTAGGTCTTCCCTGGGACCTCCTCCTGATGGGACATGAACACCTCCCCAGGGAGGCGACCCAAAGGCATCCGGAACAGAGGCCCGAGCCTCAGCTGCTCCTCTCAATGTGAAGGAGCAGCGGCTCTACTCCGAGCTCCTCCCGGGTAATCACGCTCCTCACCCTCTCTCTAAGGGAGATAGGGTGAGGAGCTAGTTGGAGGAGCTGATTCTCATCCCAGCCGGCACATGACTGGATTACATGGTGGGGCATGAGCACTAGAGGTGGATAGAACATGGCGGTTAGACTTCTCTCTGTGGCGCTCACGAAGTATGGTTTGCCACCTTCGTGCGCACATAGAGTGAGTGTCGCGAGCGCATACTTTACCATTTGAAAAGAGAATAATAATTTGAGCACACAAACTTTTGTTCCGTGTGCGGTCAACTCTGCCTACACGCTCGCTCAAAGTCTACCTCAGTGCTCGAGTACGCGGATGCCAGCTCGAACGCTACCTCATTTCTGCTGCGACTCTGGCTCTGCGCTCGCTCGAGGCGGCACAGGGCAAACTACGATTGTAGCGAGCAGGAGCCAATCACAGACTGGGATTCACAAATGTTTCTGATTGGCTGTCTTATATCCAATCGTTTATATCAAATACAGCAACGGTGGGAACGCCCACAAAACGTCACTTCCGATCTCCTGTGGGAGAAAACAGACCACTCACAACAATGCACAAGAGTTACTCTGTCATATACAAATACAAACAAGGGCTGGATATACATTTTATATTTTACATTAAAAAGACATGGAGACATACAGGAGGACACAGTGGTCCAGCTGTCCACATCTGTCCATAAAATACCATCACTGTCTGACGTTAGCTGCCTACAACATGCTAATCTAATCAACGTCAAGTTGCATCATAACAGAACTCTCTCTAATATAAAGACACGAGTTTACTAAATTAAAAATAAACTCTTTACAGAAGCACTAAAATGTGCTTCTGTAAATGTGTTAAGGATTGGTTGACTCATGGCTCATCATAACTTGTTCAGTGGCGCTAGCATTAGGGTTAGCATTAGCTGAGCAGCTTTTTGAGCTCTGACCAGACTCGTCTATGAAGCAGCTAAGCCCCATCTCCTATATTTACACTAACTCCAGGTAGAAGTCAGTCCATAAGCCATGCTTTTCTTTTATGGCACAGAGCTCATACAGCTGCTGAGCTAATGCTAATGCTAGCACCACTGAACAAGCCGTGCTAACGCCATGCGTCAGTCTGCAGGAGGCTGTGGGGACGTTCTCCAAGTGAAGCTGGCGTCACGAACAGCATCCTCTGGAACTGAGGGCCCTCGATGTAACCTTCCCCTGCCGTCCATCTCCAAATGTTCTCTGTTGGATTTAGATCAGGAACACACAGGATGTCCCAAAGACTGACCTTATTCTCCTGAACACGTTGTTTGTCAGGTGGGCCCTCAGACATGACCGCACAGACGAGGGCCCTCAGTCATGACCGCACAGACGAGGGCCCTCTTTCTTCACCTTTCAGTGCCCCAGGTTTGGTGCTCCCTTGCACCAAACGGGCGTTTGTGGTGCTGAAGGAGACAAGGCCTTTGAATATGTTTTTTGCCATTTTCCGGCAGATGCCCTCTGATGGTTATTGGGCTGCAGTCGGCCCCAGGAATGGCCTTAATTTGGGAGGAGGATGGTCCCGTGTCTTGATGAACAGCCAATCAGATCCTGCTTTTCTTGGTTCTACCACTCGTTTGTTCCATGATCCTCAGGATCTTTTAAGAAATTCAAAATGACTCCTACTGCGTCCAACCTCTGCTGAGGACGATAAGGACAGATGCTGGTTTAAGGAAATAAAAAATAACAAGTAAAAAAAGAATCATGTTTAAAAGCGGAACCTCTCGTTTTGTTTTTTTGCCTCTTTTGCTCTGTAGAGCGCCCCCTACATTTCAGAGTACAACACAATCCAACTTAAATACTACACACTCACAAGTCCAGCCCACTCACAGCAGTTACTTCCACTCTCTATAATCAAAAAAGAGCACTTCACGTCCTTAACCTTTTTGTTTGATGCTGTTTGACTGTAGAGGGCTTGTTGATTGGTCAGCAGACCCTGGAAACATTTCCACTGCATTTAATCCACAGCATTGGTTTTCTTTCAGACTGAGCGGCTGCTGTCTGTCAGAGTCCCACTGTGTGTCCCTGGGTTTAGCTCTGAAGTCCAACCCCTCCCACCTGAAGGAGCTGGACCTCGGCCTGAACCGCCTGCATCACTCAGGACTGGGACATCTGTGTGGGTTTCTGCAGAGTCCAGACTGTCGGCTGGAGACTCTCAGGTCAGTGCTGTCTCTGAGGTCACATGGTTTAGTAAATGCTGGTTATTGTTGGTGCTTTTCTTTACTTTGTCTCCTGTCTCTGTGCTGTGTGAAAAGGGTTAGGGTTAGGTTCACAACATGGCGCCATCTTGGCGTCAGTGTTAATCTCCCAAAGAGAAAGTGTTTTATATTTTCCCTGCCCCTGAGGTTGATTTAATTCTGAAAACTCAGCTTCATCTGACTCTCGTTGTTCCTTATTCAGGTTGTGGGGCTGTGAATTGTCCAGCTGTTTTCCTCTGGCCTCTGCTCTGAAGGCCAACCCCTCCCATCTGAAACATCTGGATCTGACCTGGAACAGCTTCTCGGACTCAGGAGTGGAACCTCTGTGTGGTTTTCTGCGGAGTCCCGGCTGTCGACTGGAGACTCTGAAGTCAGTGTCTTCATCCGATCTAAAACTCCGTTTGTCTGCTCTTTTTATTTTTGATGCACAGAACATTTCTGAGAGTTTTAAAATGTATCTGGGCTGTGGTTTGGTGCAAAGGTGACCTTGTTTCTGGAGATTCAGATCGCACTTCTTCACCAACAGGGGGAGCACTTCTTCAACAGACACATGCACATTTTATTATAGAAGGTTCTGAGAAAGGTATTTAATCCACATCATTTGCTGTTTGTTCAGAATGGAGGAGTGTAGTTTGTCCAAGTCCAGCTGTTGTGCTCTGGTCTCCGCTCTGAAGTCCAACCCCTCCCACCTGAAACATCTGGATCTGAGCAAAAACCAGAATGTGTCTGATTCAGGAGTGGATCTCTGTGGTTTTCTGCGGAGTCCAGACTGTCGGCTGGAGACTCTCAGGTCAGTTTAAAACCAGCGTATTGTGGCTTTACAAGAGGAATATGACAAGTGGGAAGTGTTTTAGCTTAAAGATATATTTAATTTAATAACGGGGCACCACTCAGTCTCACGCTGGGAAACATGAAACTATAAAACACCCAAGATCTGAAGGGAGATTGTTCTCGACCACCTAGGGACTAACAAACAGAAGATCACTGAAACTCTACCAGCAACTCCTAACAGGAATGTAGGTTCTGTTGTTCTTCTTTACTCAAGATGTGTTTTAGAAGTTATATATTTTTACAAAGTACACAAACTGAAGGCTACACATTAAAAGACTTGACATTGTGTGAAAAAGTAGTAACATTTTACAATAATCTGCCACAAAGAATCCTATGACGGAGGGAACTTGATATTTACAGCCTGGCCTGATTTTGGCCATTTTTAAACCTCTGAAATCTCAAAAACTAAAAAGATACTGGCTACAAATTTTGCTCACATAATTTTTGGTTTGAGGACAATGGCTGTGCCACGTTTGAAGCAACATCCAAAACAGTGAAGTGGGATTTTTTCCCTAAAATCTGTCATTTTCCTGTGGAATGGTCTCAGGAATTCTATGGGCAAATAAATAAGAATTCTATCCTGGGTCTGGTGTGGAACGTGTTTTCTGCTAAAGCACGAGACCTGTTTAAGATCCAGAGCTCATCTTGAGTTTAATCTGTAGCTTTTATATTTACATCTGAGACAGTGTCACAGTGGAACAGTTTGTAAAGAGAATTTGTCATTAAGGTGGTCATTTTTTTATATTTTTGCCAATAAATTGCTTGATATTTGGAAACAGAAACATATAAAGCCCTATAGTGTTATTTTGCCATGTTCCTCATCATGCCAGCATTCTTTGTTCAGAATTTCATGACTCTGTGACTCTGTATGCAGCTGTAGCTCTGCTTTTCACACAAACTTCTGTCTGAGGCTTGTCCTGGGACCAAATGGCTCTGAGTGGAAACAAATGATTTCGAACTCGTAATGGCCCAAGGACAAGACTCACCACAAAAGTGAGGAGAAGGTAACAAAAATATCACAAATATCAATATCATCAGCATCCTTTGTTCTTTACTCAGACTGTGGAGCTGTGGTCTGTCCCAGTCCAGCTGTTCCTCTCTGGCCTCCGCTCTGAAGTCCAACCCCTCCCACCTCAAACATCTGGATCTGTGCTACAACAGGGAGCTCTCTGACCCAGGAGTCAAACATCTGTGTGGGTTTCTGAGGAGTCCAGACTGTCGACTGCAGACTCTCAGGTCAGTGTCTGTGGGTCTGAGCAGGTCCAGGTCTGAGCAGGTCCAGGTCTGAGCAGGTCCAGGTCTGAGAGGGTCCAGGTCTGAGCAGGTCCAGGTCTGAGCAGGTCCAGGTCTGAGCAGGTCCAGGTCTGAGATGGTCCAGGTCTGAGAGGGTCCAGGTCTGAGCAGGTCCAGGTCTGAGCAGGTCCAGGTCTGAGCAGGTCCAGGTCTGAGAGGGTCCAGGTCTGAGAGGGTCCAGGTCTGAGAGGGTCCAGGTCTGAGATGGTCCAGGTCTGAGAGGGTCCAGGTCTGAGCAGGTCCAGGTCTGAGCAGGTCCAGGTCTGAGAGGGTCCAGGTCTGAGAGGGTCCAGGTCTGAGAGGGTCCAGGTCTGAGCAGGTCCAGGTCTGAGATGGTCCAGGTCTGAGAGGGTCCAGGTCTGAGCAGGTCCAGGTCTGAGAGGGTCCAGGTCTGAGAGGGTCCAGGTCTGAGAGGGTCCAGGTCTGAGCAGGTCCAGGTCTGAGAGGGTCCAGGTCTGAGAGGGTCCAGGTCTGAGAGGGTCCAGGTCTGAGAGGGTCCAGGTCTGAGATGGTCCAGGTCTGAGCAGGTCCAGGTCTGAGAGGGTCCAGGTCTGAGCAGGTCCAGGTCTGAGAGGGTCCAGGTCTGAGAGGGTCCAGGTCTGAGCAGGTCCAGGTCTGAGATGGTCCAGGTCTGAGAGGGTCCAGGTCTGAGCAGGTCCAGGTCTGAGAGGGTCCAGGTCTGAGAGGGTCCAGGTCTGAGAGGGTCCAGGTCTGAGAGGGTCCAGGTCTGAGAGGGTCCAGGTCTGAGTTGGTCCAGGTCTGAGCAGGTCCAGGTCTGAGCAGGTCCAGGTCTGAGAGGGTCCAGGTCTGAGAGGGTCCAGGTCTGAGATGGTCCAGGTCTGAGAGGGTCCAGGTCTGAGAGGGTCCAGGTCTGAGAGGGTCCAGGTCTGAGAGGGTCCAGGTCTGAGATGGTCCAGGTCTGAGAGGGTCCAGGTCTGAGAGGGTCCAGGTCTGAGAGGGTCCAGGTCTGAGATGGTCCAGGTCTGAGACTGTAGTAACCATAGTTAGTTAGAGCTAAAGTTCTGCTGCAGAGGAAGTGGATCATTATTTTATTCGTTGGTGGTAAATTGTTTGTGGATTTGAATCTGCACTAAAGTGAATGCTCCTCATGTGTTCTTTCCTCAGTCTGTGGAGCTGCGGTCTGTCAGAGTCCAGCTGTTCCTCTCTGGCCTCCGCTCTGAAGTCCAACCCCTCCCATCTCACAGAACTGGACCTGAGCTACAACCCAGACCTCTGGGATCCTGGGGCGGTTCATCTGTGTGGGTTTCTGCAGAGTCCAGACTGTCGGCTGGAGACTCTCAGGTCGGTGTCTTCAGGGACAGGGACAGGGTCAGGGACAGAGACAGAGACAGAGACAGGGACAGGGACAGGGACAGGGACAGGGACAGAGACAGGGACAGGGACAGGGACAGAGACAGGGACAGGGACAGGGACAGGGACA
Organism: Bostrychus sinensis; assembly: GCA_020698575.1. Classification (NCBI taxonomy): domain Eukaryota; kingdom Metazoa; phylum Chordata; class Actinopteri; order Gobiiformes; family Eleotridae; genus Bostrychus; species Bostrychus sinensis. Next base: position 806,034 of record CM036247.1, read on the forward strand.
GAGACAGGGACAGGGACAGGGACAGGGACAGAGACAGGGACAGGGACAGGGACAGGGACAGGGACAGAGACAGGGACAGGGACAGGGACAGGGACAGAGACAGGGACAGGGACAGGGACAGGGACAGAGACAGGGACAGGGACAGGGACAGGGACAGGGACAGGGACAGAGACAGAGACAGAGACAGGGACAGGGACAGGGACAGGGACAGGAACAGGGACAGGGACAGAGACAGAGACAGAGACATCACCATCGAGGGTCTGTCCAAGTTCCCTGTTCTCCTCCAAAAATCAGCAGTGCCTTCTTCAGCTGCAGTTTGACAGAACACAGTCAGGGCGGGTCAGAGTGGTCCAGGTGTGGTCCAGGTGGGTCAGAGTGGTCCAGGTGTGGTCCAGGTGGGTCAGAGTGGTCCAGGTGTGGTCCAGGTGGGTCAGAGTGGTCCAGGTGTGGTCCAGGTGGGTCAGAGTGGTCCAGGTGTGGTCCAGGTGGGTCAGAGTGGTCCAGGTGTGGTCCAGGTGTGGTCAGTGTGGTCCAGGTGGGTCAGAGTGGTCCAGGTGGGTCAGAGTAGTCCAGGTGGGTCAGAGTGGTCCAGGTGGGTCAGAGTAGTCCAGGTGGGTCAGAGTGGTCCAGGTGGGTCAGAGTGGTCCAGGTGGGTCAGAGTGGTCCAGGTGTGGTCAGAGTGGTCCAGGTGGGTCAGAGTAGTCCAGGTGGGTCAGAGTGGTCCAGGTGTGGTCAGAGTGGTCCAGGTGGGTCAGAGTAGTCCAGGTGTGGTCCAGGTGGGTCAGAGTGGTCCAGGTGGGTCAGAGTGGTCCAGGTGGGTCAGAGTGGTCCAGGTGTGGTCAGAGTGGTCCAGGTGGGTCAGAGTAGTCCAGGTGTGGTCAGAGTGGTCCAGGTGGGTCAGAGTGGTCCAGGTGGGTCAGAGTGGTCCAGGTGGGTCAGAGTGGTCCAGGTGGGTCAGAGTGGTCCAGGTGTGGTCAGAGTGGTCCAGGTGGGTCAGAGTAGTCCAGGTGTGGTCCAGGTGGGTCAGAGTGGTCCAGGTGGGTCAGAGTGGTCCAGGTGGGTCAGAGTGGTCCAGGTGTGGTCCAGGTGGGTCAGAGTGGTCCAGGTGGGTCAGAGTGGTCCAGGTGGGTCAGAGTGGTCCAGGTGGGTCAGAGTAGTCCAGGTGTGGTCCAGGTGTGGTCAGAGTGGTCCAGGTGTGGTCCAGGTGGGTCAGAGTGGTCCAGGTGGGTCAGAGTAGTCCAGGTGTGGTCCAGGTGTGGTCAGAGTGGTCCAGGTGGGTCAGAGTGGTCCAGGTGGGTCAGAGTGGTCCAGGTGGGTCAGAGTGGTCCAGGTGTGGTCCAGGTGGGTCAGAGTGGTCCAGGTGTGGTCCAGGTGGGTCAGAGTGGTCCAGGTGTGGTCCAGGTGGGTCAGAGTGGTCCAGGTGGGTCAGAGTGGTCCAGGTGGGTCCAGGTGGGTCAGAGTGGTCCAGGTGTGGTCCAGGTGGGTCAGAGTGGTCCAGGTGGGTCGGTGTGGTCCAGGTGTGGTCCAGGTGGGTCAGAGTGGTCCAGGTGTGGTCCAGGTGGGTCAGAGTGGTCCAGGTGTGGTCCAGGTGGGTCAGAGTGGTCCAGGTGTGGTCCAGGTGGGTCAGAGTGGTCCAGGTGTGGTCCAGGTGTGGTCAGTGTGGTCCAGGTGGGTCAGAGTGGTCCAGGTGGGTCAGAGTAGTCCAGGTGGGTCAGTGTGGTCCAGGTGGGTCAGAGTAGTCCAGGTGTGGTCAGAGTGGTCCAGGTGGGTCAGAGTGGTCCAGGTGGGTCAGAGTGGTCCAGGTGGGTCAGAGTGGTCCAGGTGTGGTCCAGGTGGGTCAGAGTGGTCCAGGTGGGTCAGAGTGGTCCAGGTGGGTCAGAGTGGTCCAGGTGGGTCAGAGTAGTCCAGGTGTGGTCCAGGTGGGTCAGAGTGGTCCAGGTGGGTCAGAGTGGTCCAGGTGTGGTCCAGGTGGGTCAGAGTGGTCCAGGTGGGTCAGAGTGGTCCAGGTGGGTCAGAGTGGTCCAGGTGGGTCAGAGTAGTCCAGGTGTGGTCCAGGTGGGTCAGAGTGGTCCAGGTGTGGTCCAGGTGGGTCAGAGTAGTCCAGGTGTGGTCCAGGTGTGGTCAGAGTGGTCCAGGTGGGTCAGAGTGGTCCAGGTGGGTCAGAGTGGTCCAGGTGGGTCAGAGTGGTCCAGGTGTGGTCCAGGTGGGTCAGAGTGGTCCAGGTGTGGTCCAGGTGGGTCAGAGTGGTCCAGGTGTGGTCCAGGTGGGTCAGAGTGGTCCAGGTGGGTCAGAGTGGTCCAGGTGGGTCCAGGTGGGTCAGAGTGGTCCAGGTGTGGTCCAGGTGGGTCAGAGTGGTCCAGGTGGGTCGGTGTGGTCCAGGTGTGGTCCAGGTGGGTCAGAGTGGTCCAGGTGGGTCAGAGTGGTCCAGGTGTGGTCCAGGTGGGTCAGAGTGGTCCAGGTGGGTCGGTGTGGTCCAGGTGTGGTCCAGGTGGGTCAGTGTAGTCCAGGTGGGTCAGAGTGGTCCAGGTGGGTCGGTGTGGTCCAGGTGTGGTCCAGGTGGGTCAGTGTAGTCCAGGTGGGTTAGTGTGGTCCAGGTGGGTCAGTGTGGTCCAGGTGGGTCAGAGTGGTCCAGGTGGGTCAGAGTGGTCCAGGTGGGTCAGAGTGGTCCAGGTGGGTCAGAGTGGGTGGTGCCTCAGTGATGAACTCTGTCATCTCTGTATTTCAGACTGATGAACTGCCGACTGTCAGACTCCAGCTGTTCTTCTCTGGGCTCCGCTCTGAAGTCCAACCCTTCCCACCTGAAAGAACTCGATCTGATGAACAACTGGGAGCTCTCTGCCTCAGGAGTGGAACATCTGCGTGGGTTCCTGCAGAGTCCGGACTGTCGACTGGAGACTCTCAGGTCAGCGCCTTCAGTTCTGACGAGCTGTGGTCGGTCTGGGCCGCCCTCTGTTAGAGACTGAAATCTGAGTCTCACTGCGGTTTGGCAAACAAACATTTAACCAGATCACACAACACAGGCTAACCACTCTGCTACAGCACCGGGAGGACGTGCACACTCAGAAGAATGTGTGTATTTCTAGGTTTTCTCCTGGAGGCGGACGCGAGACAAGGACGCTTCATGCATGGAAGCGGAGGTTCCCCTCCAGGTCTGCAGAGCCCAGGAGAGACTGGCGAGTCTAAGGAAGAAAGAAAGGTTCCAGGCTAAATATTCAGGTTCATTAATAATGGAAAATCTAACTGAGTTTAAATTCTGAAGGATGGTCGTCGTCTGAAGCGAGAGCATCTCTGAAAGAAATGCTCAGATAGAAAAGCTAACAGGATGTAACCTGTGCTCCTCTGTCGTCTGTTTTCTGCAGAACCAGACGTCTCCAAAAGACCAAAGCTTCTGCTGCAGCATCAGCCCAACCTGCAGAGCTCCACAGATCCACCGTCACCAGAAATACAACGAGAAACAGAGGCAAAAACAACCTCAAAAATCTCTCAAACTCAACAGGACGACGATCCCTGAATGAGATTATAATTGTGTCACATAAACAATGAAATAAAAACAAATTAAAGGGCCATATTTTCCTTAAATGTGTGACTAAAGCAGTGATTTCATGTAAAGACTTTGTGTAAAAGCCAAACTGAGCGCTGCCCTCTAGAGGTGGGGAGGAGTAACAAGCAGCCGGCACAGGACAGAACTGTGACAGAGCACAGTGCTGTGTCCCTTGTATTGTAATATTGTGATTATTGAATATATACATCCACCCCAATACATTTATACCTTATAACTATATTCTGTCACTACACCTGACTCCACAGCACACAGAACAATAACTGTATTCTTCATGGACCGCTTCATTCTTATTAGTGGTTTAATTATTTTATTTTTCTTTATTAAAACTGATTTCCTGCTGTTTTACTGTGGTTTAGTTCAGTGACAGCCTTTACAGTCACAGAACATTCATTTATTATCTTTGTCAACAATAACTTAGGTGCAATGCTCTTAAAAATGATTTTACAATACTTTATTATATTACTGTTACTTGTAAGTGATGTTCTCTTGTACGGCTTTCTACTTTTACCTTTTTTTTCTTGAAATCATAAATTGTCTGAAAGCCTGTTATTGTAACCCTTAAAGCTCGTAATAAATGACATGAACTGAAAAATAAAGAAAGTAAATGAAGACTTTAGACACAACCACAGCCAACTTCTATCAGCAGTGTAAAGAAAACACGTTTTCATTTAAACATTTCTGCTTCCTTTTCAGTCACACAGCTCATTATCCAGACACAGACAGAACACGGCCGTTACAGTTACCGCGCTCTCAATGCTAACGTGGTTAGCATAAGCACATGGAGTTTACATGGAAACTGTTAGCATTGTAGCTAGTGGACTTTCTCACGGCTCATTTTTCTTTATTTTCTGCTTCTAAGCGGCTCCAGAGAGCTCTGACCTCTTCTCCAGGCTGTGATTCTTCTGTAAGGCCTCCCTCAGACCCAGTGGCACCAGATCTGGACTAGGTCTGGACTTAAACGGGACCTGAAAAATGGTTTTAGACCAAATAACAGAACTACAGCGGAGCCTGCTCTGATTGGCTCCGCCGTGACGTCATGAGGCCAAGGCCAATCAAAAAGCAGGAAAATATGAACCTCACTGTTTCTGGAGAGGGAGAAGTACTACAGTACTCTGTACTCAAGGAAAAGTACTACTACTTCAATTTGTTATTGTTCAAAGTAGAGTCATCGTTGCTGTAGTATCAGCAGTAACAGTACTTCCTCTGTTACTGAGGGCCAGGTTTATCAAAGGTTTGCTGCAGGTTCAATGAATAAGTCGAGTTAAAAGTGTTTCAGAGCCAGGCTCAGCTGAGGTCAGCGTCTCTCTGCCTGAGCTAAATGAGTGCAGCGCACATTTTGCTGCTGTGACTCAATGAATCTGTAAAATGAGGCGTTTTTGCTGGAACGTACAAAATTCAAGGCGGAGAAAATGCAGTTGCTGTTTGATTTATCAGAGTACGGAGCTAAATCTGCTGTGAACTGATCACGGTGGAGGCGCAGGAGCCACAGTTCAGCCGAGGAAAGACCGCTGTTATTTCTGCTCAGACGGGCGTTGAAATAAGATAAAACACTTTAAAGAGGCTCATTTACAAAGAGACATCAGTAACGATATCCAAATCTCACAGTATGATATTTATTGCGATATTGTGGGGAGGCTAAAACTAAGTTTTCATCTGGATCATGTTAGTTTGGTCTGACAACAAAAAGCTGTAAACAGCAGCTCAAACAGGTGCCATGAGCAATGACCATATAAGGAACTTCCCCTTCTTATACATCAAAGGACACAAGGCTCTTGTAAACAAAGAGCAGTCTCTCAGGCGTCACTGATCTGGGGTCAGCACAGGGGCAAGTGTTCACTGTGTGTTTTTATCCACAAACTCCTGCTCACAGCCGCCCTCTGCTGGACACTACAGTTAGTTTATAGTTTTCAGCGCGAGTCCAGTCCGAGCCTGCAGTCTGCTCCTCGAGCGCACGGAGACGAGGAGAGAGAGGAAATGAACGAGTGAAGCGTTGCGGTGCCGCGGGAGAACGACAAAAGTTTATTTAGTAACTTTAGTTTATTATTGACTAACCTTTGGAATCCTCTGCACACTTTGCTCGCTTTAGAGACGACTGCAAAGGGAAAAACATTAAACTGCAACCCAAAGGTAAGACTTGGAGCAACTGCGTTCGTAGTGAAAATATTCTGCAAATAGAAAAGGGCTGCTGCGGGGTGGGGCGCACAATTAATGTTGCACGCGATGCACATTTATTTTAAGTTTTTACTGGCAACAGAGCCACAAAAACAAGAAAATGGCTTAGAAAAAAAAAAGTGAAACCAGCTGCTCCATGAACGAACCACCGCTGCAATTATTTCACAACACATAACTTCAAATAATGGTTATTGTTACAGAGGAGTAGTCATTTTTATCATCAACAACAATCCATATCTACATGTTATAAATATACAACTGTGCTACATAATAATGCAGGTGCTAACTCGAAACGCCCTGATTATGTCCTGGCAGTGTTAACTTTAGAGAAAACTCTTTGTGCTATTTCTGGGTTATTCTACCTTTTGCCCCTTTTTAAAATTAATTTAGGCTTCTGAGCAGTTCCTGGCCATTTGTTCAAGGGTTTCTGTGTAATTATAGGCAATTTGTGCAAATACAGTCTGAGAACTTTCATTAGAGGCAAGTCGTCTGTTGGTTTCTCATTTGTTTGCCCCCCGTATGAAAATGGTGGCATATGCATAAACACTGTTTAATTAAAGAATTCTGTGTAAATAATGCATATATAGAAACAGAATGCATCATCTGTGAGCACACCAGTCCTCTCCAGCTGCACATCCACACCTGCCTTGTTTTAGGTTTGTGGTTGACAGAACTTTGAATATGGTAAAAATCTGTAAAATAAATTTTATTTCTCATAAAACTCTGAATATTGTCACTTTTAAAGGGGTTACTCCTAATATTATGGTAAAAATCTTTAATTTTAGAGTATTTGTTTGGCAGCCGTAGCCGACAGTCATTTACCTTTTTTTACAGATTTTTTTTTTTACAGTAGAGCGGAGCAAACCTGAGTAAACTGACAGCGGAGTGAGCCAATCAGAAAATGGCGGACATGACGTTAACAAAGCGACAAGAAAGTGAGCAACGCGAAATCATGGTCTTTTCTCGTTACTTTGGGCACTTTTTTTTAAGGGTTTCTTTTCAAAGAAGGACAACTGAAGAAATACAAAAAAACAAAGAAAACTAAAGTCAAATAAATAAAACATATTTTGACTCGTAAGCCTTTGACTCCTGTGTCCTTTTTAATTATGTTTCACCCTTGGGTGGTAACAGTGTAAAATGTATGTAAAATGTAAATGTAAATCTTTGAGGATGTCCTGTCTCTGGTTGAAGAGCTTATATGGTTGGTGTCTGCCTCGCTGCCTCTGTGTTTCAGGAAGATGGCCTCAACCAACGAAGTCCTCAGTGAATGTCTCAGGCAGGGGAAAACAAAGACAACAGAAAGTTCCTTATATTTTGACGTTAAACTCGAGCTGTTTGACAAATGGCGAAGGGGACACACAGCCAATCAGAGCTGGTTGAGCACGACGGCCTGACGTGTTCAATCGGCCAGAAGTATGCACAACTGTGTCCCGCTACATCCGCTGGTGCAGAACACACCAACCAGACTCACGTCGCTGACTGCGACAAACCATCCGACCGCGCCCAACGCCGACGATGGCCCCGGTGTGTCCTGGCCTTTAGACACAGAGGTGAGCTGAGTTGGCCTGGCTTCAGTGCGATTGGCCTTGGGTTTTAAAGATTTGTCACTCAAAATATGGAGAAATAGCCTATCATTTACAAAAAAATAGTTCTGCCCAACCTGCTGACAATTTTTTTCACCCGCAGCAACACTTAAAAAGCCGCCCAATTCCATGGGAAAACCGCAGACTTGGCAACCCTGTCTACTCTGAGTGAAAACTATGAATACCTCCATTTGCAAAACAAGGCCATAGAGGATTATTAGTTCCATAGTGTGAATGAGAACGTGAGGGGCCAACAGTCACATTGTGAAACTGGATATGGAATACAATTTGATTGATCTGATTTTCACTTCATTCATAATTCACAATACATAAGTAAGCCTAGATTCAATTTTAGACACTTATTTTTGACTGAATACTTATATATTAAGAATATGTGTATGTTTTTTTTTAAATTGAATTGACAGAATTCTAATGCTTTGTGACATCACGTCACATTCCATTCCACACTTTCCTAGTAAGCAGCTAAATGTCATTTCACTCAAATAACCCGAGAGAGAGAGCAGCGTTGAACTGCCTGAAAACCGCCATAGGAAAAACAAAAACTGACACCACATTCTTTGAAGAGCCCATAGTGTCAGATAAGCACATGGAAAAAACAGGTAAACAGGAAAAAATGTCTGCCACTGACTTCACTGTCCCTGGGTGCTGCTCGAGCTGCCAGTCTTTAGACCTTCCTCAGGACAGCTCCAGAGCACGGTCGATGCATCAGTGCAGCGCAAGCACAGGCCCTGCACTTGTTAAAGACTGCATCCTTTCAGAGGTCTATGTAGAAAATGATGTAGAGTCCACAGAAAGCGAGGGCACCTATGATGTTAGCCTCCCTGGGTCTGCTATGACCCACATTATAACAAGGCATAGATCACCATCTACTCCTCCCATGTCATCACTGAGCACTGCAGCTGATCTGGTGCTCTCTGAGGAGATAGACCAGCTTCTGAGTGGTTATGTGCCCAGGAGTTTGGTCCAAATGGAAGAGAACAGTGATGTCCTTCCAGTTTTACCAGATTCCTTTGTCCAAGAGCTGCCGGAGGAGGCTGAACATAAGGCCGAAAAACAGCCTGAAACAGCCTCGTGGAAGGGTTTGAAAATGACAAAAGTTGTAAATTCATTCAAAGAGGACAGAGGTGACGCCAGGCCTTCATCTGCTCAGGGTTCCAAGCAAAGAAAGGACACTGGCAGCAAGAGAACTTCACCGTCAAGTTTCTTCAAGGGCCTGACAAAAAAACGAAGCAAAACATCTCCTGACAAAGCCACAAGCTCCTCTGACAGTGATGATGTCTTCCTGGGCAAAACCGACAAGAGCAAAACTGGCGAGAGCAAAACCGATGAACCTGACCTGCCCCCACCCCCTCCTCCGAGTAACAACAAAAGATTCAGCTGGAAAAGCTGGAGGGGACGTTTTACCAAGGCATACTTTAGGTCCAAACTAGAAGAGCTACGTAATCCGCCGTCTATACAAGCTAAGCTTGTTCTTCATTATATTGTGCCTGTTTTTCTTGTCTTAGTTGTGGTCGCCATAGTAATCTCTGTTTAAATGTAAGGTTGTCCCCACTGTATTAACATACTGTACAGTGTAAAGAGGAGAGTGGCAGTACAACTTGTGAGCATGTTTAGAAGTTGTGTAGTAGGATTTGGCTGAGGTTTTGTAAGGTGTGTCATGGTGGAACGGGAATGGCAGTTTTACTATTCTGGTTTCACCTGTGCACATGCACACATGCAGCCACTTAGCCATATCCTCCTATGTGACTTCCTGTATGCACTGACCCCTCACCCTAACTGACCTTTGACCCAATGCAAATAAAAATAAATATAAATCTAACTTTAGCTCTTAGTTTGTCCTTCACTGTCCAGTTGTGGGCATTCTCTGAAGATTAACATAAAATATAGCATGAAAAGATATTTAAGGACATTCCACTTTTTGCCCTTTGTTGGTTGTTTATCCACATTTTCAGTTAGAATAGGAACAGTGCATGGATTCACTGCTGCCATTGGTTCATTTTTAAACAAAGAATTCAACTTTGCATCATGAGCAGGGTTGCCATGTCTCAGTAAAATTTCCAGCCCAATGACAGCTCAAAACCAGCTCAGTTAGATAGAAAAGTAGCTTATTGTGTATAAATCTATTCTTGAAAACTCTACAAATTTAGTCAAATTTAGACTGGATTTAGGACGATACACAAAATGTCTTCAACTCTACATTTGATTTGATGACGTTATAACAATCTCCACAGATCTGCTGCTCATAAACACAGCTGACAATGGCCTGGAGCAGTTACACAACTGACACACACACACACACACAGACACACACACACACACACACAGACACACACACACACACACACACACACACACACACACACACACACACAGACACACACACACACACACAGACACACACACACACACACACACACACACACACACACACACACAGACACACACACACACACACACACACACACAGACACACACACACAGACACACACACACACACACACACACACACACACACACACACAGACACACACACAGACACACACACACACACAGACACACACACACAGACACACACACACACACACACACACACACACACACAGACACACACAGACACACACACACACAGACACACACACACAGACACACACACACACACACACACACACACACACACACACACACACACACACACACAGACACACACACACAGACACACACACACACACACACACACACACACACACACACACACAGACACACAGACACACACACACACACACACACAGACACACACACACAGACACACACACACACACACAGACACACACACACACACACAGACACACACACAGACACACACACACACACAGACACACACACACAGACACACACACACACAGACACACACACACAGACACACACACACAGACACACACACACACACACACAGACACACACACACACACACAGACACACACACACACAGACACACACACACACACACACACAGACACAGACACACACACACACACACACACACACACACACACACACACACACACACACACACAGACACACACACACACACACACACACACACAGACACACACACACAGACACACACACACACACACACACACACACAGACACACACACACAGACACACACACACACACACACAGACACACACACACACACACACACACAGACACACACACACACACACACACACACACACACACACACACACACACACACACACACACAGACACACACACACACACACACAAACACACACACACACACACACAGACACACACACACACACACACACACACACACACAGACACACACACACACACACACACACACACACACACACACACAGACACACACACACACACACACACACAAACACACACACACACACACACACAGACACACACACACACACACACACACACACAGACACACACACACACACAGGTGTGGTCCAGGTGGGTCAGAGTAGTCCAGGTGGGTCAGAGTGGTCCAGGTGGGTCAGAGTGGTCCAGGTGTGGTCCAGGTGGGTCAGTGTGGTCCAGGTGGGTCGGTGTGGTCCAGGTGTGGTCCAGGTGGGTCAGTGTAGTCCAGGTGGGTCAGTGTGGTCCAGGTGGGTCAGTGTGGTCCAGGTGGGTCAGTGTGGTCCAGGTGGGTCAGTGTGGTCCAGGTGGGTCAGAGTGGTCCAGGTGGGTCAGAGTGGTCCAGGTGGGTCAGTGTGGTCCAGGTGGGTCAGAGTGGTCCAGGTGGGTCAGAGTGGTCCAGGTGGGTCAGTGTGGTCCAGGTGGGTCAGTGTGGTCCAGGTGGGTCAGAGTGGTCCAGGTGGGTCAGAGTGGTCCAGGTGGGTCAGAGTGGTCCAGGTGGGTCAGTGTAGTCCAGGTGGGTCAGTGTAGTCCAGGTGGGTCAGTGTGGTCCAGGTGGGTCAGTGTGGTCCAGGTGGGTCAGTGTGGTCCAGGTGGGTCAGAGTGGTCCAGGTGGGTCAGAGTGGTCCAGGTGGGTCAGAGTGGGTGGTGCCTCAGTGATGAACTCTGTCATCTCTGTATTTCAGACTGATGAACTGCCGACTGTCAGACTCCAGCTGTTCTTCTCTGGGCTCCGCTCTGAAGTCCAACCCTTCCCACCTGAAAGAACTCGATCTGATGAACAACTGGGAGCTCTCTGCCTCAGGAGTGGAACATCTGCGTGGGTTCCTGCAGAGTCCGGACTGTCGACTGGAGACTCTCAGGTCAGCGCCTTCAGTTCTGACGAGCTGTGGTCGGTCTGGGCCGCGCTCTGTTAGAGACTGAAATCTGAGTCTCGCTGCGGTTTGGCAAACAAACATTTAACCAGATCACACAACACAGGCTAACCACTCTGCTACAGCACCGGGAGGACGTGCACACTCAGAAGAATGTGTGTATTTCTAGGTTTTCTCCTGGAGGCGGACGCGAGACAAGGACGCTTCATGCATGGAAGCGGAGGTTCCCCTCCAGGTCTGCAGAGCCCAGGAGAGACTGGCGAGTCTAAGGAAGAAAGAAAGGTTCCAGGCTAAATATTCAGGTTCATTAATAATGGAAAATCTAACTGAGTTTAAATTCTGAAGGATGGTCGTCGTCTGAAGCGAGAGCATCTCTGAAAGAAATGCTCAGATAGAAAAGCTAACAGGATGTAACCTGTGCTCCTCTGTCGTCTGTTTTCTGCAGAACCAGACGTCTCCAAAAGACCAAAGCTTCTGCTGCAGCATCAGCCCAACCTGCAGAGCTCCACAGATCCACCGTCACCGAGAAATACAACGAGAAACAGAGGCAAAAACAACCTCAAAAATCTCTCAAACTCAACAGGACGACGATCCCTGAATGAGATTATAATTGTGTCACATAAACAATGAAATAAAAACAAATTAAAGGGCCATATTTTCCTTAAATGTGTGACTAAAGCAGTGATTTCATGTAAAGACTTTGTGTAAAAGCCAAACTGAGCGCTGCCCTCTAGAGGTGGGGAGGAGTAACAAGCAGCCGGCACAGGACAGAACTGTGACAGAGCACAGTGCTGTGTCCCTTGTATTGTAATATTGTGATTATTGAATATATACATCCACCCCAATACATTTATACCTTATAACTATATTCTGTCACTACACCTGACTCCACAGCACACAGAACAATAACTGTATTCTTCATGGACCGCTTCATTCTTATTAGTGGTTTAATTATTTTATTTTTCTTTATTAAAACTGATTTCCTGCTGTTTTACTGTGGTTTAGTTCAGTGACAGCCTTTACAGTCACAGAACATTCATTTATTATCTTTGTCAACAATAACTTAGATGCAATGCTCTTAAAAATGATTTTACAATACTTTATTATATTACTGTTACTTGTAAGTGATGTTCTCTTGTACGGCTTTCTACTTTTACCTTTTTTTTCTTGAAATCATAAATTGTCTGAAAGCCTGTTATTGTAACCCTTAAAGCTCGTAATAAATGACATGAACTGAAAAATAAAGAAAGTAAATGAAGACTTTAGACACAACCACAGCCAACTTCTATCAGCAGTGTAAAGAAAACACGTTTTCATTTAAACATTTCTGCTTCCTTTTCAGTCACACAGCTCATTATCCAGACACAGACAGAACACGGCCGTTACAGTTACCACGCTCTCAATGCTAACGTGGTTAGCATAAGCACATGGAGTTTACATGGAAACTGTTAGCATTGTAGCTAGTGGACTTTCTCACGGCTCATTTTTCTTTATTTTCTGCTTCTAAGCGGCTCCAGAGAGCTCTGACCTCTTCTCCAGGCTGTGATTCTTCTGTAAGGCCTCCCTCAGACCCAGTGGCACCAGATCTGGACTAGGTCTGGACTTAAACGGGACCTGAAAAATGGTTTTAGACCAAATAACAGAACTACAGCGGAGCCTGCTCTGATTGGCTCCGCCGTGACGTCATGAGGCCAAGGCCAATCAAAAAGCAGGAAAATATGAACCTCACTGTTTCTGGAGAGGGAGAAGTACTACAGTACTCTGTACTCAAGGAAAAGTACTACTACTTCAATTTGTTATTGTTCAAAGTAGAGTCATCGTTGCTGTAGTATCAGCAGTAACAGTACTTCCTCTGTTACTGAGGGCCAGGTTTATCAAAGGTTTGCTGCAGGTTCAATGAATAAGTCGAGTTAAAAGTGTTTCAGAGCCAGGCTCAGCTGAGGTCAGCGTCTCTCTGCCTGAGCTAAATGAGTGCAGCGCACATTTTGCTGCTGTGACTCAATGAATCTGTAAAATGAGGCGTTTTTGCTGGAACGTACAAAATTCAAGGCGGAGAAAATGCAGTTGCTGTTTGATTTATCAGAGTACGGAGCTAAATCTGCTGTGAACTGATCACGGTGGAGGCGCAGGAGCCACAGTTCAGCCGAGGAAAGACCGCTGTTATTTCTGCTCAGACGGGCGTTGAAATAAGATAAAACACTTTAAAGAGGCTCATTTACAAAGAGACATCAGTAACGATATCCAAATCTCACAGTATGATATTTATTGCGATATTGTGGGGAGGCTAAAACTAAGTTTTCATCTGGATCACGTTAGTTTGGTCTGACAACAAAAAGCTGTAAACAGCAGCTCAAACAGGTGCCATGAGCAATGACCATATAAGGAACTTCCCCTTCTTATACATCAAAGGACACAAGGCTCTTGTAAACAAAGAGCAGTCTCTCAGGCGTCACTGATCTGGGGTCAGCACAGGGGCAAGTGTTCACTGTGTGTTTTTATCCACAAACTCCTGCTCACAGCCGCCCTCTGCTGGACACTACAGTTAGTTTATAGTTTTCAGCGCGAGTCCAGTCCGAGCCTGCAGTCTGCTCCTCGAGCGCACGGAGACGAGGAGAGAGAGGAAATGAACGAGTGAAGCGTTGCGGTGCCGCGGGAGAACGACAAAAGTTTATTTAGTAACTTTAGTTTATTATTGACTAACCTTTGGAATCCTCTGCACACTTTGCTCGCTTTAGAGACGACTGCAAAGGGAAAAACATTAAACTGCAACCCAAAGGTAAGACTTGGAGCAACTGCGTTCGTAGTGAAAATATTCTGCAAATAGAAAAGGGCTGCTGCGGGGTGGGGCGCACAATTAATGTTGCACGCGATGCACATTTATTTTAAGTTTTTACTGGCAACAGAGCCACAAAAACAAGAAAATGGCTTAGAAAAAAAAAAGTGAAACCAGCTGCTCCATGAACGAACCACCGCTGCAATTATTTCACAACACATAACTTCAAATAATGGTTATTGTTACAGAGGAGTAGTCATTTTTATCATCAACAACAATCCATATCTACATGTTATAAATATACAACTGTGCTACATAATAATGCAGGTGCTAACTCGAAACGCCCTGATTATGTCCTGGCAGTGTTAACTTTAGAGAAAACTCTTTGTGCTATTTCTGGGTTATTCTACCTTTTGCCCCTTTTTAAAATTAATTTAGGCTTCTGAGCAGTTCCTGGCCATTTGTTCAAGGGTTTCTGTGTAATTATAGGCAATTTGTGCAAATACAGTCTGAGAACTTTCATTAGAGGCAAGTCGTCTGTTGGTTTCTCATTTGTTTGCCCCCCGTATGAAAATGGTGGCATATGCATAAACACTGTTTAATTAAAGAATTCTGTGTAAATAATGCATATATAGAAACAGAATGCATCATCTGTGAGCACACCAGTCCTCTCCAGCTGCACATCCACACCTGCCTTGTTTTAGGTTTGTGGTTGACAGAACTTTGAATATGGTAAAAATCTGTAAAATAAATTTTATTTCTCATAAAACTCTGAATATTGTCACTTTTAAAGGGGTTACTCCTAATATTATGGTAAAAATCTTTAATTTTAGAGTATTTGTTTGGCAGCCGTAGCCGACAGTCATTTACCTTTTTTTACAGATTTTTTTTTTTACAGTAGAGCGGAGCAAACCTGAGTAAACTGACAGCGGAGTGAGCCAATCAGAAAATGGCGGACGTGACGTTAACAAAGCGACAAGAAAGTGAGCAACGCGAAATCATGGTCTTTTCTCGTTACTTTGGGCACTTTTTTTTAAGGGTTTCTTTTCAAAGAAGGACAACTGAAGAAATACAAAAAAACAAAGAAAACTAAAGTCAAATAAATGAAACATATTTTGACTCGTAAGCCTTTGACTCCTGTGTCCTTTTTAATTATGTTTCACCCTTGGGTGGTAACAGTGTAAAATGTATGTAAAATGTAAATGTAAATCTTTGAGGATGTCCTGTCTCTGGTTGAAGAGCTTATATGGTTGGTGTCTGCCTCGCTGCCTCTGTGTTTCAGGAAGATGGCCTCAACCAACGAAGTCCTCAGTGAATGTCTCAGGCAGGGGAAAACAAAGACAACAGAAAGTTCCTTATATTTTGACGTTAAACTGTTTGACAAATGGCGAAGGGGACACACAGCCAATCAGAGCTGGTTGAGCACGACGGCCTGACGTGTTCAATCGGCCAGAAGTATGCACAACTGTGTCCCGCTACATCCGCTGGTGCAGAACACACCAACCAGACTCACGTCGCTGACTGCGACAAACCATCCGACCGCGCCCAACGCCGACGATGGCCCCGGTGTGTCCTGGCCTTTAGACACAGAGGTGAGCTGAGTTGGCCTGGCTTCAGTGCGATTGGCCTTGGGTTTTAAAGATTTGTCACTCAAAATATGGAGAAATAGCCTATCATTTACAAAAAAATAGTTCTGCCCAACCTGCTGACAATTTTTTTCACCCGCAGCAACACTTAAAAAGCCGCCCAATTCCGTGGGAAAACCGCAGACTTGGCAACCCTGTCTACTCTGAGTGAAAACTATGAATACCTCCATTTGCAAAACAAGGCCATAGAGGATTATTAGTTCCATAGTGTGAATGAGAACGTGAGGGGCCAACAGTCACATTGTGAAACTGGATATGGAATACAATTTGATTGATCTGATTTTCACTTCATTCATAATTCACAATACATAAGTAAGCCTAGATTCAATTTTAGACACTTATTTTTGACTGAATACTTATATATTAAGAATATGTGTATGTTTTTTTTTAAATTGAATTGACAGAATTCTAATGCTTTGTGACATCACGTCACATTCCATTCCACACTTTCCTAGTAAGCAGCTAAATGTCATTTCACTCAAATAACCCGAGAGAGAGAGCAGCGTTGAACTGCCTGAAAACCGCCATAGGAAAAACAAAAACTGACACCACATTCTTTGAAGAGCCCATAGTGTCAGATAAGCACATGGAAAAAACAGGTAAACAGGAAAAAATGTCTGCCACTGACTTCACTGTCCCTGGGTGCTGCTCGAGCTGCCAGTCTTTAGACCTTCCTCAGGACAGCTCCAGAGCACGGTCGATGCATCAGTGCAGCGCAAGCACAGGCCCTGCACTTGTTAAAGACTGCATCCTTTCAGAGGTCTATGTAGAAAATGATGTAGAGTCCACAGAAAGCGAGGGCACCTATGATGTTAGCCTCCCTGGGTCTGCTATGACCCACATTATAACAAGGCATAGATCACCATCTACTCCTCCCATGTCATCACTGAGCACTGCAGCTGATCTGGTGCTCTCTGAGGAGATAGACCAGCTTCTGAGTGGTTATGTGCCCAGGAGTTTGGTCCAAATGGAAGAGAACAGTGATGTCCTTCCAGTTTTACCAGATTCCTTTGTCCAAGAGCTGCCGGAGGAGGCTGAACATAAGGCCGAAAAACAGCCTGAAACAGCCTCGTGGAAGGGTTTGAAAATGACAAAAGTTGTAAATTCATTCAAAGAGGACAGAGGTGACGCCAGGCCTTCATCTGCTCAGGGTTCCAAGCAAAGAAAGGACACTGGCAGCAAGAGAACTTCACCGTCAAGTTTCTTCAAGGGCCTGACAAAAAAACGAAGCAAAACATCTCCTGACAAAGCCACAAGCTCCTCTGACAGTGATGATGTCTTCCTGGGCAAAACCGACAAGAGCAAAACTGGCGAGAGCAAAACCGATGAACCTGACCTGCCCCCACCCCCTCCTCCGAGTAACAACAAAAGATTCAGCTGGAAAAGCTGGAGGGGACGTTTTACCAAGGCATACTTTAGGTCCAAACTAGAAGAGCTACGTAATCCGCCGTCTATACAAGCTAAGCTTGTTCTTCATTATATTGTGCCTGTTTTTCTTGTCTTAGTTGTGGTCGCCATAGTAATCTCTGTTTAAATGTAAGGTTGTCCCCACTGTATTAACATACTGTACAGTGTAAAGAGGAGAGTGGCAGTACAACTTGTGAGCATGTTTAGAAGTTGTGTAGTAGGATTTGGCTGAGGTTTTGTAAGGTGTGTCATGGTGGAACGGGAATGGCAGTTTTACTATTCTGGTTTCACCTGTGCACATGCACACATGCAGCCACTTAGCCATATCCTCCTATGTGACTTCCTGTATGCACTGACCCCTCACCCTAACTGACCTTTGACCCAATGCAAATAAAAATAAATATAAATCTAACTTTAGCTCTTAGTTTGTCCTTCACTGTCCAGTTGTGGGCATTCTCTGAAGATTAACATAAAATATAGCATGAAAAGATATTTAAGGACATTCCACTTTTTGCCCTTTGTTGGTTGTTTATCCACATTTTCAGTTAGAATAGGAACAGTGCATGGATTCACTGCTGCCATTGGTTCATTTTTAAACAAAGAATTCAACTTTGCATCATGAGCAGGGTTGCCATGTCTCAGTAAAATTTCCAGCCCAATGACAGCTCAAAACCAGCTCAGTTAGATAGAAAAGTAGCTTATTGTGTATAAATCTATTCTTGAAAACTCTACAAATTTAGTCAAATTTAGACTGGATTTAGGACGATACACAAAATGTCTTCAACTCTACATTTGATTTGATGACGTTATAACAATCTCCACAGATCTGCTGCTCATAAACACAGCTGACAATGGCCTGGAGCAGTTACACAACTGACACACACACACACACACACAGACACACAGACACACACACACACACAGACACACACACACAGACACACACACACACACACACACAGACACACACAGACACACACACACACACACACACACAGACACACACACACACACACACACACACAGACACACACACACACACACACACACAGACACACACACACACACACACACACACACACACACACACACACACACACACACACACACACACACACACACACACACACACACACACACAGGTGTGGTCCAGGTGGGTCAGAGTGGTCCAGGTGGGTCAGAGTGGTCCAGTGGTCCAGGTGGGTCAGAGTGGTCCAGGTGGGTCAGAGTGGTCCAGGTGGGTCAGAGTGGTCCAGGTGGGTCAGAGTGGTCCAGGTGGGTCAGAGTGGTCCAGGTGTGGTCCAGGTGGGTCAGAGTGGTCCAGGTGGGTCAGAGTGGTCCAGGTGTGGTCCAGGTGGGTCAGAGTGGTCCAGGTGGGTCGGTGTAGTCCAGGTGGGTCAGTGTAGTCCAGGTGGGTCAGTGTGGTCCAGGTGGGTCAGAGTGGTCCAGGTGGGTCGGTGTAGTCCAGGTGGGTCAGAGTGGTCCAGGTGGGTCAGTGTAGTCCAGGTGGGTCAGAGTGGTCCAGGTGGGTCAGAGTGGTCCAGGTGGGTCAGAGTGGTCCAGGTGGGTCAGAGTGGTCCAGGTGGGTCAGTGTAGTCCAGGTGGGTCAGAGTGGTCCAGGTGGGTCAGAGTGGTCCAGGTGGGTCAGAGTGGTCCAGGTGGGTCAGAGTGGTCCAGGTGGGTCAGAGTGGTCCAGGTGGGTCAGAGTGGTCCAGGTGGGTCAGTGTAGTCCAGGTGGGTCAGAGTGGTCCAGGTGTGGTCCAGGTGGGTCGGTGTGGTCCAGGTGTGGTCCAGGTGGGTCAGAGTGGTCCAGGTGGGTCAGTGTGGTCCAGGTGGGTCAGAGTGGGTGGTGCCTCAGTGATGAACTCTGTCAGCTCTGTATTTCAGACTGATGAACTGCCGACTGTCAGACTCCAGCTGTTCTTCTCTGGGCTCCGCTCTGAAGTCCAACCCTTCCCACCTGAAAGAACTCGATCTGATGAACAACTGGGAGCTCTCTGCCTCAGGAGTGGAACATCTGCGTGGGTTCCTGCAGAGTCCGGACTGTCGACTGGAGACTCTCAGGTCAGCGCCTTCAGTTCTGACGAGCTGTGGTCGGTCTGGGCCGCGCTCTGTTAGAGACTGAAATCTGAGTCTCGCTGCGGTTTGGCAAACAAACATTTAACCAGATCACACAACACAGGCTAACCACTCTGCTACAGCACCGGGAGGACGTGCACACTCAGAAGAATGTGTGTATTTCTAGGTTTTCTCCTGGAGGCGGACGCGAGACGAGGACGCTTCATGCATGGAAGCGGAGGTTCCCCTCCAGGTCTGCAGAGCCCAGGAGAGACTGGCGAGTCTAAGGAAGAAAGAAAGGTTCCAGGCTAAATATTCAGGTTCATTAATAATGGAAAATCTAACTGAGTTTAAATTCTGAAGGATGGTCGTCGTCTGAAGCGAGAGCATCTCTGAAAGAAATGCTCAGATAGAAAAGCTAACAGGATGTAACCTGTGCTCCTCTGTCGTCTGTTTTCTGCAGAACCAGACGTCTCCAAAAGACCAAAGCTTCTGCTGCAGCATCAGCCCAACCTGCAGAGCTCCACAGATCCACCGTCACCAGAAATACAACGAGAAACAGAGGCAAAAACAACCTCAAAAATCTCTCAAACTCAACAGGACGACGATCCCTGAATGAGATTATAATTGTGTCACATAAACAATGAAATAAAAACAAATTAAAGGGCCATATTTTCCTTAAATGTGTGACTAAAGCAGTGATTTCATGTAAAGACTTTGTGTAAAAGCCAAACTGAGCGCTGCCCTCTAGAGGTGGGGAGGAGTAACAAGCAGCCGGCACAGGACAGAACTGTGACAGAGCACAGTGCTGTGTCCCTTGTATTGTAATATTGTGATTATTGAATATATACATCCACCCCAATACATTTATACCTTATAACTATATTCTGTCACTACACCTGACTCCACAGCACACAGAACAATAACTGTATTCTTCATGGACCGCTTCATTCTTATTAGTGGTTTAATTATTTTATTTTTCTTTATTAAAACTGATTTCCTGCTGTTTTACTGTGGTTTAGTTCAGTGACAGCCTTTACAGTCACAGAACATTCATTTATTATCTTTGTCAACAATAACTTAGGATGCAATGCTCTTAAAAATGATTTTACAATACTTTATTATATTACTGTTACTTGTAAGTGATGTTCTCTTGTACGGCTTTCTACTTTTACCTTTTTTTTCTTGAAATCATAAATTGTCTGAAAGCCTGTTATTGTAACCCTTAAAGCTCGTAATAAATGACATGAACTGAAAAATAAAGAAAGTAAATGAAGACTTTAGACACAACCACAGCCAACTTCTATCAGCAGTGTAAAGAAAACACGTTTTCATTTAAACATTTCTGCTTCCTTTTCAGTCACACAGCTCATTATCCAGACACAGACAGAACACGGCCGTTACAGTTACCGCGCTCTCAATGCTAACGTGGTTAGCATAAGCACATGGAGTTTACATGGAAACTGTTAGCATTGTAGCTAGTGGACTTTCTCACGGCTCATTTTTCTTTATTTTCTGCTTCTAAGCGGCTCCAGAGAGCTCTGACCTCTTCTCCAGGCTGTGATTCTTCTGTAAGGCCTCCCTCAGACCCAGTGGCACCAGATCTGGACTAGGTCTGGACTTAAACGGGACCTGAAAAATGGTTTTAGACCAAATAACAGAACTACAGCGGAGCCTGCTCTGATTGGCTCCGCCGTGACGTCATGAGGCCAAGGCCAATCAAAAAGCAGGAAAATATGAACCTCACTGTTTCTGGAGAGGGAGAAGTACTACAGTACTCTGTACTCAAGGAAAAGTACTACTACTTCAATTTGTTATTGTTCAAAGTAGAGTCATCGTTGCTGTAGTATCAGCGGTAACAGTACTTCCTCTGTTACTGAGGGCCAGGTTTATCAAAGGTTTGCTGCAGGTTCAATGAATAAGTCGAGTTAAAAGTGTTTCAGAGCCAGGCTCAGCTGAGGTCAGCGTCTCTCTGCCTGAGCTAAATGAGTGCAGCGCACATTTTGCTGCTGTGACTCAATGAATCTGTAAAATGAGGCGTTTTTGCTGGAACGTACAAAATTCAAGGCGGAGAAAATGCAGTTGCTGTTTGATTTATCAGAGTACGGAGCTAAATCTGCTGTCAACTGATCACGGTGGAGGCGCAGGAGCCACAGTTCAGCCGAGGAAAGACCGCTGTTATTTCTGCTCAGACGGGCGTTGAAATAAGATAAAACACTTTAAAGAGGCTCATTTACAAAGAGACATCAGTAACGATATCCAAATCTCACAGTATGATATTTATTGCGATATTGTGGGGAGGCTAAAACTAAGTTTTCATCTGGATCACGTTAGTTTGGTCTGACAACAAAAAGCTGTAAACAGCAGCTCAAACAGGTGCCATGAGCAATGACCATATAAGGAACTTCCCCTTCTTATACATCAAAGGACACAAGGCTCTTGTAAACAAAGAGCAGTCTCTCAGGCGTCACTGATCTGGGGTCAGCACAGGGGCAAGTGTTCACTGTGTGTTTTTATCCACAAACTCCTGCTCACAGCCGCCCTCTGCTGGACACTACAGTTAGTTTATAGTTTTCAGCGCGAGTCCAGTCCGAGCCTGCAGTCTGCTCCTCGAGCGCACGGAGACGAGGAGAGAGAGGAAATGAACGAGTGAAGCGTTGCGGTGCCGCGGGAGAACGACAAAAGTTTATTTAGTAACTTTAGTTTATTATTGACTAACCTTTGGAATCCTCTGCACACTTTGCTCGCTTTAGAGACGACTGCAAAGGGAAAAACATTAAACTGCAACCCAAAGGTAAGACTTGGAGCAACTGCGTTCGTAGTGAAAATATTCTGCAAATAGAAAAGGGCTGCTGCGGGGTGGGGCGCACAATTAATGTTGCACGCGATGCACATTTATTTTAAGTTTTTACTGGCAACAGAGCCACAAAAACAAGAAAATGGCTTAGAAAAAAAAAAGTGAAACCAGCTGCTCCATGAACGAACCACCGCTGCAATTATTTCACAACACATAACTTCAAATAATGGTTATTGTTACAGAGGAGTAGTCATTTTTATCATCAACAACAATCCATATCTACATGTTATAAATATACAACTGTGCTACATAATAATGCAGGTGCTAACTCGAAACGCCCTGATTATGTCCTGGCAGTGTTAACTTTAGAGAAAACTCTTTGTGCTATTTCTGGGTTATTCTACCTTTTGCCCCTTTTTAAAATTAATTTAGGCTTCTGAGCAGTTCCTGGCCATTTGTTCAAGGGTTTCTGTGTAATTATAGGCAATTTGTGCAAATACAGTCTGAGAACTTTCATTAGAGGCAAGTCGTCTGTTGGTTTCTCATTTGTTTGCCCCCCGTATGAAAATGGTGGCATATGCATAAACACTGTTTAATTAAAGAATTCTGTGTAAATAATGCATATATAGAAACAGAATGCATCATCTGTGAGCACACCAGTCCTCTCCAGCTGCACATCCACACCTGCCTTGTTTTAGGTTTGTGGTTGACAGAACTTTGAATATGGTAAAAATCTGTAAAATAAATTTTATTTCTCATAAAACTCTGAATATTGTCACTTTTAAAGGGGTTACTCCTAATATTATGGTAAAAATCTTTAATTTTAGAGTATTTGTTTGGCAGCCGTAGCCGACAGTCATTTACCTTTTTTTACAGATTTTTTTTTTACAGTAGAGCGGAGCAAACCTGAGTAAACTGACAGCGGAGTGAGCCAATCAGAAAATGGCGGACATGACGTTAACAAAGCGACAAAAAAGTGAGCAACGCGAAATCATGGTCTTTTCTCGTTACTTTGGGCACTTTTTTTAAGGGTTTCTTTTCAAAGAAGGACAACTGAAGAAATACAAAAAAACAAAGAAAACTAAAGTCAAATAAATAAAACATATTTTGACTCGTAAGCCTTTGACTCCTGTGTCCTTTTTAATTATGTTTCACCCTTGGGTGGTAACAGTGTAAAATGTATGTAAAATGTAAATGTAAATCTTTGAGGATGTCCTGTCTCTGGTTGAAGAGCTTATATGGTTGGTGTCTGCCTCGCTGCCTCTGTGTTTCAGGAAGATGGCCTCAACCAACGAAGTCCTCAGTGAATGTCTCAGGCAGGGGAAAACAAAGACAACAGAAAGTTCCTTATATTTTGACGTTAAACTCGAGCTGTTTGACAAATGGCGAAGGGGACACACAGCCAATCAGAGCTGGTTGAGCACGACGGCCTGACGTGTTCAATCGGCCAGAAGTATGCACAACTGTGTCCCGCTACATCCGCTGGTGCAGAACACACCAACCAGACTCACGTCGCTGACTGCGACAAACCATCCGACCGCGCCCAACGCCGACGATGGCCCCGGTGTGTCCTGGCCTTTAGACACAGAGGTGAGCTGAGTTGGCCTGGCTTCAGTGCGATTGGCCTTGGGTTTTAAAGATTTGTCACTCAAAATATGGAGAAATAGCCTATCATTTACAAAAAAATAGTTCTGCCCAACCTGCTGACAATTTTTTTCACCCGCAGCAACACTTAAAAAGCCGCCCAATTCCGTGGGAAAACCGCAGACTTGGCAACCCTGTCTACTCTGAGTGAAAACTATGAATACCTCCATTTGCAAAACAAGGCCATAGAGGATTATTAGTTCCATAGTGTGAATGAGAACGTGAGGGGCCAACAGTCACATTGTGAAACTGGATATGGAATACAATTTGATTGATCTGATTTTCACTTCATTCATAATTCACAATACATAAGTAAGCCTAGATTCAATTTTAGACACTTATTTTTGACTGAATACTTATATATTAAGAATATGTGTATGTTTTTTTTTAAATTGAATTGACAGAATTCTAATGCTTTGTGACATCACGTCACATTCCATTCCACACTTTCCTAGTAAGCAGCTAAATGTCATTTCACTCAAATAACCCGAGAGAGAGAGCAGCGTTGAACTGCCTGAAAACCGCCATAGGAAAAACAAAAACTGACACCACATTCTTTGAAGAGCCCATAGTGTCAGATAAGCACATGGAAAAAACAGGTAAACAGGAAAAAATGTCTGCCACTGACTTCACTGTCCCTGGGTGCTGCTCGAGCTGCCAGTCTTTAGACCTTCCTCAGGACAGCTCCAGAGCACGGTCGATGCATCAGTGCAGCGCAAGCACAGGCCCTGCACTTGTTAAAGACTGCATCCTTTCAGAGGTCTATGTAGAAAATGATGTAGAGTCCACAGAAAGCGAGGGCACCTATGATGTTAGCCTCCCTGGGTCTGCTATGACCCACATTATAACAAGGCATAGATCACCATCTACTCCTCCCATGTCATCACTGAGCACTGCAGCTGATCTGGTGCTCTCTGAGGAGATAGACCAGCTTCTGAGTGGTTATGTGCCCAGGAGTTTGGTCCAAATGGAAGAGAACAGTGATGTCCTTCCAGTTTTACCAGATTCCTTTGTCCAAGAGCTGCCGGAGGAGGCTGAACATAAGGCCGAAAAACAGCCTGAAACAGCCTCGTGGAAGGGTTTGAAAATGACAAAAGTTGTAAATTCATTCAAAGAGGACAGAGGTGACGCCAGGCCTTCATCTGCTCAGGGTTCCAAGCAAAGAAAGGACACTGGCAGCAAGAGAACTTCACCGTCAAGTTTCTTCAAGGGCCTGACAAAAAAACGAAGCAAAACATCTCCTGACAAAGCCACAAGCTCCTCTGACAGTGATGATGTCTTCCTGGGCAAAACCGACAAGAGCAAAACTGGCGAGAGCAAAACCGATGAACCTGACCTGCCCCCACCCCCTCCTCCGAGTAACAACAAAAGATTCAGCTGGAAAAGCTGGAGGGGACGTTTTACCAAGGCATACTTTAGGTCCAAACTAGAAGAGCTACGTAATCCGCCGTCTATACAAGCTAAGCTTGTTCTTCATTATATTGTGCCTGTTTTTCTTGTCTTAGTTGTGGTCGCCATAGTAATCTCTGTTTAAATGTAAGGTTGTCCCCACTGTATTAACATACTGTACAGTGTAAAGAGGAGAGTGGCAGTACAACTTGTGAGCATGTTTAGAAGTTGTGTAGTAGGATTTGGCTGAGGTTTTGTAAGGTGTGTCATGGTGGAACGGGAATGGCAGTTTTACTATTCTGGTTTCACCTGTGCACATGCACACATGCAGCCACTTAGCCATATCCTCCTATGTGACTTCCTGTATGCACTGACCCCTCACCCTAACTGACCTTTGACCCAATGCAAATAAAAATAAATATAAATCTAACTTTAGCTCTTAGTTTGTCCTTCACTGTCCAGTTGTGGGCATTCTCTGAAGATTAACATAAAATATAGCATGAAAAGATATTTAAGGACATTCCACTTTTTGCCCTTTGTTGGTTGTTTATCCACATTTTCAGTTAGAATAGGAACAGTGCATGGATTCACTGCTGCCATTGGTTCATTTTTAAACAAAGAATTCAACTTTGCATCATGAGCAGGGTTGCCATGTCTCAGTAAAATTTCCAGCCCAATGACAGCTCAAAACCAGCTCAGTTAGATAGAAAAGTAGCTTATTGTGTATAAATCTATTCTTGAAAACTCTACAAATTTAGTCAAATTTAGACTGGATTTAGGACGATACACAAAATGTCTTCAACTCTACATTTGATTTGATGACGTTATAACAATCTCCACAGATCTGCTGCTCATAAACACAGCTGACAATGGCCTGGAGCAGTTACACAACTGCCTTATGCTGCGTTCACACCGGACGCGTTTGAGGCGTCTGGGGCGTCTGGTTTTCATGTTAAGTCTATGTAAACGCGCGTCTAGACATCCTGCGGCGCGAATCAAGCGTCCAGCGCGTCGCGAATCGGGCGTGAATCGAGCGTCTGACGCTCTCGACGCCCGAGTTGAAAAATCTGAACTTTGGCGAATATTCGCGGCGCGTTAACCAATCAGGATCTAGCTCCTGCAGTGACGTGGGAGGACGTAGGAAGCAGAGATCCATCAAAACAATCACGGTGGACTCATCGAAGCTGTCAATGTGAACCTGGAGCTAAACTACAGCTACAGCAGCTCTGCTACTTTTATAAAGACAGCAGTCAAAAAGACAGTAACAAGACACTGAGGGGCCCTTAACTTTAGCCTGAGCTGAGCTGAGCTCGGTGGATCAGCAGTTACTGTACTTCCCAAAACAACAGCAAAAACAGAGTCTGTGTACTGACTGCTAGCCTCGCCTATAACCCGCTAAAACCACTAGAGGCCGCTATTAAACAAGAAAAAACTCTTCCATATCTCCCTCTGCTGCTGGGGCTGAGAGCCTAAAAACAGCAGCAGTGTCCTGGGGACATGTCCTCGACCCGGGACACAGGTGAGCAAACCGGGACACAGGTGAGCAAACCGGGACACAGGTGAGCAAACCGGGACACAGGAGAGCAAACCGGGACACAGGTGAGCAAACCGGGACACAGGTGAGCAAACCGGGACACAGGAGAGCAAACCGGGACACAGGTGAGCAAACCGGGACACAGGAGAGCAAACCGGGACACAGGTGAGCAAACCGGGACACAGGTGAGCAAACCGGGACACAGGTGAGCAAACCGGCGTGGCCTCAGTTGGATTTAGCCCTGAATGAGCGGCCATTACCCTGGCACAACAGACTCCTCCCATGACGCGAATTCATCTGAACACATTTGTTTTGACGCGCGATTGAAGCGTCTGACTTCAAAATGTTCAAGCGTCCAACGAGACGCCAATTTGATGCCTCAAACGCGTCCGGTGTGAACGCAGCATTAAATGTCCAAGTCCACTCACACACAGACACACACACACACACACACACACACACACACACACACACACACACACACAGACACACACACACACACACACACACAGACACACACACACACACACACACACACAGACACACACACACACACACACACAGACACACACACACTCACACACACACACACTCACACACAGACACACACACACACACACACAGACACACACACACACACACAGACACACACACACTCACACACAGACACACACACACACTCACACACAGACACACACACACACACACACAGACACACACACACTCACACACACACACACTCACACACAGACACACACACACACACACACAGACACACACACACACACACAGACACACACACACTCACACACAGACACACACACACACTCACACACAGACACACACACACTCACACACAGACACACACACACACAGACACACACACACACTCACACACAGACACACACACACAGACACACACACACACTCACACACAGACACACACACTCACACACAGACACACACACACTCACACACAGACACACACACACAGACACACACAGACACACACACTCACACACAGACACACACACACTCACACACAGACACACACACACACTCACACACAGACACACACACACTCACACACAGACACACACACACTCACACACAGACACACACACAGACACACACAGACACACACACACACACACACAGACACACACACAGACACACACACACACACACACACAGACACACACACACACACAGACACAGACACACAGACACACACACAGACACACACACACACACACTCACACACACGCACACACACACACAGACACACACACACACAGACACACACACACACACACACACAGGAGCAGAGGCAGAGGTATCAGGGAGGAGCACAGGTGAGGAATGTGGCAGAGCCTGATGTCACCTGTTTGCTTTGTTTTTGTCCTGCAGTAGTTTGTTGTTGCCGTGCGTGAGGAAAGCTGACAAGCTCCTCCCCTGAGCGTTACCATGGAGCTCCTCCCCTGAGCGTTACCATGGAGCTCCTCCCCTGAGCGTTACCATGGAGCTCCTGTCACTCATCAATGTTACTAAAATAATGTTGAGCTTTGATGAGAAGCTGCATTGATACTGCAGTTTAATTCAGGCATAATTATACATATAGTAGGCCTATTATAATCCATAATAATCAGCAGTTTTAGGAAATGATGGAATGTTGTAAATATCACTGACAAAAATGCTACATTTATTAGATTCAGTTATTCCTGTCCTGAGTTGATAATTAATGTTTATCATTTTAGTTTAATAAAATGTGACTTTATTAAAGTGGTTATTTCTATTTTTATTTTCATGTTTAACCACTGCAATAATAATAACCCTGATAAATGCCCACCATGTTTAATAGAAATAAGGGGTAAAAAAAAAAAAAAAAAAAGTAGATCTTCAGGCCTTGATGACTTTAAAAGTAGATCGCAAGCCGGAAAAGGTTGGGCACCACTGGTCTAGACAGAACTGTTGCTCAATACTAATGGTAATTTATATTTTGCTTATTGATTTTAGCCTATTGTTTTTGGTGTATATTGTTTCAATTTCATTGCCCCCTCTTTATTTAATATGGACCCCCCATTGCCTCCTCAATGATATTTGTCTGGAGCCGCCCCTGTCAATAGCAGGTTATTAGCGAGTTAGCGACAGAAAGGAGTTTCCCCGTGCTCTGACTGCAGCAGGAGTCAGGAGCTGCTGCCTGTGTCCCCCCGAGCAGCAGCTACTGTCCCTCAGTGTTTACAGCTGTGTGTCTGTGTCACACGGAGCAGAGAACCATCTTTGTTTCCATGTGTGCGCCTCATAGAAAACAATAGGGATGTATTTTTTGACGTGCGTCCGGTGTGTGTTGGCCTTTATTGGGTGCGTTTGATTTGTTTTCAAACCCTGTTAAACCCTGTATAAGCCATGTCTATATTTTTCATTTATAGTCAAGATTCATTCTTAACCTCGTATATCTGCTTTTTCTGCTATTAAAAATATATATGTAGGCATAATTTGTTATAGTACCGGCTTAGGGTCACTTTAGCCTTGGTTTAGGCCCAGTTTAGTCCTGGTTTAGGGTCACTTTAGCCCTGGTTTAGGCCCAGTTTAGTCCTGGTTTAGCCTTTGTCTAGGGTCATTTTAGTCCTGGTTTAGGCCCAGTTTAGTCTTGGTTTAGGGTCACTTTAGTCCTGGTTTAGGCCCAGTTTAGTCCTGGTTTAGGGTCACTTTAGCCCTGGTTTAGGCCCAGTTTAGTCCTGGTTTAGAGTCACGTTTAGTCCTGGTTTAGCCCCAGTTTAGTCCTGGTTTATCCCTGGTCTAGGGTTACTTTAGTCCTTGTTTAGACCCACTTTAGTTTTGGTTTAGGGTCACTTTAGCCCTGGTTTAGGCCCAGTTTAGTCGAGGTTTAGGGTCACCTTAGCCCTGGTTTAGGCCCAGTTTAGTCCTGGTTTATCCCTGGTCTAGGGTCCCTTTAGTCCTTGTTTAGGCCCAGTTTAGTCCTGGTTTAGGGTCATTTTAGTCCTGGTTTACGCCCAGTTTAGTCTTGGTTTAGGGTGACATTTAGTTCTAGTTTAGGGTCATTTTAGTCCTGGTTTAGGCCCAGTTTAGTCCTGGTTTAGGGTCACTTTAGTCCTGGTTCACGCCCAGTTTAGTCTTGGTTTAGGGTGACATTTAGTTCTAGTTTAGGGTCATTTTAGTCCTGGTTTAGGCCCAGTTTAGTCCTGGTTTAGGGTCACTTTAGTCCTGGTTCACGCCCAGTTTAGTCTTGGTTTAGGGTGACATTTAGTTCTAGTTTAGGGTCATTTTAGTCCTGGTTTAGGCCCAGTTTAGTCTTGGTTTAGGGTCACTTTAGTCCTGGTTTAGGCCCAGTTTAGTCCTGGTTTAGGGTCACTTTAGTCCTGGTTTAGGCCCAGTTTAGTCCTGGTTTAGGGTCACTTTAGCCCTGGTTTAGGCCCAGTTTAGTCCTGGTTTAGAGTCACGTTTAGTCCTGGTTTAGCCCTGGTCTAGGGTTACTTTAGTCCTTGTTTAGGCCCAGTTTAGTCGAGGTTTAGGGTCACTTTAGTCCTGGTTCACGCCCAGTTTAGTCTTGGTTTAGGGTGACATTTAGTTCTAGTTTAGGGTCATTTTAGTCCTGGTTTAGGCCCAGTTTAGTCTTGGTTTAAAGTCACTTTAGTCCTGGTTTAGGGTCACCTTTAGTCCTGGTTTAGAGTCATTTTAGTCCCAGTTTAAAGTCACTTTAGTCGTGCTTTAGGCCCAGTTTAGTCCTGGTTTAGAGTCATTTTAGTCCCAGTTTAAAGTCACTTTAGTCCTGCTTTAGGCCCAGTTTAGTCCTGGTTTAGGGTCACTTTAGCCCTGGTTTAGGCCCAGTTTAGTCCTGGTTTAGAGTCACGTTTAGTCCTGGTTTAGCCCCAGTTTAGTCCTGGTTTATCCCTGGTCTAGGGTTACTTTAGTCCTTGTTTAGACCCACTTTAGTTTTGGTTTAGGGTCACTTTAGCCCTGGTTTAGGCCCAGTTTAGTCGAGGTTTAGGGTCACCTTAGCCCTGGTTTAGGCCCAGTTTAGTCCTGGTTTATCCCTGGTCTAGGGTCCCTTTAGTCCTTGTTTAGGCCCAGTTTAGTCCTGGTTTAGGGTCATTTTAGTCCTGGTTTACGCCCAGTTTAGTCTTGGTTTAGGGTGACATTTAGTTCTAGTTTAGGGTCATTTTAGTCCTGGTTTAGGCCCAGTTTAGTCCTGGTTTAGGGTCACTTTAGTCCTGGTTCACGCCCAGTTTAGTCTTGGTTTAGGGTGACATTTAGTTCTAGTTTAGGGTCATTTTAGTCCTGGTTTAG
Organism: Bostrychus sinensis; assembly: GCA_020698575.1. Classification (NCBI taxonomy): domain Eukaryota; kingdom Metazoa; phylum Chordata; class Actinopteri; order Gobiiformes; family Eleotridae; genus Bostrychus; species Bostrychus sinensis. The sequence goes on from CM036247.1 coordinate 837,207, forward strand.
GCCCAGTTTAGTCCTGGTTTAGGGTCACTTTAGTCCTGGTTCACGCCCAGTTTAGTCTTGGTTTAGGGTGACATTTAGTTCTAGTTTAGGGTCATTTTAGTCCTGGTTTAGGCCCAGTTTAGTCCTGGTTTAGGCCCAGTTTAGTCTTGGTTTAGAGTCATTTTAGTCCCAGTTTAAAGTCACTTTAGTCGTGCTTTAGGCCCAGTTTAGTCCTGGTTTATCCCTGGTTTAGGGTCCCTTTAGTCCTGGTTTAGGGTCACCTTTAGTCTTGGTTTAAAGTCATTTTAGTCCCAGTTTAAAGTCACTTTAGTCCTGCTTTAGGCCCAGTTTAGTCCTGGTTTATCCCTGGTTTAGGGTCCCTTTAGTCCTGGTTTAGGGTCACCTTTAGTCTTGGTTTAAAGTCATTTTAGTCCCAGTTTAAAGTCACTTTAGTCCTGCTTTAGGCCCAGTTTAGTCCAGGTTTCAGGTTGATAAAGTCAAAGTTTAAATCACTGTTTTAATCTTGGGTTTAGACCTGTGTTAGTCCAGATTTAGGCCCATTTTGTTCCATTAAAGATGGAACTTGGAAAGCCAAATATTTTCTGTGCTGGTGCTTGGAGTGAAAAGTTTGAGAACCACTGATTTAGAAGAAAACGTAAAATGATGATAAATAAAATAATCAGGATAAAAGTGTGTCCCACAGTCACAGCTGAGAACCACTGACCTGCAGTACATCCAGGAGCAGAACTTAACTATCTTTTTATAATAATGGCATTTATAGGATTTTTAATGTTTTTCAATGGATCTACAAACAGAAATAGAAAAAACAAAAGACTGACCCAGACTGTTAAAATCAGAAGAGAAAACTGGAACCACATGGAAACACAAGGAAATACGTGATATCTATTTATTTCTAAAACAATTTAATATGCAGCAGCTGAGTATTGTAAAAGCTCTGCTGAAGAAATGGAAAGGTTTGTTGTTGTTTTTTACAAAGTGTTTGAATGTAAGTGGCTCTGACAGACTCACTTTTGTTCTAAACGACTTTTCACTCTCACAAAAACAGGATCTTTGTCACTGAGTATTAAATGTCATGTTGTGGTTAAAGCTGCTGTTCTTTCTGCCGTCGCTCTTCTGTCCTGAGCTGTGAGTGAAACTGATAATGTCCCGTCATCAGCACAGACTTCTTGTTCGTCGAGATGCCACAGATTTTCAGCCACACCTCACTTTAGAGATGAAACTGTTATTAAAAACAAACAGACTGGTTTCCAACTGGTGGGTCAGGGACTATACAGTAGTTCCAGTATTCATCTTATTTAACCTTTGAGGGTTTTTCAAATGTATTTTTTGCTCTCATCTTGGCATTTCTTATGTTAGGGTGATGATATTTGACAAAGATGTTCACTAATAAATACATTTTCAAATTTCAGCATCACAGTTTAAAAAAACAAATGAATTTTCTACTGTCTGGACAAAAACCTCCCTCTCTTCCTCTCTCAGTCCTTTAAGTCCCATTGACTCACATTAAAATCACTTATTTTCCCTCTGCTGCCGCTCCAATACAGAAATGTTAAATCCTGTTAATTCCTCTGTAACTCTGTCAGTCAGAGGCTAAAAAATACACAAACTAAAACATCACCACCATTTTCTCAGTGCATTGTGGGAAATAATTGCTTATAATTCCATTGGATAACAGTGAGTGTAGCCCCGCCTCTTAGGGCTTTAAGAGGAAGAAGCTGAGTTTCAGAGCAAAGTAAAAATGGATTAAATCAGTGTTAGGGCGAATCAGAGACCTGTCAGGACTGGGAATCCCTGCACAAACAAAAACACTTTGGATCTTTAAATAGGAAATAATTCATATTTTATTTATGAATATGTGGAATTATGTAAACAAACTGTATTTAGAGTTAAAAATATAAAAATGAATTCACTTTTGCTCTCTCTGATGAGGACAGGGGTTAATGATGATAAAATAAACAGTGTTTTTCTTCATGTTTTATATTTTTAAATGTGACCCAGTGACCTCCTCTGGACCCTGACACGTCGCCGGCCACTGCTGAGGACATATTTTATTAAAATGAAGGTCTCTGTGTGACCATGAGTGGTAGTTACTTAGTTTGTTCTCCAGGTGAAGCTAATGCTTGCGCCGTTCGAACGCTGCTTTTGATATCTTTGTAACTTTTCTAGAGTTCATTTTATGGCGTCTGAGAGTTCAGTGTCTTTTGGCGACATTTTACAGTTGAGCGCCACCTAGAGGATGGACCCACATTTTGCACATTTCTGATACAAATCCTGCCAAAACCAACTGTTTTATATCAATAACTTTCCTTAGCTTTTATTGTAGTTGCCATATTGATTACCCACAATGCTTTACAACTTGCTGACATCATCGATGACATCATTGGCCGTTTATAAAGCACAGCTGTCGAGAGTAAAAAGTCGACAAAAGCACAGTGGAGGGTTGAGAGATCTTTTTAGTGCATATGATGTAAAAACTTGCACCTACAGTCTTCTACTTTGTTTTTGCCTTTTTCAAGAGTTTATGTTTTTATCAATAGTTATAAATTTTAACAAATTCTGATTCATAATTGTTTTTCTCTTGTATTTCACAATCTAAAGCAATTGTTAACCCTTAGGGCGCCTGGCTTTTAAAAAAAATAAATGTATGCAGAATGCAAACAGTTTTACCTTCACTGTTCTTATTTGATCTTGCACCTAACAAGGCTCTGTACATTGTATTTTATTCATCAAAAGGCTTGTAAACATTTATTTTTGTAATTTTTAATAAGAGAGCTCTCGTTTTCACGAGTTTTCACAGTTTTTTTTTCTCTTGCCGTTTGGACAAGTAGGTAGTTTTTATTCTCAATTGTCATATAATCAGCACACACAGACTTAAAGTTCAGGTTGTTCTGAAAAAAATGATGTAAGTAGCATCTCTGTGGATCACTGGAGTGAAGTTTTATAGCCCTTTTTATATAAAAAGTCTAGGCGAGAATAATTTTCCAAATATGGCTCAGGGTCCAGAGGGTTAAGAGGAAGAAGAGTTTTTTTTAAAGGAGGCCTGAGGGCTAAGAGACTCTTTGCTTTAAGCTCAGTGCTGTTTCCAGCCCAAAGAAATAGGAAGTGTAACAATTCAAATACTGAGAAGTTTTATAAAACCTCAAAGCTATATTGTGCAGGATTTCTGGGTGGATGTTTGTGAACAGCCCTGGCCCTGCCCCTTCAGCTCATCTCTGTGTCAGCCTGAGTGTCTGCTGTTTACAGAGTCATTTATGGTTCCACTGAACTAGAAATACTTCTCCTCCTCCTCTGTTCCCTTCAGAGGAGTCCACAGTGAATCCTCTGCTCCCTCTGACCCTCTCCTCTGCATCCTCCTCTCTCACACCGACTCACTTCATGTCCTCTTCACTACATCCATAAACCTCCTCTTTACTCTGGATGCCCTTCCTGATGCAACCCTCTCCATTTATCCAGGCTTGAAGACTTTTGTGACCTGTTTCGGCTGCATTTGGTCTTTTAACCAAGGTCTAAACTAGAAAACCTGTTCTAAATCTGAACTAAAACTACTAACTAACTACTAACGACTAAATCAGACATCGATCTAACCATAAAAGATCTCTAGGCAGTAACCATAAGATAAGATCTAAACCACAGTAGTATAAACCCTTTTACTGTTTGTAAAAAGAACATCTGCGTTCTAAAGACTGGAGGATTTAATGCTACGCCACAAATATTGTAAATTATGAATAATTAAGACAGGTTTGGCAACTGTTTACCACTCTGCCACATGTGAGTAATATCAGAGCCTGGTTTGAGAACATTAGAGAGTCTGTAAACCTTTAGCCGTTTTATTTAGCGTAGCCATTAGCGTCAATAATTAGCATGTAAGCTAAATGATAAATAATTTACTTTAATTAATTTCCAGGTTACGCAGGACAAATAAAAACAGAAATGTGTAGGAGCACAGGAGTTTGACAGCGTTCTTCCAGATTTAATTCATCAAACACCACAGATCCTATTTTAATGAGTTCACTTTAGAGACTGGACCTGACTCAGATCTGGCTCAGATTCATTCAGAGTCATTTTTAATAAAAATATAAACAACAAACATTTGTTCCTGCTCCAAAAACGTCTAAATATAAAGTAGTATAAAGTATAAATGAGTGTTTCCCTGTGTCTTTGTGTTCACCCTGAAGAAGGCGCAAGCCGACACGCGTTGGTGTGTTTTAATGTCTCCAGCCCTCATGAAATAAAGGCCTTTTATAACTTTTCAACCAAGTGAGTGCCTGGACCTTGTTTTTCTTCAACTTCTGTTACTCTTTCCATGAGCACCATTGGTTTTGTGGATACCAGTAGCTCCCTGTCTTAATCTGTTTTTTAATTGAACATTGTTTTAAATCAGAGCATAAAGGGTTAAGTCATGTGTTTTAGGACGACACCTACCATCTCACCAAAAAAAGTTCAGGCTCTGAGATTTTCTTTGCTTTAAACCCTGTTAAATTCAGTTTAAAAATGAATATAAAAATCTTAGTTAACAGTACGATCATTGTTTTAAAGCAGAGCATAAAGGGTTAAAGTCAGATAACATTTTATTTTTTATACATTAGACTTTTATAAACACTTTACTGAAACTCAGAGAAACTCCACGAATGTGGAGGTTATGAGTATTTACATTTACATCAGGTTTATCTTGTACCTGTCTTTACCTGTCTTAGCCCCGCCCCCTTCCCTCTACACTACTATTGGCTGAACCGTGCCAGTTGCTGCCTGTTTGCTCGACTCTCCTCCAGGAACAGGTCGGCCTTGGATCGATGCCAGAGCCACATTTTTTACTGAGGAGGGTGAGGTCAGGACAAAGACTACATTTATTCTATGATAACTCTGTGTTTCCAAACTTTAATGTCTCTACACAAACGCCTGCACCTTCACCTTTTAATGTCCGACAGCTCTAAAATACTCTCAGATATAAAGTAAAATAAGCCACAAAATGGTTTCCTCACTGCAGCAACACACACATGTAAAGCAGCACTTCCTGTTCTCACTCTCCACTGTGAGGCTTCCTCTTGGCTTTACATTAGTGCTTCCCAAACGTAGTTTAGTTTAAGTGAGTTTATTTCAGTCACATAAAAATATAATAATTTGTACTAATGTACTTTGTAATACATATACACATACAGTACATATATACAAAGAAAAATATAATTACATTATAACCAAAAAGGTGTCCTTCAGGTGTAAGCCACAGCTTATTACACCTACCCTGTTTACTTTACTACATCTACCATGGGATATCTAGACAATTTTTTAAAGAAAATTATCTCTTGGTTTTTTTGACAAAAGATCAAACATACAGAAAAATAAATATAAAACAAAACAAACAACAAAAACAAACAATAGAACTCAAATACTCATTTGTTTGTAATGAATTTTTTGAATAGTTTTTTAAAGTAAATTAGTGAATCACTCCTTTTAAGTTCATCTGTAATGCCAGACATCCACAGGTTTACCCCTTTAACAGAAATGCATGGGAAATGTGTTTTTTGTGGAGTTTTTCCTTACCAAGAAGCAGGGTCTAAGGACAGGAGCGTCCTGGCTCTGTTTAGTTTAGTGTAGTTATTGTTTGTGTTGATTGTGTGTTACGTCTGATTGTGTGTTTGTTTAACTGTTTGTGAAGCCTTTGAGGAGACTTTTGTTGTGATACTGGGACACACAAATAAAACTGAACTGAATTGAAATGCACTTCCTCTTTATATTTGTTCTAACGCCTGTTTTTAAACATGTCCTCACCCCTCAGATCATATTTATCATCCCTGTCTTCAAACATACACAAAATATTATTTGGCAATATTTTTTATTTACACATAAATAATGCTGTATTAAGACTAAATCATAGAATTTGACTGCTTCAAATGTGATAAATATTGGTTTAGTAGATTGATTGTAAGCAGAATGGTTGATGATCCTTATGGCTTTTTTCTGTAAAATAAAAATTGGTTTTGTATTTGTTGCGTATGTCTGCCCCCACGCTTCAACACAGCAGGTCATATCTGGTTGTACCAAAGAACAATAGAGCATATATAGCGCAGTTTTGTTAAAAATATACTTTGATTTAGAAAGAATTGCAATGGTTTTTGACATTTTTGTTTGTACATGGCTTATGTGTTGTTTCCAAGATAAATAATAATCAATTATTGAAATGTATTTATTTTTATTTACTCACTCTAAAACCACATCATTTATTGTTAAATCCACATTATCTTTAATTTGTCTATTACTAAATATAATAAATTTAGCTTTGCTTATGTTTAATAAGAATTTATTTTGATGAAACCATAGTTTCAATCTATACAGTTCTCTCGTTACATCAGTGAGCAGCTGGTTCAGGTTTTCTAGGTTCAGGACTAAACCAGGACTAAACCAGGACTAAACCAGGTCTAAATCAGGACTAAACCAGGTCTAAACCAGGTCTAAACCAGGACTAAACCAGGACTAAACCAGGTCTAAACCAGGACTAAACCAGGTCTAAACCAGGTCTAAACCAGGACTAAACCAGGACTAAACCAGGTCTGAACCAGGACTAAACCAGGACTAATCCAGGTCTAAACCAGGTCTAAACCAGGACTAAACCAGGACTAAACCAGGTCTAATCCAGGACTAAACCAGGACTAAACCAGGTCTGAACCAGGACTAAACCAGGTTCAGGTTTTCCCCTGAGCAATACAGAGTTGTGTCATCAGCAAATAAAACACATTTTAACAAATCTGTAACTTTACACAGATCATTTACATACAAAATAAACAACTTAGGCCCCAGCACAGAACCCTGGGGCACCCCACATGTAACCCTATGCATTTCAGAACTTTCATTATTAAACTGTACAAACTGAACCTGTTTTCCAGATAACTTTCTAACCATGAGTAAGCAGGCCTTCTAAATCCATACTTTTCTAATTTATTCAATAGTACTGTGTGATTTATGGAGTCAGAAGCTTTCTTCAAGTCGACAAAAACACCTACTGTATATTTCTTATTGTCTATTGCACTTGCTGTGTTTTCTATTAAATTATTAACTGCCATTGAAGTGAGTCTGCCAACCCGAAAACCATACTGTTCATCACTTAATAAATTGTATTTTTCTATGAAATTAATCAAGTGTTTTAACAAAAAGTTTTTCTAATATTTTTGAAAATTGGGATAGTAATAAAATAGGTCTATAATTTGAATATAAATTGGAATAATTTTTGCAATCTTCATTTTGTTTGGAAATATACCAGTTGTGAATGATTGAAGATGTATTGAATTATGTTTTTAACTAATTCCATATCAATTTCTGTCCAATCTGTAGACATTGTGTTCTTAAAACCTTAACAATTTCCAATATTTCATTTTTCTTAATATCAGACACAAACATAGTATTGACATTCCTTTTGATCATATTATCACTTACCCTGTCCTTTTTTTGTTGGGTCTGTAATTTTATTTGCTAAATTATATCCAACATTTACAAAATAGTCATTAAATTCATTCGCTGTCTTTTGTGTTGTGAGTTTGACATCATTATCATTTCTGAAATAACTTGGACATTCCGCTTTTTTATTGCATTTTCTTATTTTTCTTGGCACTTTCCAGGTTCCTTGCATATTTTGTCTTTGTTGTTCTAATATTATGATAATATTCCTGCTTACTATTCATAATAATACTTAATTTATTTTTATACTTCCTATATTTATCTTCTTCTTTAGTCCTAAGTTTTAAAAATCTTCCATACAATCGATTTTTCTTTTTGCAGGCATTTTCTATCCCTTTTTTTCAGTATGATTTGTTTGCACTGCTGATATTATACAGCTCAGTAAAATTGTGCAGAAAGGCATCACATGCGTCGTTTGGATCAGTTGTTGCGTAAACTTCACGCCAGCTGTGTTTACTAAGATAATTCTAAAATGCTTCAATATTTTTTGCTGCTCTTTGTCTAATGTATTTATATTGGGTAATCCATGTTTCATTTCTCCTTCTAAAAAGATTATGAAACACAGCAAAAACACGGCAAATGGTCAGTTATATCGCTAATTAATAGACCCCCAACTATTTTGTCCTCAAGTCTGTTGGTAAATATATTATCTATAAGTGTTGCAGTCTCAGTTGTTATTCTGCTTGGTTTATTAATGACAGGAAACAAACTATTGCTATACATTATATTTATAAAATCACTTGTCCTTTTCAGGCTGGATTCACTAAATCAACATTAAACTCTCCACAGACAATTTGCACTTTATCTGCACTTATTTTGTTTAACAGTTCTGCGATGTTTTCATTGAAAATACTAAGAGATGATCCAGGCGTCTGTACACACAACTAATAATTATATTTTTAGAATTTTCAGTTTCAACACATTCCAAGATATTTTCAATAATATATGAGAGGTTTGTAACAATTTTCCTTCTTAAAGTTAGATGTACGCACAGAGCCACTCCTCCGCCTTGTAGGGCCCCAATAACAGCCCACAGTGACATTAGATATAGTGTCCATGTTCAGGTTTGTGAAGCACAGAAATCGTCTCTGCTTCCTCCGCCTCCGATTATTTTTAATGTGTAAAAAAACAAATGGCGTCAGTAAAAATCCCATCCACCAACTTTTATTGAGTGAACAACAGTCTCTGCAGCAGTCCCAGACAAAACACTCACAGACACTTTTAAAACTCTGACCTCTGTGACCTTTGACCCCTGCCAGACTGTCACAGGTGAGTCAGACTGTTACAGAGACACAGGTGAGGATAAGTTTAAGTACAGCACAGAGAATATGCAGAAAAATATAAAGACAGTGGCTAACATTAAAAACAACCAAAACTCAAAAACATATCCAAACATAAACCTGTCCCAGATTAATAATAAGACCACACTGTACCAGGACTAAACCAGGTCTAAACCAGGACTAAACCAGGTCTAAACCAGGTCTAAACCAGGTCTAAACCAGGTCTAAACCAGGTCTGAACCAGGTCTAAACCAGGTCTAAACCAGGTCTAAACCAGGATCTAAACCAGTTCTAAACCAGGTCTAAACCAGGTCTAAACCAGGTCTAAACCAGGATCTAAACCAGGACTAAACCAGGACTAAACCAGGTCTAAACCAGGACTAAACCAGGTCTAAACCAGGTCTAAACCAGGACTAAACCAGGACTGAAACAGGTCTAAACCAGGTCTAAACCAGGTCTAAACCAGGACTAAACCAGGTCTAAACCAGGTCTAAACCAGGACTAAACCAGGTCTAAACCAGGACTAAACCAGGTCTAAACCAGGACTAAACCAGGTCTAAACCAGGTCTAAACCAGGTACTAAACCAGGACTAAACCAGGTCTAAACCAGGTCTAAACCAGGACTAAACCAGGTCTAAACCAGGACTAAACCAGGTCTAAACCAGGTCTAAACCAGGACTAAACCAGGACTAAACCAGGTACTAAACCAGGTCTAAACCAGGTCTAAACCAGGTCTAAACCAGGACTAAACCAGGTCTAAACCAGGTACTAAACCAGGTACTAAACCAGGACTAAACCAGGTACTAAACCAGGACTAAACCAGGTCTGAACCAGGACTAAACCAGGTACTAAACCAGGACTAAACCAGGTCTAAACCAGGTACTAAACCAGGTCTAAACCAGGTCTGAACCAGGTCTGAACCAGGTCTAAACCAGGTACTAAACCAGGACTAAACCAGGTCTAAACCAGGTCTAAACCAGGTCTGAACCAGGTCTAAACCAGGACTAAACCAGGACTAAACCAGGTCTAAACCAGGTCTAAACCAGGACTAAACCAGGACTAAACCAGGACTAAACCAGGTCTGAACCAGGACTAAACCAGGTCTAAACCAGGACTAAACCAGTTCTAAACCAGGACTAAACCAGGTCTAAACCAGGACTAAACCAGGACTAAACCAGGTCTAAACCAGGTCTTAACCAGGACTAAACCAGGTCTAAACCAGGTCTAAACCAGGTCTAAACCAGGACTAAACCAGATCTAAACCAGGACTAAACCAGATCTAAACCAGGTCTAAACCAGGTCTAAACCAGGTCTAAACCAGGTCTAAACCAGATCTAAACCAGGACTAAACCAGGTCTAAACCAGGTCTAAACCAGATCTAAACCAGGACTAAACCAGGTCTAAACCAGGTCTAAACCAGATCTAAACCAGGTCTAAACCAGATCTAAACCAGGACTAAACCAGATCTAAACCGGGTCTAAACCGGGACTAAACCAGGTCTAAACCGGGTCTAAACCAGGTCTACACCAGGACTAAACCAGATCTAAACCAGGACTAAACCAGGTCTAAACCAGGTCTAAACCAGGTCTAAACCAGATCTAAACCAGGACTAAACCAGGTCTAAACCAGGTCTTAACCAGGACTAAACCAGGTCTAAACCAGGTCTAAACCAGGTCTAAACCAGGTCTAAACCAGGACTAAACCAGGTCTAAACCAGGTCTAAACCAGGTCTAAACCAGGTCTAAACCAGGACTAAACCAGGTCTAAACCAGGTCTAAACCAGGTCTAAACCAGGACTAAACCAGGTCTAAACCAGGTCTAAACCAGGACTAAACCAGGTCTAAACCAGGTCTAAACCAGGTCTAAACCAGGACTAAACCAGGTCTAAACCAGGTCTAAACCAGGACTAAACCAGGACTAAACCAGGTCTAAACCAGGTCTAAACCAGGACTAAACCAGGACTAAACCAGGTCTAAACCAGGTCTAAACCAGGTCTAAACCAGGACTAAACCAGGACTAAACCAGGTCTAAACCAGGACTAAACCAGGTCTAAACCAGGACTAAACCAGGTCTAAACCAGGTCTAAACCAGGTCTAAACCAGGACTAAACCAGGACTAAACCAGGTCTAAACCAGGTCTAAACCAGGACTAAACCAGGTCTAAACCAGATCTAAACCAGGTCTGAACCAGGTCTAAACCAGGTCTAAACCAGGACTAAACCAGGACTAAACCAGGTCTAAACCAGGTCTAAACCAGGACTAAACCAGGACTAAACCAGGTCTAAACCAGGTCTAAACCAGGACTAAACCAGGTCTAAACCAGGTCTAAACCAGGTCTAAACCAGGTCTAAACCAGGACTAAACCAGGACTAAACCAGGTCTAAACCAGGTCTAAACCAGGTCTAAACCAGGACTAAACCAGGACTAAACCAGGTCTAAACCAGGTCTAAACCAGGTCTAAACCAGGACTAAACCAGGTCTAAACCAGGTCTAAACCAGGTCTAAACCAGGTCTAAACCAGGATTAAACAAAGGCTAAACCAGGACTAAACCAGGTCTAAACCAGGTCTAAACCAGGTCTAAACCAGGACTAAACCAGGTCTAAACCAGGTCTAAACCGGGACTAAACCGGGACTAAACCAGGTCTAAACCAGGTCTAAACCAGGTCTAAACCAGGTCTAAACCGGGACTAAACCAGGTCTAAACCAGATCTAAACCAGGACTAAACCAGGTCTAAACCAGGACTAAACCAGGACTAAACCAGGACTAAACCAGGTCTAAACCAGGTCTAAACCAGGTCTAAACCAGATCTAAACCAGGACTAAACCAGGTCTAAACCAGGTCTTAACCAGGACTAAACCAGGTCTAAACCAGGTCTAAACCAGGTCTAAACCAGGACTAAACCAGGACTAAACCAGGACTAAACCAGGTCTAAACCAGGTCTAAACCAGGTCTAAACCAGATCTAAACCAGGACTAAACCAGGTCTAAACCAGGTCTAAACCAGGTCTAAACCAGATCTAAACCAGGACTAAACCAGGTCTAAAACAGGTCTAAACCAGATCTAAACCAGGTCTAAACCAGATCTAAACCAGGACTAAACCAGGTCTAAACCAGGTCTAAACCGGGACTAAACCAGGTCTAAACCAGGTCTAAACCAGGTCTACACCAGGACTAAACCAGATCTAAACCAGGACTAAACCAGGTCTAAACCAGGTCTAAACCAGGTCTAAACCAGATCTAAACCAGGACTAAACCAGGTCTAAACCAGGTCTTAACCAGGACTAAACCAGGTCTAAACCAGGTCTAAACCAGGACTAAACCAGGACTAAACCAGGACTAAACCAGGACTAAACCAGGTCTAAACCAGGTCTAAACCAGGTCTAAACCAGGTCTAAACCAGGACTAAACCAGGACTAAACCAGGACTAAATCAGAACTAAACAAAGACTAAACCAGGACTAAACCAGGACTAAATCAGAACTAAACAAAGACTAAACCAGGACTAAACCAGGACTAAACCAGGACTAAACCAGGACTAAACCAGGTCTAAACCAGGTCTAAACCAGGTCTAAACCAGGACTAAACCAGGTCTAAACCAGGTCTAAACCAGGTCTAAACCAGGACTAAACCAGGTCTAAACCAGGACTAAACCAGGTCTAAACCAGGTCTAAACCAGGACTAAACCAGGTCTAAACCAGGACTAAACCAGGACTAAACCAGGTCTAAACCAGGTCTAAACCAGGTCTAAACCAGGACTAAACCAGGTCTAAACCAGGACTAAACCAGGTCTAAACCAGGTCTAAACCAGGACTAAACCAGGACTAAACCAGGTCTAAACCAGGTCTAAACCAGGTCTAAACCAGGACTAAACCAGGACTAAACCAGGACTAAACCAGGTCTAAACCAGGTCTAAACCAGGTCTAAACCAGGACTAAACCAGGACTAAACCAGGTCTAAACCAGGTCTAAACCAGGTCTAAACCAGGTCTAAACCAGGACTAAACCAGGACTAAACCAGGTCTAAACCAGGTCTAAACCAGGACTAAACCAGGACTAAACCAGGACTAAACCAGGTCTAAACCAGGTCTAAACCAGGTCTAAACCAGGACTAAACCAGGACTAAACCAGGTCTAAACCAGGTCTAAACCAGGACTAACCAGGACTAAACCAGGTCTAAACCAGGACTAAACCAGGACTAAACCAGGACTAAACCAGGTCTAAACCAGGACTAAACCAGGTCTAAACCAGAACTAAACCAGGACTAAACCAGGACTAAACCAGGTCTAAACCAGGTCTAAACCAGGTCTAAACCAGGACTAAACCAGGACTAAACCAGGTCTAAACCAGGTCTAAACCAGGACTAACCAGGACTAAACCAGGACTAAACCAGGTCTAAACCAGGACTAAACCAGGTCTAAACCAGGACTAAACCAGGTCTAAACCAGGTCTAAACCAGGTCTAAACCAGAGTAAAGCCAGGTCCGGAGCAGGGAGCTGTGAGGCTCACAAACCACAGCAATGGATCCAAAATCAAAAACTCACACGTTTAAACTAAAGATGAACACATCAGGGTCAAAAATGGCTTCATGCAGCTGGACCTCAGACTGTTACTGTCCAGGACTTAGAGCTTACTTCAGTTTAGGGAAATGTGCTGTGTCTCCATAATAATAAAGACAGACTCCAGTGTGTAGAGGCTGAGTGAAGGAGGTCTGGACTCTGTGGAGGAGGCTCATGGTTTGATCCTTAACGCTGTAAAAGGACAGAGCCCCTGCGCTGTGGTCCAGGTAAACCCCGATTCTGGACGAGACCGGACCTGAGACCTGGGACTGGACTTTGTTAAACCTAAATAAATAACCTCTGTTGTGACAGAATAAGGCCCAGGATTTATCATTGTTTCCAAATAAACAGTCTCTCTCAGTATCTTTGTAAGCAGCTGCTATAAAAACTCCCCCCCTCCCGCTCCACTCCACCTCCCAGTAACAGCGGCCCGTCAGACTCTCTCTGCTCAGGACCTGCCTCACTCTGAATCTGTCTGGATGATCAGGATAACTCTGTGTTTCTGCCATAAATGTTGCTCTTCTGTTTCCATCAGACAGAGACAGATCTGTGCTTACTGTGTTTGGATCCAGTGTGATTTCTCGTGAATATTTTAAGAAGTCCTCTCTGGAGGTGGGCTCAGGTCCTGGCAGTATAAACTCACTCAGAGTGAGCTGTAGTTTCTCTCTGAGCGCGGACACAGCTCTGGTCACTTCCTCAAAGTCCCACCTTGGTCCGGTCTGGATCCTGGCTGAGTCTGGCCTCTGTGTGGCTGTGGACAGTGAAGGATAGAGCTGTAGAAACTGGTTGTGGTCCGGTGTGAGGGACAGCGCGTCCAGCTCAGAGATGGTCCTCCTCAGCTCAGTGACGTCCCTCTGCAGTTGGTCCTGAAGCTCTTGGACCAGACTCAGTCGGGTCTCCTGTAGGGACCGGATCTCCTGCTCCACTTCAGAGCGTCTTTTCTCCAGGAGAAGGATGATCTGGGTGAAGCCGTCCCCGCTGCGCTGCACTGCTGTCTGGGCAGAGCGGCTGATGTCCTGGGCCTCCTGTCGGAGCCTCTCCAGGTCTGTCTCTTTGTCCTGGACGGTCTGGAGGAGCTGGTCCCTCCTGGCCTGCAGCTCTGCCTGCCTCTGGGCCCTCTCTGCTGCAGAGGACACTGTGTCGTGGCCCTTGTGTTGGTCCACAGAGCAGAGGTAGCAGATCAGCTGCTGGTCGCTGCGGCAGAATATTTCCTTCAGCTTGTTGTGTTGAGAGCAGATGTTTTCCTGGAGTTTGTCGGAGGGCGCCACCAGCTGGTGTTTCTGTAACACTGCAGCATCATAATGATGTTGGAGGTGGGTCTCACAGTAAGAGACCACACACTGCAGACAGGACCTGACAGCCTTCAGCTTCCTCCCAGTGCACACATCACAGCTCACATCTCCAGGTCCGGCGTAGCAGTGGTCAGCAGGGGGCGCTGTGAGCCCTGTCCTCTTCAGCTGCTCCACTAAACCTGCTAACATGGTGTTTTTGCCCAGGACAGGCCTGGGGCTGAAGCTCTTCCTGCACTGAGGGCAGCTGTAGAGCTGCTTCTCTGTGTCCTCTTTGTCCCAGTGGCTTTGGACACAGCTGCTGCAGTAGCTGTGTCCACAGGGAACAGTGACCGGATCCTTCAGTAGATCCAAACAGATGGAACAACTCAGAGCTTCTCGCTCCATTGTGATCTGCGCCATTTCTCCGTCTGAGAGCAGTGACTGTGAGAGTTTGACTTTGACAGAACAGAAACCTAAGAGTGGAGAGAGCAGCGGGAGGGGCCAGGCTCCGCCCCCTGCTCTGTGTAGAGCTGAGGAGGAAGTTCACTCCTCTACAATATGTGCCACTGTTGGCTTTGGTTTTGTCAGAGCAACATTATTTTACTGAGGAGGGGGACAACAAAGTTTTTTAATATATTTCCAAAGCAGAGGCTGCAGCTTTCTGTGTTGTTCAGACAGTGCTGCGCCTGAGCTCGTGCCTGTTTTATTGTTTGAGGTCGATAAAAACACAGCCACAAAATGATTTCCTCATTGCAGCGACACAAAAGTAATCCAGCCCTGTCTGTCATCACTCTCCACATTAATATTCTTTATGTCGCCACCTACTGGGCTGGAGCCGTGAGAAGGTTCATTGTATTTTCCACAAAACATTTCCCACAAACAGCAGAACACAAAGTATTAAGTGTAAAATAAAAGCACTGGCTCAGAATCCTTGGTGGATCTGTCAGAGGTGAATATTTCTGTCAGTTTTCCATCTGAGCATCAGAAAAGAGCTCTGTGTCAGTGTTTATGACCGAGACGTCACACTGCTTCACCCTGTGCCCAGTTTATGCTCCTGCAGAAAACTACTGAGGATAAAGTTTTATAACGACTGAGAGTGGACAAAGCTGCGCTCTCCCTCTGTAGCTCTCAGTTTACTGGGAACATAAGGAACAGGACTCAGTTTGTTTGTGTGGCCGTTTACTGACAAACCATGTCTTTGTGTTACAGAAAGGAATACGACAGCTACTGCACTGCTACAAACTGAGCACGCTATTTTTACTCAGATCATTTACATATTTAAGTATAAGTACTACTGTGCGTTTTGATTCGTTTATTTAAGTCACGTGTTCTTCAGTCAAGATGGCGACCGAGGAGCCCAGAGTTTGTTTCCTTCAGAGGTAAATTCTGTTTTAAACGACCAAAACCAGATCGAGTCATGAAAACCACAGCAGCTTACAGCACTAGAAGCCTTTTTAAGTTGTTTTCATGTTGCTCACTTTCTTGTCGCTTTGTTAACGTCACGTCTGCCATTTTCTGATTGGCTCACTCCGCTGTCAGTTTACTCAGGTTTGCTCTGGAAATCGAATTGAGGCTGGAATTCCCAGGCGAGTTCACTCTGACGATCATCGTTTTAGTTTTTCCAATCCCTCTAGAAAGTTTAATTTGAACAGTAATTCAGGATCTTTAGATATTTTTATCCCAAGATGTGAGAAATACTTATCGACGATCTTTATAGGGCAATCCCAAATTGTTCTGTTTTCTGCGACAAACATAAGCTCGCTGTTGGACCGATTTATTTTGTAGCCAGATATTTTCCCAATTAAGTCCACATAGTTTAAGAGATTTGGAATTCTTGTTTCTGGGTTAGTTAATGTAAGAAACACATCATCTGTTTGTTAGAATCTATGATTTAGAGGCGTTATAGATCATTTTAATCCATTTTATAAAACTCTCCCCAAAACCAGCTGATTTCAGAGAGTAATGGAGGATGGTGGCTTTTAGTGGAGGTGGAAATTAAAATGTTAAAGTGTGGACCGAACACAAAAAGAGCTATTGCTAATTTAAAATGGATGAGAGCAGCAACATTTTGGATTATTTTTATGATCTTTAGGAAACGACCTGAATCACAGACACGGCAGAGTCGCACAGATAAAAATCACAGACGACATCGGCGATTTTTACAAATTACTGGAGCTCCCTGGGTCTGATCCTGAACAGAGCTTTAGCCTCCTGGAGTTTTATAAAATACTCATGTGTCAGCTCTTGTTGGGTAAAATGAACACTGATGATAAAATCTGCGTGGGCCACAAAATACATGTTCATGACGTCATTGTTTTTATTGCTTTTTTCATTTTCCAAAGCAAAACAAACACAAAACACAACAAAAGAGAACAGCTCCAAAACAAACAGGAGCTGATGGGAAACTGCACTTTTAATATCGTCCACCAGAGGGCGCCACACTGCATGCAACTGGTCTGCACCACCTGAGACCCAGGACCCGAGGCCCAGGACCTGAGGCCCAGGACCCGAGACCCAGAACCCGAGACCCAGGACCCGAGACCCAGGACCCGAGACCCAGGACCAGGACCTGAGTTCCTACATCAGTTTTCCTCAGACCCAGAGGGAGAGGGAACGGCGGCGCTGCGAGGATAAAAGTAATCTGTGGATCATTTAAGCTTTGTCCCAGCACATATTATATATAATTATAGATATAATATTATATATAATTATAGATATAATATTATATATAAATATAGATATAATATTATATATAATTATAGATATAATATTATATATAAATATAGATATAATATTATATATAAATATAGATATAATATTATATATAATTATAGATATAATATTATATATAATTATAGATATAATATTATATATAAATATAGATATAATATTATATATAATTATAGATATAATATTATATATAAATATAGATATTATATTATATATAAATATAGATATTATATATATGGCTGTGTTTTTGCATGGTCCCATGTTCCTTGGTCTGGAGTCAGAGCGTTCCTTCTCCCACAGCCCTGAGCCTCGTCAGGAACCTGTGTGAAGTGCCCCCCCCCCCATGATTGAAAAACAAAACTATATCAGTTTGTGCATCGTTTGTGCACACAAAATGAAAATGTGTGCACAATTAGTTTTTTAGATAATAAACATTCTTTTTTCAGGACAGCCCCCCCACTCAGCCCCCCCCCCATATCGTCTAAATCACTCCAAAATGATGTCATTCGTTTGTGCATCGTTTGTGCGCATTCTATTTTTGAAATATTAATAAATCATTTGTTTTTACGCAGCTCCATCTATACTGCAAGTAGGCTAACCCAACGAAATGTGTAACATTAAAAAAAAAAATCTAACTTTTAGAAATTAGTTAAAGTGAAGATTTACACAAAAAGAGAAGAATGTCGAGGCAGTCTGTTTTATCGGTCACATGACCTGAGTTTCACTGTGGACCAGTGGAGCTGCTGTTGAAGCAGCAGTGGAATAAACCAGGACTGAACCATCTATGGCTGTTATGACAGGATTCCAGTTTTTTGCCGAGGGATGTCGACACAAGGTACATTTTCCAATTATTTGTGTGTTGTTTGGAGTTCCTGATCGTTGTCAAACTCAGCAGCTACACATCTGCTCGCACACAGCTCGCCTGTACAGTTACCTGTGGACAATTTAAAAGTGAGCTTTACTGGGATAAAGCCTCACATTTTGTGTCAGCAGGACGTAAACGAGGCGTTTAATTACCTTCTCATTAGTTAACGTTACACATTTCGTTGGGTTAGCCTACTTGCAATATAGATGGGGCTGCGTAAAAACAAATGATTTAATAATATTTCAAAAATAGAATGAGCACAAACGTTAATTTTGTGAGCACAAACGATGCACAAACAAACTGATATAGTTTTGTTAATTTTCAATCATGTGGGGGGGCCAACTTCACACAGGTTCTACAGGAGACCACCACTGAGCTCAGAGACTTCCTCTAACGCAGATATCTCAGCGTGGTCCACCAGAGCAGGACTGAGCCATGCCTTACTCGGAGAAAACTAAACAAACTGTGTTTAGTAAGTTGGTCACAGACATAAGCGTGTTATTAGAAAAGAAAACTTAATATTCTTACTCTACCATCCAGGATCCACACGTCCTGGGGAAACATCTGCATTATTTATTATTGGGGTAAACACAGAAGTTATTTTAGATCTTCCCTCGGCGTTCAGAGTTAATTGTTGTAGGACTTGTGCAACAATTTTCAATTTCCTTCTCCCTCCTGCAGCCCTAACTTTTTAGTCACAGCTTTTCGCCTTAAGCACAAAAAATGCACCAATAAAGACTGCCATAGAAAAATGATCTAATAGTCAATAATTCCTTTTTTTTTTCATGGATAAAGTCATTAACTTCAGTGTTCTTCATAAAAAATTCATCCTGTTTATGAAATGTAACCTTTAAATTCCAGTTTTTGTGGCGCACACAGAGGCCTCTGCTCTGATGCAGATCTCAGTAAAGACGACATTTTGGATTTGTGCTCACGCAAACACAAATAAACTCATTTCTCAACACTTTCACAACAACTTAGGACAACCCTAAAACACACACTTTTGTTCTTTGCCTTGTAAGCTTCATAATTATACAAACACTAATGGGGCCATTTATACCTCTGACTAACATATATGGGGAAACAGCGCCACCTAGGAGAAAACAATAAAAACTAAAATGAATCCATGAAATACTTGATAAAAATGTGAAATGATATTGCAGAGACAGTGTTTTATAAAAATGTGGTTTGAATGGGAGTCAGTGGCACAAACAATGTCTCAGGGATAAAGCTGGGACTGTTTTTTGTTTTTTTAACACCTTTTTAAGAAAACGGCGGATCCTGAAATCTGAAAATTCATCCAAAAATCCAGACCTGAGGCAAAATCTATGCCGTTTAAATCAACACAGCAAAAGTTAGCCACAAAAAAACTGCTGCAAAACATCAGAAACTGTCTCAGGGCTGCAGGAGGGGTAAAGACAGTCAGAGTTAATAAGAATCACAGGTCACCATGAGTCCAAAGGAAACAAATGAGGGTCATTTTTGATCCACTTATGGAAACTTGGGGTCGCTATACAAAAAAATGTTTATGTGTAAAATGTATAAAAGCCAAGTTAGCCAACAGTAAAGCAAATAAAAACTGGACTCACTCATTTTCGAGGGTTGGTGGTGAAACGTCGGCTCCGTAAATGAGTGAGCCCAGTTGTTTTTGGTTCATTGTTTACCTGCCTGGATGTACACAGTTTTATAAAAGCCAAGTTAAACATTTTAATGGCATGACATCAGTAACATGTTTTGTTAGGAACACCTGGAGTATGAAGTGAAAACCACTTTTCATTACAAAAACATGGCAAAAAAATGACCTCACGGCTTATGCGTGTAAGAGTTAAAGTCTGTAAAACCTGCTGCTGCTCTACAGGAGACCGAGACTGCTTTAAAAATATGAAATAAAGCAGAATATAGACACTTTAAACTCAGTTGTTGCACAAGTTGTATGGCTTTGCTCGCAGCGCAGCTTAAACTTTGATTTTATTGATATCAAACCAAAATACATTCACTGCAGCAGCCTCTGTGGGTCTCCTCTAATATATGTTTGTTTTTTGTTTTTTTTCATCAGAATCCCATCTCTTGAGGTCTAAACACAGCGACAAACAAATAAATGTTGTGAAATAGCATTACTTCAACATAAAGTGTTTGGACATGGTTAACTTAGATGAACATCTGAGTTTTCACTGCGCCACACAAACAGCAGTTTAGGCTTCAACATCACTGAAGGTAAATAAAAAACATATTCTTTGCATGAATGAACACCACAGCTTTTTCACAGTGCTTCACAAAAATAGCAGCAAAATAAAAATAAAAATGGCATCAATTCTAGAGCCCGACCGATATATATCGGCTGGCCGATATAGCCCATTCCTTCCAATCATGGGTTATCGGCTGAAATCTGGCCAGTATCTGCCGATATAAAATTATTTTTCCTGTGTGCTGGAATAAGACCTGTTTACTTGCAAATGATGGCCTTCTGCTGTTTGTGCAGCAGAGGGCGCTGGTGTTTCTCAGCAGTTTGGTTCTTACTCTGCAGTTCATAGGAAACTCCCCAAACCTTCTCATGGCCTGAAAAGCTCAAAACGGCAATAAAAATATTTTACTCATTTCTCTGCCATAAAACCTCATAGAACAAAAATTCAAAATACATTTTGTAGCTCTCCCCATGCTCTACCTGCAGAGCAAGGCTAAATGAAATTTAAGTTAAACAAATTTAGTTAAAGCTAAATAAAATAAATATAATACATAAAATATATAATAATACTCCCCACACCAATGCCCAGTACAAAAACAATCAGCATAACAAAAAAATAAGAAGTTTTTTTACAACATTTTAAAAATAAGTTTAGTCTAATAAAGTGGCCTGGGGACTCGCCGTATTCATGTAAACAAGAGCAGAAAGAAAAATGCTTTAAAATACTTTTTCCTAATGTATAATGTATCGGCCGATGTATCAGATACTTTTTTTTTTTTTTACTTAATATTGGTATCGGCCTCTAAAAAACCCATATCGGTCAGGCTCTAATCAATACAACATATAAATAATAACCACAGTATACCACCGTAAACCAAAAGAAGCTAAGGAGGCTAAACTCATGGACTCTAGCACTTTTCCAGACTTGGACCCAGACCAGATTTACAACATCTGCTCCTGAGGCGGTGCACGTTCAGCCCGATGTACACCAGTCCCTGAGGACGGAAAACAGAAGGACAGACAGGTTATAAACCAGGTCTAAACCAGGTCTAAACCAGGTCTAAACCAGGTCTAAACCAGGTCTAAACCAGGTCTAAACCAGGTCTGAACCAGGTCTAAACCAGGTCTAAACCAGGTCTAAACCAGGACTAAACCAGGTCTGAACCAGGTCTAAACCAGGTCTAAACCAGGTCTAAACCAGGTCTAAACCAGGTCTGAACCAGGTCTAAACCAGGTCTAAACCAGGTCTGAACCAGGTCTAAACCAGGTCTAAACCAGGTCTAAACCAGGTCTAAACCAGGTCTGAACCAGGTCTAAACCAGGTCTAAACCAGGTCTAAACCAGGTCTGAACCAGGTCTAAACCAGGTCTGAACCAGGTCTGAACCAGGTCTAAACCAGGTCTAAACCAGGTCTAAACCAGGTCTGAACCAGGTCTGAACCAGGTCTGAACCAGGTCTGAACCAGGTCTGAACCAGGTCTAAACCAGGTCTGAACCAGGTCTGAACCAGGACTA
This sequence comes from Bostrychus sinensis, assembly GCA_020698575.1. Classification (NCBI taxonomy): domain Eukaryota; kingdom Metazoa; phylum Chordata; class Actinopteri; order Gobiiformes; family Eleotridae; genus Bostrychus; species Bostrychus sinensis. The sequence continues at coordinate 859,049 of CM036247.1, forward strand.
AACCAGGACTAAACCAGGTCTAAACCAGGTCTAAACCAGGTCTAAACCAGGTCTGAACCAGGTCTAAACCAGGTCTAAACCAGGTCTAAACCAGGTCTGAACCAGGTCTAAACCAGGTCTAAACCAGGTCTGAACCAGGTCTAAACCAGGTCTAAACCAGGTCTGAACCAGGTCTGAACCAGGTCTAAACCAGGTCTAAACCAGGTCTAAACCAGGTCTAAACCAGGTCTAAACCAGGTCTGAACCAGGTCTGAACCAGGTCTGAACCAGGTGTAAACCAGGACTAAACCAGGTCTGAACCAGGTCTGAACCAGGTCTGAACCAGGTCTGAACCAGGACTAAACCAGGACTAAACCAGGTCTAAACCAGGTCTAAACCAGGTCTAAACCAGGTCTGAACCAGGTCTAAACCAGGACTAAACCAGGTCTAAACCAGGTCTAAACCAGGTCTGAACCAGGACTAAACCAGGTCTAAACCAGGTCTAAACCAGGACTAAACCAGGTCTAAACCAGGACTAAACCAGGTCTGAACCAGGTCTAAACCAGGTCTAAACCAGGTCTGAACCAGGTCTAAACCAGGTCTGAACCAGGTCTAAACCAGGTCTGAACCAGGTCTAAACCAGGTCTAAACCAGGTCTGAACCAGGTCTAAACCAGGTCTGAACCAGGTCTAAACCAGGTCTGAACCAGGTCTAAACCAGGTCTGAACCAGGTCTAAACCAGGTCTAAACCAGGTCTAAACCAGGTCTGAACCAGGTCTGAACCAGGTCTAAACCAGGACTAAACCAGGTCTGAACCAGGTCTGAACCAGGTCTGAACCAGGTCTGAACCAGGACTAAACCAGAACTAAACCAGGTCTAAACCAGGTCTGAACCAGGTCTAAACCAGGTCTGAACCAGGTCTAAACCAGGTCTAAACCAGGTCTGAACCAGGTCTAAACCAGGTCTAAACCAGGTCTAAACCAGGTCTAAACCAGGTCTGAACCAGGTCTAAACCAGGTCTAAACCAGGTCTGAACCGGGACTAAACCAGGTCTAAACCAGGTCTAAACCAGGTCTAAACCAGGTCTAAACCAGGTCTGAACCAGGTCTGAACCAGGTCTAAACCAGGTCTAAACCAGGTCTAAACCAGGACTAAACCAACCAGGACTAAACCAGGTCTAAACCAGGTCTAAACCAGGTCTGAACCAGGTCTAAACCAGGTCTAAACCAGGTCTGAACCAGGTCTGAACCAGGTCTAAACCAGGTCTAAACCAGGTCTAAACCAGGACTAAACCAACCAGGACTAAACCAGGTCTAAACCAGGTCTAAACCAGGTCTGAACCAGGTCTAAACCAGGTCTAAACCAGGTCTAAACCAGGTCTGAACCAGGACTAAACCAGGTCTAAACCAGGTCTAAACCAGGTCTAAACCAGGTCTAAACCAGGACTAAACCAGGTCTAAACCAGGTCTGAACCAGGTCTAAACCAGGACTAAACCAGGTCTGAACCAGGTCTAAACCAGGTCTAAACCAGGTCTAAACCAGGTCTAAACCAGGTCTGAACCGGGACTAAACCAGGTCTAAACCAGGTCTAAACCAGGTCTGAACCAGGTCTAAACCAGGTCTAAACCAGGTCTAAACCAGGTCTGAACCAGGTCTGAACCAGGTCTGAACCAGGTCTGAACCAGGACTAAACCAGGTCTAAACCAGGTCTGAACCAGGTCTAAACCAGGACTAAACCAGGTCTGAACCAGGTCTAAACCAGGTCTAAACCAGGTCTAAACCAGGTCTAAACCAGGTCTGAACCGGGACTAAACCAGGTCTAAACCAGGTCTAAACCAGGTCTGAACCAGGTCTGAACCAGGTCTGAACCAGGTCTGAACCAGGTCTAAACCAGGTCTAAACCAGGTCTGAACCGGGACTAAACCAGGTCTAAACCAGGTCTAAACCAGGTCTGAACCAGGTCTAAACCAGGACTAAACCAGGTCTAAACCAGGTCTGAACCAGGTCTAAACCAGGTCTGAACCAGGACTAAACCAGGTCTAAACCAGGACTAAACCAGGTGTAAACCAGGTCTAAATCAGGTCTAAACCAGGTCTGAACCAGGTCTGAACCAGGTCTGAACCAGGACTAAACCAGGTCTAAACCAGGACTAAACCAGGTGTAAACCAGGTCTAAATCAGGTCTGAACCAGGTCTGAACCAGGTCTGAACCAGGTCTGAACCAGGTCTAAACCAGGTCTAAACCAGGTCTGAACCGGGACTAAACCAGGTCTAAACCAGGTCTAAACCAGGTCTAAACCAGGACTAAACCAGGTCTAAACCAGGTCTGAACCAGGTCTAAACCAGGTCTGAACCAGGTCTAAACCAGGTCTAAACCAGGTCTGAACCGGGACTAAATCAGGTCTGAACCAGGTCTGAACCAGGTCTGAACCAGGTCTGAACCAGGTCTAAACCAGGTCTAAACCAGGTCTGAACCGGGACTAAACCAGGTCTAAACCAGGTCTAAACCAGGTCTGAACCAGGTCTAAACCAGGTCTGAACCAGGACTAAACCAGGTCTAAACCAGGACTAAACCAGGTGTAAACCAGGTCTAAATCAGGTCTAAACCAGGTCTGAACCAGGTCTGAACCAGGTCTGAACCAGGACTAAACCAGGTCTAAACCAGGACTAAACCAGGTGTAAACCAGGTCTAAACCAGGTCTGAACCAGGTCTGAACCAGGTCTGAACCAGGTCTGAACCAGGTCTAAACCAGGTCTAAACCAGGTCTGAACCGGGACTAAACCAGGTCTAAACCAGGTCTGAACCAGGTCTAAACCAGGTCTGAACCAGGTCTGAACCAGGTCTAAACCAGGTCTGAACCAGGTCTAAACCAGGTCTGAACCAGGACTAAACTAGGTCTAAACCAGGTCTAAACCAGGTCTGAACCAGGTCTAAACCAGGACTAAACCAGGACTAAACCAGGTCTAAACCAGGTCTGAACCAGGTCTAAACCAGGTCTGAACCAGGTCTGAACCAGGTCTAAACCAGGTCTAAACCAGGTCTGAACCAGGTCTAAACCAGGTCTGAACCAGGACTAAACCAGGTCTAAACCAGGACTAAACCAGGTGTAAACCAGGTCTAAACCAGGTCTGAACCAGGTCTAAACCAGGTCTAAACCAGGTCTAAACCAGGTCTAAACCAGGTCTAAACCAGGTCTAAACCAGGTCTGAACCAGGACTAAACCAGGTCTAAACCAGGACTAAACCAGGTGTAAACCAGGTCTAAATCAGGTCTAAACCAGGTCTGAACCAGGTCTGAACCAGGTCTGAACCAGGTCTAAACCAGGTCTAAACCAGGTCTGAACCGGGACTAAACCAGGTCTAAACCAGGTCTGAACCAGGTCTAAACCAGGTCTGAACCAGGTCTGAACCAGGTCTAAACCAGGTCTAAACCAGGTCTGAACCGGGACTAAACCAGGTCTAAACCAGGTCTAAACCAGGTCTGAACCAGGTCTAAACCAGGACTAAACCAGGTCTAAACCAGGTCTAAACCAGGTCTAAACCAGGTCTAAACCAGGTCTGAACCAGGTCTAAACCAGGTCTGAACCAGGTCTGAACCAGGTCTGAACCAGGTCTAAACCAGGTCTAAACCAGGACTAAACCAGGTCTAAACCAGGTCTAAACCAGGTCTAAACCAGAACTAAACCAGGACTAAACCAGGACTAAACCAGGACTAAACCAGGTCTAAACCAGGTCTAAACCAGGACTAAACCAGGTCTAAACCAGGTCTAAACCAGGTCTAAACCAGGTCTAAACCAGAACTAAACCAGGACTAAACCAGGACTAAACCAGGACTAAACCAGGTCTAAACCAGGTCTGAACCAGGACTAAACCAGGTCTAAACCAGGACTAAACCAGGTGTAAACCAGGTCTAAATCAGGTCTAAACCAGGTCTGAACCAGGTCTGAACCAGGTCTGAACCAGGACTAAACCAGGTCTAAACCAGGACTAAACCAGGTGTAAACCAGGTCTAAACCAGGTCTGAACCAGGTCTGAACCAGGTCTGAACCAGGTCTGAACCAGGTCTAAACCAGGTCTAAACCAGGTCTGAACCGGGACTAAACCAGGTCTAAACCAGGTCTGAACCAGGTCTAAACCAGGTCTGAACCAGGTCTGAACCAGGTCTAAACCAGGTCTAAACCAGGTCTGAACCAGGTCTAAACCAGGTCTGAACCAGGACTAAACCAGGTCTAAACCAGGTCTAAACCAGGTCTGAACCAGGTCTAAACCAGGACTAAACCAGGACTAAACCAGGACTAAACCAGGTCTAAACCAGGTCTGAACCAGGTCTAAACCAGGTCTGAACCAGGTCTGAACCAGGTCTAAACCAGGTCTAAACCAGGTCTGAACCAGGTCTAAACCAGGTCTGAACCAGGACTAAACCAGGTCTAAACCAGGACTAAACCAGGTGTAAACCAGGTCTAAACCAGGTCTGAACCAGGTCTAAACCAGGTCTAAACCAGGTCTAAACCAGGTCTAAACCAGGTCTAAACCAGGTCTGAACCAGGACTAAACCAGGTCTAAACCAGGACTAAACCAGGTGTAAACCAGGTCTAAATCAGGTCTAAACCAGGTCTGAACCAGGTCTGAACCAGGTCTGAACCAGGTCTAAACCAGGTCTAAACCAGGTCTGAACCGGGACTAAACCAGGTCTAAACCAGGTCTGAACCAGGTCTAAACCAGGTCTGAACCAGGTCTGAACCAGGTCTAAACCAGGTCTAAACCAGGTCTGAACCGGGACTAAACCAGGTCTAAACCAGGTCTAAACCAGGTCTGAACCAGGTCTAAACCAGGACTAAACCAGGTCTAAACCAGGTCTAAACCAGGTCTAAACCAGGTCTAAACCAGGTCTGAACCAGGTCTAAACCAGGTCTAAACCAGGTTTAAACCAGGACTAAACCAGGTCTAAACCAGGACTAAACCAGGACTAAACCAGGTCTAAACCAGGACTAAACCAGGACTAAACCAGGACTAAACCAGGACTAAACCAGGTCTAACCCAGGACTAAACCAGGACTAAACCAGGTCTAAACCAGGACTAAACCAGGTCTAAACCAGGTTTAAACCAGGACTAAACCAGGTCTAAACCAGGACTAAACCAGGTCTAAACCAGGTTTAAACCAGGACTAAACCAGGTCTAAACCAGGACTAAACCAGGACTAAACCAGGTCTAAACCAGGACTAAACCAGGACTAAACCAGGACTAAACCAGGACTAAACCAGGTCTAACCCAGGACTAAACCAGGACTAAACCAGGTCTAAACCAGGTCTAAACCAGGACTAAACCAGGTCTAAACCAGGTTTAAACCAGGACTAAACCAGGTCTAAACCAGGACTAAACCAGGTCTAAACCAAGTCTAAACCAGGACTAAACCAGGACTAAACCCAGGTCTAAACCAGGTCTAAACCAGGTCTAAACCCAGATGAGTTCGGTCCAACCCAGTGCGCTCTCACTGTGCGCGCGGGCGCGTGCGTGTGTGTGTACCTTATACCAGTGCACCGCTCTGTATTCCACTTCTGCTGTGAGTGTGGCAGGACACGGCAGGACACCGCTTTGGAACAGTTTTAGATTTATTATTTCCATGACATCAGTTTTGTTTTGTTCTGCCGCAGCCACCGAGGCCAGATCTGCAAACCACAGAGACACAGGCAGTTTATTCTTTTAGCTCTGTCTGAAAACTGTGCTGACACCTCAGGAAAAACACTGCGCTCCATATTAAATACAAAACTTATTGGGAAAGTTCTGCCATAGACGCGTGAGCTGCGCGCGAGGCTGCAATGTTAAGCACTGAACAACAGCGCGACCTCACTAAAAACACACAAATACGTAAATAATGACTTACAGAGAAACGTGAACGTTAGAATCATGGCGTAAAAACGGATTCTCCAACAGCTGGCTGCGTAGAAAAAGGCTTTGGAAACCAAACCAAACCAAACCAAACCAAACCGAGGCTCGCTGCTCTGTGCGCGCTGCTCAGACCCAACCTGTGCCCGGTAACGGGAGCGCAGCTGCTCTCTGCCGCCTGCGTGGACTACAGACGCTTAATGCATGATGGGAAATGGTGTCCTGCCACACGCGCACTGACAGCTGATTGGCTGAGTTGTGTTCTGAGCAGAAACGTGACGTCCTGACGCTCACAACTTGACACAAACAAACAAACTAACACTGGAAACTAGAATCAATAGTTTATTTGTTTTATTAGGTAAATTCAATATAACCTGCATACAATGAAAAACTCTGAAAATAGCAAATCTATCTTCAAACTATTTTGAACTGAAATGGATAATTACATTGACTCAATAATTAGGATTTCAGACAAAACATATATGAAGATATTTAAAACTTAAAATTAAATATTTTGCTAAATTCGTCTGAGGCTTTAATCAATACAGAACTATGGATGTCAAAAGAAATCATATATGCACTGTAAAAAAAAATCTGTAAATTTTACAGTAAAAAATTGGCAGCTGTGGTTGCCAGAATTCTACCGTAAAAGTTACAAGAGGCCTTTATTTCATTTTACAGTGTAATATTATCACAAATGTTGTTTTTACAGTTTTTGACTTGAGTTTTTATTATTTACTGTAAAATTAAGTTATTAATCTTTCAAAAAATAGATTAACTGTATATTTTACAGTTTAGATTTTAATCAACATTTACTGTAAAATTTAAAGTTATCATTTAAAAATGTGTTAAACTGTAATAAACACTGGACTCATTTTTTTTAACAGTGCTATACTGTATACATTACAAAAAATAAAACTAAATTAAAGCCGCAAGCGGCATTGATAGGCCCTCGCCGACCGCAACCGGAGCTGGGGCAGAGGAGAAACCATTTTGCCAAATTTTTTGTTGGTGCCTTTTGATATAAAAAAAACGCCAAAAGCGTCCTAATTCTCCATAGAACTGCATTGAATGTAATTCCCATTGGAATAAAATGGCAGGTTTCAGTCATTGCCACGACAACACAGTATAAAATATGACATGGGTCTCATTGGCTTTTGTGATCGGCATCACATAAAGTATTTTTCTGCCAAGTTTCATAAAATTTGGAAAAACTAAATTTTTTACTGACCATATAAATATTTGTCTCATTCTGTAGGGGGCGCTATTGCACCAAATTTTATTATTTCTTATTTAATGGGTTTAGGCTTGGAGGGTTTATGAGTTTTTAAAATTTGAGCCAAATCTGAGTTAATATGTGCGAATTGTAGCAAATTGCAGGTACGGAGAAAAAAAAAAAAAATTGTAAACTTTGCGGCTGCGCCTGCACAAAAACCGTAAAACTTTTGCGAAGAATTTGGATAACTTTTAATGCCCCACTTCTGTAGATGATGTAGAGCGATTTTGAGGTCATTTCGTAAAACGCCCAAGGAGGAGATAGAAAAAGTACGACGTGTGAAAAATTGCTGACTCAGCACTTGGCAGATTTCAGATTTCACACTCATGCAGCTGTGGTCTCTATAAACAAAGTCTAGAGTAGGAAAGTGAGCACACGCAGCTTTCAGCCTCAGTCTCTCCTTTTGCTTTCTCTTCTTGTTAGTGACTGCTGTGGAGCGCAGTCTTCTCTGTGTAATGGCTCCAGGATCTGTGGCCCTCAGCTCGAGCTCACAGATGCTTCTGAACAAACAAAAAAGAACAAACTGCTGTGGATCTATGTCCCGTGTGCACAGGGGATATAATGGAGAATAAAAAGCGCACACTGAGGGCGCGTGGCGTAAGGTTTCTCTGCGTAACTATGGCTCTGCATAAATAAAATGAAACAAACCTGTTGACAGACATAAAAAATTACTTTTTGTGTCTTCATAGACAGCAGCTGACTCCCTCTGAAACCAAAACAGCACTGTAATCCCGTTCTGCTACAGCCACAGTTAGCTCACGGAAAGAAATATTAGACTCGATAAAAATGTTGCTATGAAGGCTACGCTCGTTGTAACGCTTGCTTGTGCAGTGCATCATGGGTAACGTAGTGTGAAGCCAAAGATATTAGATTCGACTTTCTTTCTGAATCTGAACAAATTCACGTTCAAGTTCTTGATTTACAAATGTGTTGCGTTCAGTTCAGAGTTCACAGAAAAATGAACGAGTTCAGTGAGCGTTCATTTGACCTCGTTCATGCTCAACACTGTCCCGTTAAATATGTTAAATAAAATATTGTGTTCACCAAGACGTAAACTACCTCTGCAGTTTACGCAGCACTGAGGGCGGAAGTGAAGTCACTGAAGATAACGGTCAGGAGCCTGCGCATTTCCGGTCTTTCAAAATAAAATATCAAAACGATAAAATTCACACATATATTAAATTATAAAGTAAAAACAAATAAACAGAAATGAAATAGTATATACTTTAACATTTTTTACTGCATTCATCATCACCCTGCTGTTTGCGCAGCATTCTGTTTTTTCCTGGGTAACGCTCTTTGATAACGGCGCTGGATCAGTTCCTCTCCTTTGCGTTGGTTTGTTTGAAATAATATCAGTGGTCTACATTTATGGTGCAGAGAGGGAGGTACAGGTAATTATCACAGCAAAGCTTTATTCAGGGGGATTTTGAGGATACTTGATGCATAAAGTCATTTTCCATAAATATCATTTCTAGGTTCAATGAAGACATCAGGTTTATGATCGGGTGTAAGCCTTCCATGTTCTGGTTACACAGAGGTTTATCTCATTACACTGGTCATCTGCGTTTTCTACCTCGTGACCCAAACACAAGAGGAACTTAACATTAAACTGAACATTAAGCTTTGTAATTTGTAAAATGTTGCTTTTTATTGGAGTTAATTATAATATTTCACGCAATTTTATTATTTTTATGACAATTAAATCATGCTTTTCTTATAAATTTACAAATTTAACAGGATTTAAAAAATAATTTATGTTTATTTAAATGTTCTATAAGAGAAATGTGTGCTTCTCCTCGTTATTATGAATTTTAAACACAGACTTGAGCATAGATGAACAAGGGCCCGCTCTAATGGGCCCCTAATTCACCTGGGCAGTTGCACGGGCTGCACATCCTGATGTTACGCCCCTGGGACATATTTCATCTGGGACCCTAGCTCTGAAAGAAAATACCTATGTTTTTAATCTATCAAGGGTTTAAAAAGGTACTTACTTACTTTTTACTTTACAGGAGAATCTGTGACGTCAGTCCTTACCCAGGACGGATTAATGCAGAGATCTTTCTGTTGGCAGAAGTCCCCAGTTTAGCACTGCCCTTTTATTCTTTGTGTAGGATAATCTACATCAAATGTATGAAAAAGGAAGACACACAAAAGAACTGAACAAAATTTGTTAAAGTATATTTATGAATTGTATATACTTATATTCAAACGTTCACATAAAAAAATGTATTTGCAGTTCAACTGTAATTATGCAATATATATTAAAACTACATAAAACACATTCATGAATGTGATTCTGTAACTTTCTTTATAATTCTGACACTTTAAAATGAAAACAAATTCTGAGACACTACCTCTGAGTGACCACTAGGTGCTGCTTGCTAAACAAAACAAACAACAAGGGTTCTTTAAAACATCCCAGGTTGCTACCATCAGTCCCACTCACAGCCAGAGCCATTGGTCCAGATAAATACTCAGTGGTAATGTTACATATCCAGTTTAAAAGCCGTGTTGTCTACAGTAGGTACGAGTGGAAGTTGATGAAATTAATCTTGGAAGGGTTTTTGCTTAAACTAAAACATAAATAAAATATAAAATAATTGTTTCAGCTCCTATTGCTGTTATTTTATTTACCATCACATGAGAATAAGGACGGCTGACCAGAAACAGCTCAGTGTCCACCAGGGGGAGACATTCTTCAGAAACCACTCATTCTGATCAGGGTTTTTTAGAGCAACCACCTTCCCAGCTCAGATAAGGTCCACACACAAAAGCACCTTTCCAAATCAGACATTTTAACCCTGGACCCTGACACGTCGCTGCTGAGGCCATGTTTTATTAAAACTAAGATTTCTCTGTGAACCATGAGCGGTAGTTACTTCGTTTTTTTCTCCAGTTGAAGCTAATGCTTGCGCCGTTCGAAAGCTGCTTTTGATATCTTTGTAACTTTTCTAGAGTTCAGTTTATGGCGTCTGAGAGTTCAGTGTCTTTTGGTGACATTTTACAGTTTTTTAATTTTTTTATTTGACCTTTATTTAACCAGGAAATATCCCATTGAGATTAAGAACCTCTTTTTCAAGAGAGTCCTGGCCAAGAGGCAGCAGCAAACACAAAACACAGTTACATATTTACACAGATAAGACATAAAAGTTTAAAAACATTATGAAAAACAAGTGCAGATTGTGGAATTGGTCTCAAAAGCTCTCAGTTTGGATTTAAAAGTGCTCAAAGAAATTAAATCAGTTAGTTTCCAGTCTTTCTGTAGCATATTCCATGTAAAAGGTGCAGAGTAAACAATGCCTTTTTACCCAATTCTGTACGAGCAGAAGGAACAGAAAGCAACAAATATTCTTGTGAACGAAGAGAATACGATTCAGCATTTCTCAGAGCAATTAGGGTGCAAATGTACGAAGGCAGTAGTCTCAGTCTTGCCTTATAAATGAAAGTGTACCAGTGACCAGTCCTCCGAGCCAGAGCAGGCCGTCCCACTCCAGAGGATAATTCACAGTGGTGAGTGGACGTCTTACAGTTTGTAATGAACCTCAAAGAAGCATGATATACAGTATCAATCATTCGAAGACATTGAGCAGCAGCATTCATGTACAAAAGATCTCCATAATCCAACACAGATAAAAAAGTTGCATTGACAAGACGCTTTTTTACATTAAAAGAAAAACACAGTTTATTTCGAAAATAAAATCACAATTGTAGCCTCAGCTTCTTCACAAGATTATCTATATGTGGCTTGAAAGTGAGTTTGTCATCAGACACCTAGGTATTTGTACAAATGACCCACCTCTATTTCACTGCCCTCAAGACTGGACACTGTGGGAATCATTTGAGGCAACTTTTTACAATTAGAAAACAACATAAGCTTTGTCTTATCAGCACTGAGAACAAGTTTCAAGTTAATGAATGAGTGTTGGACAGTTATAAAAGCTTTCTGCAAAGATTCAACAGTCTGAACAAGAGTTGCTCCACAGCAGTAAATAACTGTATCATCAGCATAGAAATGCAATTTTGCATCTGATACATTTAAACCTAAATCATTGATATAAATGATAAATAAGAGGGGGCCCAATACAGACCCCTGTGGCACCCCCTTATAGACAGAAAGAAACTCAGAACACAGACCGTCATATTTAATACACTTGAGATCTACTGCTGAGATCATTTGAAACCCAAGCCACTGTGTGCTCTGAAAAACCCGAATGAAGCAGTCTAATTTTTAAAATATCATGGTCGACGGTGTCAAACGCTTTCGACAAATCAATAAAAACAGATGCACAATGTTGTTTTTTGTCAAGCGCAACAGTAATGTCATTTATCACTTTCATTGCTGCTGTAATGGTACTATGTTTTTTTCTGAAGCCAGATTGATGATAGAATGTCATTTGAGTACAAAAACTCTTTTACTTGTTCACTAACAAGAGCTTCAAGAAGTTTAGCCAAAGTCCACTGCCAATTTTAAAAAAAGTAAGGATCTATCAGATCGGGACCAGAAGGTTTTCTGTGATAAAATTTTTTGAGAGCTTTATGAACTTCCTGCATAGAGAAAGGCACAAGATTAAAAGGAGTTCCAGTGTAAGTTTGAGTATTTGTGCAGGGTTTCCCAGGGACAGTTCTAAAAGAGTCAAACAAAGAGCCAGATTCTATAAAATGCTTATTAAAACAATTTAAAATCTCAGTTTTATTATATACAGGTGTTGAGTTGTTTAAAATGTAGGTAGGTAGAGCCAGAGTGCTTTTACTCACTGAAAGTGACTTGATAACTTTCCAGAATTTCTGTGGACTATTTAGATTTTCAGTTGTGATGGACAAATAATATTCTGATTTGGCTCTTTTAATGAAAGAAGAGCATTTGTTCCTTAACTGTCTGAAAACTGTCCAGATCTGTGGGAGAGTTACTTTTCCTCGCCTTGGCCCAGGCTTGATTACGTTCATGAACAGCATCCGCCAGCTCTGGGGAGAACCGTGGGTCTTCTCGCCCCTGTGCCCTGTGTTTCCTTAAAGGGGCATGTTTATTTACAATTTCCACAAAAATGTCCCTAAAAAAATGTCCAAGCTGTCTCTACATCTGGTATCAGCCCAATCATCTTCCAATCAACACTATCCAAGTCATGATGATATGCTTGTTCATTAAAATGTTTAAGGTTCCTCTTATAAACTCTACTGAGGTTTAGATCTGGGCACCTTGGTGTTTCTAATGGCAGCAACAACACAGCGGTCACTTAAGTCATTACAGAAGACACCCAGGGATGGAATTTATGAGGAACATTTGTAATTATCAAGTCAATCAAGGTTGACTTATCAGGGCTTTTAAGGTTTGGTCGAGTGGGTAAATTCACCAATAAGCCAATCTAAATGTAAATCACCAGCTAAAAGAAGTTCACTGTAATTCAGTTTGGACAAAAGATGCTTTAAAGATTGTAAAGCTACATTGGGGGCAGATGGAGGCCTATCACACCCAACAACAGTTATACACAGACACTTTGATATTTCAACATTCAATGCCAAAAATTCAATGGATTCAGACAAAACTACTGAGGCATCAAATTTCAATTTAACATAAATTGCAATACCGCCTCCTTTTTTAGGCCGATCAGTACGATAAACATTGTAGCCAGATATTTGAATGTGATCATTTTCAACAGATTTAGTCAACCAAGACTCAGAAATTACAACAATATCTGCATCTGTCCATTTAAACCAAATCCAATGTCCATTTTAGGTAACAAACTGCGCACATCGAGATGAATACATTTAAGACCAGACAGGGATTTAAAATCAGAGGGTGTGTGGATATACTGCAGCTCAGGACCAGGGTTTGGCTGCACATTACCAGACAAAAGTAACAGTAAGACAATCAGCAATCTCTGCTTCGTAACATTACAGTTAAAATATAACTTTACATATGCAGAGCCAGAGTAAGATCTCATTTGAAAAGTGAGATATTTATGTAAAGCTAGAAAACTCTGACCTTTAGCATGTCTCTGCTCAGAACAGTTAGGTTTATGTCCTCTGCCAGATGTGGAGGTGGTTGTACCGCAGCACCGGCACAAGTGCAACCATTTACAATCTCCAGTATCACTGTGTTAGAAGCACACATCCAGGAGCCACCAGCTGCCCCTAGATCCCACACAGCCAGCAAACACAATACAGTCAGAAGAAGTGCCATTATCCTTAACTCTCAGCACTAATCAGGATAATGTAGTGTAGTAGTCAGGCCACAGCAACCAGCACAGGCCTCAGTGCAGCAGAGGAACATCCACTCAGCTTCTCTGCATTGCCATCCTGAAGTAAATCCAGGTTTATTTCATTGGCGCAGATCTAGGCTAAAGACGAGCCACTGCAGCAGATTCCTGGGCTTCAGATTAGAACCAGAGAGATCTGAGGCCTCTGACCAGGACCAGACCATGGGTCAGCTCACAAAAAATAACCAGGTAGATTGCCCAAAATGGCAAAAACTTGTATTAAATTGGGACATAGAAACAGTTTCTGAGATAATTTCAGTGAAAAAGTGCATTTAAATCCTGAAAAAAGTTAAAATTAGACACAGAGCAGAAAAAATGACTGCTGCCAGGATCAACAGTTGAGCGCCACCTAGAGGATGGACCCACATTTTGCACATTTCTGATACAAATCCTGCCAAAACCAACTGTTTTATATCAATAACTTTCATTAGCTTTTATTGTAGTTGCCATATTGATTACCCACAATGCTTTACAACTTGGTGACATCATCGATGACATCATTGGCCGTTTATAAAGCACAGCTGTCGAGAGTAAAAAGTCGACAAAAGCACAGTGGAGGGTTGGAGATCTTGAGATGATGTTAAAAACTTGCACCTACAGTCTTCTACTTTGTTTTTGCCTTTTTCTAGAGTTTATGTTTTTATCAATAGTTATAAATTTGAACAAAAATCTGATTCATAATTGTTTTTCTCTTGTATTTCACAATCTAAAGCAATTGTTAACCTTTAGGGCGCCTGGCACTTTTTTGTAAATAAATGTATGCAGAATGCAAACAGTTTTACCTGCACTGTTTGTATTTGATCTTTCACCTAACAAGGCTCTGTACGTTGTATTTTATTCATCACTAACCCTATCCCTTAATAAGAGAGCTCTCGGTTTGCATTTTCACTTTTTTTTTTTTTTTCTTTTGCCTTTTGGACAAGTGGGTAGTTTTTATTCTCAATTGTTACTTAAAGTTCAGGTTGTTCTGAAAAAAAATGATGTAAGCAGCATCTGTGTGGATCACTGGAGTGAAATGTTTTATTCTCATTTATATAAAAAGTCTTGGCGAGGATCATTTCCCAAATATAACTCAGGGTTCAGTTAAACAACTCCCCCTGACCTTGAGGCCCACAGGAAGCATTTACTTCCTAGAATCTGATGTCAAAACCTCGACGGTAGGGGACTGTATCAATGTAGAAGAAAATGTGTTAAATATGTAATGTTAAAAGAAATATTCAAGCAGTTTTTGTTTCATTCAGATAAATCCGGTAACTGCAGAGATATTAGCCATACACCAGGCCAAGGCATCTGCAGAGAGTTTACCAGCTCAGTTTTAAACTATAGACTGTTTAAATGTAAAAACCTTCCTCTGATGATTCTTTGCCATAGATTTGAACTGACACATGCCCAGTGTTAAAGGTTTTTCCTGCTCTCTCAGCTCATACTTGTATTTGACATCTGTTTAATGTTTTTAACTTGAAAAGAAAAAGTTGCAGATACAATACGATCTGATCCTGTGCAGTCACTCACTGTGCTCACTGGAAAATTACTGAGTGCTGTTCTGCTGCTGACAAAACAAATGAAGGTTTTTATGAGTGTGCATAATCAAATATTACCCAGTCACATAAAGCTTTGTGTGTATGATAGAAATCATTCCATTATCATGTCATCTAATCACTAACATAATCTTATAAATAGTAATGGATTATCTCTATGTTTTGTATTGAACCATAAAGACTGTACCTTCAGAAAGCATGGGAAGGGGATTCTCCACTCAGTTTGTTAAAGATTTCAGCTGAAGACCTGTAGCTTTAAGATAAAGGTGACCTTTCTCCGACGTCCTGACAGCCAGGGAGACCGCTAACTTCAGGACAATGATTGTTTTATTGTGACCTGACTGCACCGAGCGCACGCATTCCCTTCTTTTATATGATTAATGTTTACATGAGTGTATAAAGATCGTTTTGCAGTGCGTCTGATCCGTGGGATCCAACAGATAAAGAACGAGACCATAAACCTTATTCCCAGCTGCAGTGACATCAGAGCTTTGCCAGCGCACGGTGCTGCTTCAGTGTGGTCACAATGAAGCTGGCGCTGCCTAACCCTGGCCTGGACCTGCGCGTCCACTCCCACGATGACCTGGAGAGGATGGACAAAGACCGGGCTGAGGACCGGCCCAGGTGGGACAACAAGGCCCAGTACATTTTAACCTGTGTGGGCTTCTGTGTTGGGATCGGCAACGTGTGGCGCTTCCCGTACCTGTGCCAGAGCCACGGAGGAGGTAACGAATACAAACAGTACGACCAATATTGATCTGGACAGTTCAGGAGGCAGCTGGCACCAGTGTTGATAATAGCTGTTAACACGTCTGAGCTCATCCCTGCTTAGTAAAAAAATAACTCGTACGTTTCTAATTAACCCCGAGTATGATGAGCAAATGTTTCATAGATTTTGCAGTGATTTTGTATTTCCTTTTTCTGTCTATAAAAAAAAGCTGAATTGATAATTAATGTGTTAACATTTCATTTATTTTGAGGCATGTGCCTTATCCATAAAATTAGGCAAATTAACTGTCACCATTTACACCTGATTTCACTCATCACCAAAATAACAACAACAACAACAAAAATACATAAATAACTCATGTTCACACAGTAAACAAAACCTTTGTCTGAATTATATAAAGTACACAGAACAACAACAACAAAAAACTATTCCACTCCAGGAATGTTGCACTTTTCTAATTAAAAATCTATTTAAGGTTAATACTAAGTACTAACAGAACCTCCTCTCCTCCTCTTGGTCTGATTCTAAAACAGGATTTAAATATTTCCTTCTTAAATTGCTTTTTATTACAGCTTTGCTTAATTTTCTCAGGTAAATTATTCCACAGTTGTACAGCACAGACTGAAACACTGAAACTCCTCACAGTTGTACGCACACGCTTCAATTTAAAATGTAGGTTTCCTCTGAAGTTGTATCCTCCTTCTCTGTCAAAGAATAATTTTTGAAGATTAAATGGCAGTTGATTATTTCTTGCTTTATAAAATATAATAACATCGAGCATAGATTTCTTCCCACAGACTTGGCATTGAAAAGGAATTATCACCAGGTTTATAAACGTGAACTTTATCGTTTGTCTTACACTACATCATCATCAACCTGTTACAATTACACCATTTAACCCATATTTAGCTTTACATGACTGCGTGTTATAATAAATATGTTCCATATTTCACAGATTCTCAATGTCTGAGTTTGCTTCAGAAGAAAGCTGTCAGAATCATAAATCACAAAGGTCCCAAAGAACAAATGGTCTCTTTATTAAGTCGCCGCTTTTGAAATTGAAAGATCTTGTTTGTTTAAAGATTTTGTTAATTATGTGGAAGATTAGTAAAAGGTTAGTACCGGAGCATATTTATCATATATTTACTTTATTTTATTACAGACAGAGAGCAGGAGGAAAGGGAACTTTCGTGTGCCATTTTCTCAAACTTGGTTAAAACAAAGGAGTTTTTCTGTTATTGGTGTTAGGTTGTGGACTTTGTTAGATAATGTCATCAAATCCTGTGATACTATTATTCAGATTAAAAATGTACTAAAGAAGGAGGTTTTGGAAAGTTAGAGAAATCAGTAAACAAATCCTAAACGAGGATGCTACGACTGCGGTTAGGTCACGGTTTTTAGGGACAGAGTTATTTCATTTGTGATGGATTTGCTGTAAGTTGTAAGGAACGGGGTGGCCATCTAGTTAGTCTTTGTCTTTAGTAATAAAAATAAAAAATGTATTTCCAGGTGCCTTTTTGATTCCATACCTGATCTTGCTGGTGCTGGAAGGAACGCCTCTGCTGTTTATGGAGTTTGCTCTGGGCCAGCGCCTGAGGAACGGCAGCGTGGGAGCGTGGCGAGCCGTCAGCCCTTATCTCACTGGGATCGGTGAGGAAAGCGGACAAAAACATGTGCGTGGCAAAAAACCGCCTGAGCTGAGAGTTAACCCTGTGATGGTTCCTTCAGGTGTTGCCTCGATGCTCGTGTCGCTGTTGGTTGGACTTTACTACAACACGATCATCGCCTGGATCTTGTGGTATCTCTTTAATTCCTTTCAGAGCCCTCTTCCTTGGACACAGTGCCCTCTGAATGAAAACAAGACGGGTAAGACCCAAACTAAACACAATGAATGAACACAACTCACCGCCAGATCTGGAACACTGTCAGTTCCACCTCACAATGTTACACTGTAAAAAATATCTGTAGATTTCATGGTAAAAATCTGTAAAATCTCAACAGTAGAAGACCGTAGTTGATATATCGGTAAAATACTGTTTTGGTTACGGTAATTAACTGTAATATTAAAAATGAAGCAAAATTGTATTTTTAAGTTTTTTAAAAAATATATAATTTAAACAGTATAGCACTGTTAAAATAATTGAATCCAGGGTTTATTAGTAAAAATTTTTTTATTTGCAGTTTAACAACAGAAATAAACAGCATTCTGCAACAACTTTCTTTTCATTTTATCATAAAAAACATAGGATCTAACTAAATTTACCCCCATCCCCCACCCCACCCAAAAAAAAAAAAAAACAGTTACAGTTTAACACCTTTTTAAAAGATAATAACTTTAAATTTTACACTTAATGTTGATTAAAACGTAAGTTGCAAACTGTAAAATATACAGTTAATCTATGTTTTTGAAAGATAATAACTTTAAATTTTACAGTAAATAATAATAACTAAATAATAAAAACTCAAGTCAAAAACTGTAAAAACAACATTTGTGATAATATTGTTCTGTAAAATGAAATAAAGGCCTCTTGTAATTTTTTACAGTAGAATTCTGGCAACCACAGCTGACAATTTTTTACCTGTAAAATTTACAGATTTTTTTTTACAGTGTAGATTTGGATTTCATTACCTGTAGAATTACCTTTTTTATTTACTCAACATGCTATAAAGTAGAAATATCATGTAATGTGTGGAAATGGTGGTTCTTACCTGAAACTAGACCTGGTTATTTCTGTCAACTTCCAACCAGACACCGTTTTATGCCGACGTTCATCTGAATCCTAACGCTGTCGTTACCAAACTGCTCTTATGGTTTCTGTTTCTTCAACTAAAATGAAGGTGGTCAACAAATGGGTGATATCTGTTTTTGAATTCAACTTTTTTTTTTATCTAACCAAATCTTTTCTTATAGGTTTTGTTGCAGAATGCCAAGAGAGCTCTTACTGTGGATTACTTCTATTACAGAGTCGCTCTGAATACTTCCACCTCCATATCTGACTCTGGAGGCCTCCACTGGCCCATAGTCGTCTGCCTCTTAGTGGCATGGACCCTCATCGGGCTTTGCTACATCAGAGGCATCAGCACTTCTGGAAAGGTTTGCTGTCTTATATCTCTTCTGTAACCAATAATCTTATCTTAATCCCTGAAAAACACTCGGTGGACTTCTTCCTTCCCTGTGACGCGAGCGCAGGCAGCGTACGTCACAGCCGTCCTGCCCTACGTCGTCCTGGCCGTCTTCCTGGTTCGTGGACTGACCCTGAAAGGTGCTCTGACAGGAATTCAGTTCCTCTTCACACCAGATGCAAGTCTCAATTAAATACAATATTTAAAAAAACTACACTGTAAAAAAAAATCTGTACATTTTTCAGTAAAAAATTGGCAGCTGTGGTTGCCAGAATTCTACCGTAAAAATTACAAGAGGCCTTTATTTCATTTTACAGTGTAATATTATCACAAATGTTGTTTTTACAGTTTTTGACTTGAGTTTTTATTATTATTTACTGTAAAATTAAGTTATTAATCTTTCAAAAAATAGATTAACTGTATATTTCACAGTTTGCGGCTTACATTTTAATCAACATTTACTGTAAAATTTAAAGTTATCTTTTAAAAAGGTGTTAAACTGTAATAAACACTGGACTGAATTTTTTTTAACAGTGCTATACTGTATACATTACAAAAAATAAAACAAAAAAATACAATTTTGCCTTATTTTTAATATTACAGTTAATTACCGTAAACAGTATTTTACCGATATATCAACTACGGTCTTTTACTGTTGAGATTTTACAGATTTTTACCATGAAATCTACAGATATTTTTTACAGTGTACATAGCTAAACCTTAATAATAATAATAATAATATTAATAATAAGGTGACGTGAGTAACTAATATTACATTGCAGCTTTTTTTGTTGCAGGTTGAAGAGTTGCTGAACCCGACGACTTGGCTGGACGCAGGTGCTCAGGTGTTTTATGCGTTCGGTATCGCGTGGGGTGGACTGATCTCATTCTCAAGCTACAACCCTGTTCAGTAAGACGTCTGCTGGCTCTTACCTTTACAGTCTTTTGTTGTTAATCCTACGTTAATAATTATATTTTGGTAAATGTTGTTAAAAAATATTGTAATATTCATGGACGCGGGAAGTCACATGGGGGTGCTGCAGTCGTTTTCACGTTTCCCAATAAGAAAACAAAAAACGGAATCATGCCCTTATCCAATTACTGTTTTATATTAGGCTACTATACATCAAAAACAAAAAATGAAAACCCCGAGTTCGTATTTTTCATTTTTTCCGACTTGTTTGACCTCAAAGTGTGCTTCGGGAAAATACGGCCTTGCTCACAGGGCGGGGCAGACAGGTGAGGGGCGGGGCTCCTGTCACAGCTGCAGACAGGTGAGGGGCGGGGCTCCTGTCACAGCCGCAGACAGGTGTGGGGCGGGGCTCCTGTCACAGCTGCAGACAGGTGAGGGGCGGGGCTCCTGTCACAGCTGCAGACAGGTGAGGGGCGGGGCTCCTGTCACAGCTGCAGACAGGTGAGGGGCGGGGCTCCTGTCACAGCCGCAGACAGGTGTGGGGCGGGGCTCCTGTCACAGCTGCAGACAGGTGAGGGGGCGGGGCTCCTGTCACAGCTGCAGACAGGTGAGGGGCGGGGCTCCTATCACAGCTGCAGACAGGTGAGGGGCGGGGCTCCTATCACAGCTGCAGACAGGTGAGGGGGCGGGCTCCTGTCACAGCTGCAGACAGGTGTGGGGCGGGGCTCCTGTCACAGCTGCAGACAGGTGAGGGGCGGGGCTCCTGTCACAGCTGCAGACAGGTGAGGGGGCGGGGCTCCTGTCACAGCTGCAGACAGGTGAGGGGCGGGGCTCCTGTCACAGCTGCAGACAGGTGAGGGGCGGGGCTCTTGTCACAGCTGCAGACAGGTGAGGGGGCGGGGCTCCTGTCACAGCTGCAGACAGGTGAGGGGCGGGGCTCCTGTCACAGCTGCAGACAGGTGAGGGGCGGGGCTCTTGTCACAGCTACAGACAGGTGAGGGGCGGGGCTCCTGTCACAGCTACAGACAGGTGAGGGGCGGGGCTCCTGTCACAGCCGCAGACAGGTGAGGGGGCGGGGCTCCTGTCACAGCCGCAGACAGGTGAGGGGGCGGGCTCCTGTCACAGCTGCAGACAGGTGAGGGGCGGGGCTCCTGTCACAGCTGCAGACAGGTGAGGGGCGGGGCTCCTGTCACAGCTGCAGACAGGTGAGGGGCGTGTGCTGCTCCACTGACTCTGTCCTGTCTACTCTCAGACGGGACATGCTGTTGCTATAGCAACTTGTACGCTCACACAGTTTCCTTTCATGTGGGCCAGTTTTTGGACTTGTTTTTGAGTTTGACCCCAGTGTAACCTGAGCTCTGTCTCTGAGTCGCCACTGTCCCCATATTTTTCTGTTGCTGATGTGACATGAGGCGTACCATTTAGGATCAGAAAGTGATTCAAATGAGAGACGCAAAAAGTGAAAAATGCGTTGAGATGGCAGCAAAATGGCACTAAATCTGGCTGCGATTTACACGTCGTGCTTTTCCATTGTGCTAAAAAGCAAGGGAAAAAAAAACGATGTAAACTGTAAACTGTTCTGCTGTACGTCAGCCGCGCCTGGCGTCCTGACAGAGCGGACGATCCGGCGCATTGTCTTTGAGACGGAGCCGGAGAACATTAAAACGCTTTAATAGCTCAGCAACAACACGGCTTTAAACAGCGTTGGTAAATTACAATATTTATAACTAATGAAGAGAACGCAATTCATCTGAAAATGTTTAATAAAATATAATATAATTATTTTTGTAAACCTTTTGGAGTTGCAGTTACAACGTCCCCTTTACTGTAAAATTTAAAATTATTATCTTTCAAAAATAGATTAATGTATATTTTAGTTTGTGACTTAGGTTTTAATCAACATTTACTGTAAAATTTAAAGTTATTATCTTTTAAAAAGGTGTTAAACTGTAATAAACACAGGACTCAATTATTTTAACAGTGCTATACTGTATACATTACAAAAAATAAACCAAAAAAGTAAAATTTTGCCTTATTTTTAATATTACAGTTAATTACCGTAACCAAAACAGTATTTTACCGATATATCAACTACGGTCTTTTACTGCTGAGATTTTACAGATTTTTATCATGAAATCTACAGATATTTTTTACAGTGTTAGTCTATAAATGTGCCAGATGACTGATTAATAACAGAATCTGCTCCATTATGGTTTGGGATCTTTATAATTCTCGCTACAAAGTTCAAAATTAAATTCCTAGGCAGCTGGTTCTAGTTCCATTGGCGTTTACTGATTTTTCTGTTTCATGGTGACGTCGATACATTTTTCCCCAGCAACAACTGCAAACAGGACGCCGTGATTCTTTCTGCCATCACCGGCTTTACCTCGCTCTACGCGGCCACCGTGACCTACACCATCATAGGATTCAGAGCCACAGAGAAATACGAAGAATGCATCAGTGAGTGAGTAAATGTGCTGATAAAATTACTTCAGACGCAGTTATTTATTTACATTTTCACTTTACTGTCTTGCACATCTTACATTTGTATTTATGGCATTAATAGTTGACTTTTTCCCAGTAATATTCGAACCCTTCTGAATGCATTTGAACTTCCTGAAAGCGACGTTACTCCTGACAACTACGAGGAAGTCCTGAGCCTTTTGAACAGCACGCATCCAGACACGGTCCCGGGACTGGGCATCGTTCACTGCGACATGCACAGACTTCTGAGTGAGGTTTGTTTAGGGTTGGCTCCTTCACTAACCACAGTTTACAGCAGATGTTCACAGATGTTTTTCCAGGGCGTGGAGGGAACAGGTCTGGCCTTCATTGCTTTCACAGAAGCCATTATTAAGATGCCCGGCTCTCCGTTCTGGTCTGTCCTGTTTTTCGTCATGCTTCTCTGTTTGGGCCTCTCCACACTTTTTGGCAACATCGAAGGAGTGGTGGTCCCACTTTTAGACCTGAATGTGTTTCCTAAAAAATGGCCCAGGAAGCACTGAGCGGTAATCAGTTATTAAAATACTTACAATTCATTTAATAACCTAATAATCAGTGTTTTGACCATACACATATCAACCATAGTTTTAAAATCCCTGAATACTGATTCTTCTGCCTCTAACTTTAAATGATTGTTGCAGTTGTTAAAACAAAAGAATATGATTGTTTTGTTTCAGGAGTAACGTGCGGCGTAGCCTTCGTCATCAGCCTTCTGTTTGCACAGCATTCTGGGTTTTATTGGTTAACTCTGTTTGATAACTTCGCTGGATCGTTTCCCCTCCTTTGTATCGGTTTGTTTGAGATGATATCTGTGGTTTACATTTATGGAGTAGACAGGTTTGTAAAACTATCTTGGACATTGCATTTCATCTCTTAGACAATTTTAAATGTACTTTCTAAAAAAAGGTTTATTTGTAATTGCAAATTGCAGGTTCAATGAAGACATCAAGTTTATGATTGGACATAAACCTGGGATATTCTGGCAGGTTACCTGGAGGTTCATCAGCCCTGTCATCATACTCATCATTCTGGTCTTCTACCTCGTGACCCAGGCACAAAAACAACTTACTTATTTAGTATGGGATCCTAATTCAGTAAGTACACCCACAACTCTAGATTTTATATATATATATATATATATATATATATATATATATTAGGGCCGGGAATCATTAAAAAAAATTAACTAATTAATCTCAAATCTGAAAAAAATTTATCGCGATTAATCACATTATGAATTCACGTACAAACACAAAATTGTAAATTTAGAACATTTATTTTGAATGAACCTTCACATATTTTACTGTAAACTTGTGCAATGCAAACAAAACTTGCAAAGAAAATAAATTAATCGTCTCTTTGAGAGCTGTAACTCAGACAAAGTTTGCCTAAATAAGGTACAAGCAACAAATCCACAAAACTTACCTAAAAAAGCGTGAGTCATCTGTTTTAGAACTTTAACAAAAATAAGTTTAATTCTTCAATTAATAACAATTGTTGTGGTTCACAGCAGAGTAAATGCTCTGAACTGTGTTACTGCAGTGGTAACTGAACTCATTCTGGCATAGACTGCACATAACTTTAGTTTTGTCTATATAACTTTAGTTTTGTGCAGTTAGCGATGAGTCTTTGGTGGCTCGTGTTGCTTTAGCTCGGTCACTGTTGCTTTAGGCTCACATGAACTGAGCCTGGTGAACGAGACCACGGCCGCAATGAGAGGAGGGAAATACTCCTGTACTAAAGTGGGAAATACTCCTGTATTGAAGTGGGAAATACTCCTGTACTAAAGTGGGAAATACTCCTGTATTGAAGTGGGAAATACTCCTGTACTAAAGTGGGAAATACTCCTGTATTGAAGTGGGAAATACTCCTGTACTGAAGTGGGAAATACTCCTGTACTAAAGTGGGAAATACTCCTGTATTGAAGTGGGAAATACTCCTGTACTGAAGTGGGAAATACTCCTGTATTAAAGTGGGAAATACTCCTGTACTGAAGTGGGAAATACTCCTGTACTAAAGTGGGAAATACTCCTGTACTAAAGTGGGAAATACTCCTGTACTGAAGTGGGAAATACTCCTGTATTGAAGTGGGAAATACTCCTGTATTGAAGTGGGAAATACTCCTGTACTAAAGTGGGAAATACTCCTGTACTGAAGTGGGAAATACTCCTGTACTAAAGTGGG
>CM036247.1:888435-1035377 GCA_020698575.1 Bostrychus sinensis
TTCCTCCTCTCACCTATGTTCCTACTCTCACCTGTGTTCCTACTCTCACCTATGTTCCTACTCTCACCTATGTTCCTCCTCTCACCTATGTTCCTACTCTCACCTATGTTCCTACTCTCACCTATGTTCCTACTCTCATCTATGTTCCTACTCTCACCTATGTTCCTCCTCTCACCTATGTTCCTACTCTCACCTATGTTCCTCCTCTCACCTATGTTCCTACTCTCACCTATGTTCCTACTCTCACCTATGTTCCTACTCTCACCTATGTTCCTCCTCTCACCTATGTTCCTACTCTCACCTATGTTCCTCCTCTCACCTATGTTCCTACTCTCACCTATGTTCCTCCTCTCACCTGTGTTCCTACTCTCACCTATGTTCCTCCTCTCACCTATGTTCCTCCTCTCACCTATGTTCCTACTCTCACCTATGTTCCTCCTCTCACCTATGTTCCTACTCTCACCTATGTTCCTCCTCTCACCTATGTTCCTCCTCTCACCTATGTTCCTACTCTCACCTATGTTCCTCCTCTCACCTATGTTCCTCCTCTCACCTATGTTCCTACTCTCACCTATGTTCCTACTCTCACCTATGTTCCTCCTCTCACCTATGTTCCTACTCTCACCTATGTTCCTACTCTCACCTATGTTCCTACTCTCACCTATGTTCCTCCTCTCACCTATGTTCCTACTCTCACCTATGTTCCTACTCTCACCTATGTTCCTACTCTCGCCTATGTTCCTACTCTCACCTATGTTCCTCCTTTCACCTATGTTCTTACTCTCACCTATGTTCCTACTCTCACCTATGTTCCTCCTCTCACCTATGTTCCTCCTCTCACCTATGTTCCTACTCTCACCTATGTTCCTACTCTCACTTATGTTCCTCCTTTCACCTATGTTCCTACTCTCACCTATGTTCCTACTCTCACCTATGTTCCTCCTCTCACCTATGTTCCTACTCTCACCTATGTTCCTCCTTTCACCTATGTTCCTCCTCTCACCTATGTTCCTCCTCTCACCTATGTTCCTCCTCTCACCTATGTTCTTACTCTCACCTATGTTCCTCCTCTCACCTGTGTTCCTACTCTCACCTATGTTCCTCCTCTCACCTATGTTCCTACTCTCACCTATGTTCCTCCTCTCACCTATGTTCCTACTCTCACCTATGTTCCTACTCTCACCTGTGTTCCTACTCTCACCTATGTTCCTCCTCTCACCTATGTTCCTACTCTCACCTATGTTCCTCCTCTCACCTATGTTCCTACTCTCACCTGTGTTCCTCCTCTCACCTGTGTTCCTACTCTCACCTATGTTCCTCCTCTCACCTATGTTCCTCCTCTCACCTATGTTCCTACTCTCACCTATGTTCCTCCTTTCACCTATGTTCCTACTCTCACCTATGTTCCTCCTCTCACCTATGTTCCTCCTCTCACCTATGTTCCTACTCTCACCTATGTTCCTCCTCTCACCTATGTTCCTCCTCTCACCTATGTTCCTACTCTCACCTATGTTCCTACTCTCACCTATGTTCCTCCTCTCACCTATGTTCTTACTCTCACCTATGTTCCTCCTCTCACCTATGTTCCTACTCTCACCTATGTTCCTACTCTCACCTGTGTTCCTACTCTCACCTATGTTCCTCCTCTCACCTATGTTCCTACTCTCACCTATGTTCCTCCTCTCACCTATGTTCCTACTCTCACCTATGTTCTTACTCTCACCTATGTTCCTCCTCTCACCTATGTTCCTACTCTCACCTATGTTCCTCCTCTCACCTATGTTCCTCCTCTCACCTATGTTCATACTCTCACCTATGTTCCTACTCTCACCTATGTTCCTCCTCTCACCTATGTTCCTCCTTTCACCTATGTTCCTACTCTCACCTATGTTCCTACTCTCACCTATGTTCCTACTCTCACCTATGTTCTTACTCTCACCTATGTTCCTACTCTCACCTATGTTCCTCCTCTCACCTATGTTCCTCCTCTCACCTATGTTCCTCCTCTCACCTATGTTCCTCCTCTCACCTATGTTCCTCCTCTCACCTATGTTCCTACTCTCACCTATGTTCCTCCTTTCACCTATGTTCCTCCTCTCACCTATGTTCCTCCTCTCACCTATGTTCCTACTCTCACCTGTGTTCCTACTCTCACCTATGTTCCTCCTCTCACCTATGTTCTTACTCTCACCTATGTTCCTACTCTCACCTGTGTTCCTACTCTCACCTATGTTCCTACTCTCGCCTATGTTCCTACTCTCACCTATGTTCCTCCTCTCACCTATGTTCCTACTCTCACCTATGTTCCTACTCTCACCTATGTTCCTCCTCTCACCTGTGTTCCTACTCTCACCTATGTTCCTACTCTCACCTGTGTTCTTACTCTCACCTATGTTCCTACTCTCGCCTATGTTCCTACTCTCACCTATGTTCCTACTCTCACCTATGTTCCTCCTCTCACCTATGTTCCTACTCTCACCTATGTTCCTACTCTCACCTATGTTCCTACTCTCACCTGTGTTCCTACTCTCACCTATGTTCCTCCTCTCACCTATGTTCCTCCTCTCACCTATGTTCCTACTCTCACCTATGTTCTTACTCTCGCCTATGTTCCTACTCTCACCTATGTTCCTACTCTCACCTATGTTCCTCCTCTCACCTATGTTCCTACTCTCACCTATGTTCCTACTCTCACCTATGTTCCTCCTCTCACCTATGTTCCTACTCTCACCTATGTTCCTACTCTCACCTATGTTCCTACTCTCACCTATGTTCCTACTCTCACCTGTGTTCCTCCTCTCACCTGTGTTCCTCCTCTCACCTATGTTCCTGCTCTCACCTATGTTCCTACTCTCACCTATGTTCCTACTCTCACCTATGTTCCTCCTCTCACCTATGTTCCTGCTCTCACCTATGTTCCTCCTCTCACCTATGTTCCTCCTCTCACCTGTGTTCCTCCTCTCACCTATGTTCCTACTCTCACCTATGTTCCTACTCTCACCTATGTTCCTACTCTCACCTGTGTTCCTACTCTCACCTGTGTTCCTACTCTCACCTATGTTCCTACTCTCACCTATGTTCCTCCTCTCACCTATGTTCCTACTCTCACCTATGTTCCTACTCTCACCTGTGTTCCTACTCTCACCTGTGTTCCTACTCTCACCTGTGTTCCTACTCTCACCTATGTTCCTACTCTCACCTATGTTCCTCCTTTCACCTATGTTCCTACTCTCACCTATGTTCCTCCTCTCACCTATGTTCCTACTCTCACCTGTGTTCCTACTCTCACCTATGTTCCTACTCTCACCTGTGTTCCTACTCTCACCTATGTTCCTACTCTCACCTATGTTCCTACTCTCACCTATGTTCCTCCTCTCACCTATGTTCCTCCTCTCACCTATGTTCCTACTCTCACCTATGTTCCTCCTCTCACCTATGTTCCTCCCCTCACCTATGTTCCCACTCTCACCTATGTTCCTCCTCTCACCTATGTTCCTCCTCTCACCTATGTTCCTACTCTCACCTATGTTCCTCCTCTCACCTATGTTCCTACTCTCACCTGTGTTCCTACTCTCACCTATGTTCCTACTCTCACCTGTGTTCCTACTCTCACCTATGTTCCTACTCTCACCTATGTTCCTCCTCTCACCTATGTTCCTCCTCTCACCTATGTTCCTCCTCTCACCTATGTTCCTACTCTCACCTATGTTCCTACTCTCACCTATGTTCCTACTCTCGCCTATGTTCCTACTCTCACCTATGTTCCTACTCTCACCTATGTTCCTACTCTCACCTATGTTCCTCCTCTCACCTATGTTCCTCCTCTCACCTATGTTCCTCCCCTCACCTATGTTCCCACTCTCACCTATGTTCCTCCTCTCACCTATGTTCCTCCTCTCACCTATGTTCCTACTCTCACCTATGTTCCTCCTCTCACCTATGTTCCCACTCTGACCTATGTTCCTCCTCTCTCCTATGTTCCCACTCTCACCTACGTTCCTCCTCTCACCTATGTTCCTCCTCTCACCTATGTTCCTCCTCTCACCTATGTTCCTACTCTCACCTATGTTCCTTCTCTCACCTATGTTCCTCCTCTCACCTATGTTCCTCCTCTCACCTATGTTCCTCCTCTCACCTATGTTCCACCTCTAACCTATGTTCCTACTCTCACCTATGTTCCTACTCTCACCTACGTTCCTCCTCTCACCTATGTTCCTACTCTCACCTATGTTCCTCCTCTCACCTATGTTCCTCCTCTCACCTACGTTCCTACTCTCACCTACGTTCCTCCTCTCACCTATGTTCCTCCTCTCACCTATGTTCCTACTCTCACCTATGTTCCTCCTCTCACCTACGTTCCTCCTCTCACCTACGTTCCTCCTCTCACCTATGTTCCTACTCTCACCTATGTTCCTCCTCTCACCTACGTTCCTCCTCTCACCTATGTTCCTCCTCTCACCTACGTTCCTCCTCTCACCTATGTTCCTCCTCTCACCTATGTTCCTCCTCTCACCTATGTTCCTACTCTCACCTATGTTCCTCCTCTCACCTATGTTCCTCCCCTCACCTATGTTCCTCCTCTCACCTATGTTCCTACTCTCACCTATGTTCCTCCTCTCACCTACGTTCCTCCTCTCACCTACGTTCCTCCTCTCACCTATGTTCCTACTCTCACCTATGTTCCTCCTCTCACCTACGTTCCTCCTCTCACCTATGTTCCTCCTCTCACCTACGTTCCTCCTCTCACCTATGTTCCTCCTCTCACCTACGTTCCTCCTCTCACCTATGTTCCTACTCTCACCTATGTTCCTCCTCTCACCTATGTTCCTCCCCTCACCTATGTTCCTCCTCTCACCTACGTTCCTCCTCTCACCTTTGTTCCTCCTCTCACCTATGTTCCTCCTCTCACCTATGTTCCTACTCTCACCTATGTTCCTCCTCTCACCTATGTTCCTACTCTCACCTATGTTCCTCCTCTCACCTATGTTCCTCCTCTCACCTATGTTCCTCCTCTCACCTATGTTCCTACTCTCACCTATGTTCCTCCTCTCACCTATGTTCCTCCCCTCACCTATGTTCCTCCTCTCACCTACGTTCCTCCTCTCACCTTTGTTCCTCCTCTCACCTATGTTCCTCCTCTCACCTATGTTCCTACTCTCACCTATGTTCCTCCTCTCACCTATGTTCCTACTCTCACCTATGTTCCTACTCTCACCTATGTTCCTACTCTCACCTATGTTCCTCCTCTCACCTATGTTCCTCCTCTCACCTATGTTCCTCCTCTCACCTATGTTCCTCCTCTCGCCTATGTTCCTACTCTCACCTATGTTCCTACTCTCACCTATGTTCCTCCTCTCACCTATGTTCCTCCTCTCACCTATGTTCCTCCTCTCACCTATGTTCCTCCTCTCACCTATGTTCCTACTCTCACCTATGTTCCTACTCTCACCTATGTTCCTCCTCTCACCTATGTTCCTACCCTGTCCTCCCTGTGTGTGTGTGCTGCTGTGATCAGTGTGGGGTCACCTGATCAGGGTCATGTGATACGCTGTGGCTCCAGGTTGGCAGCGCTCAGTTGTTTTGCAGCCCAGAGACAGCAGGGGGCGCTGCAGGGCAGTTTATTTACCCACAACAACTCATTTAAGCATCTGTTTATTTAAGGCAGAAAAGTTACTGAGTTGTGCTTTGAGACCATTAACAGACCTCAGCCTTGGCATTGTTTGAATAAATATTTATACACAATCGTTAAAAGGCAATTTAGTGTTTGTTTGTTTGTTTGTTTTTTTTGTTTTTTTTTACCAAGACATATATATTACCAAGACATTAATATTTAATTTGAAAATAGAACATGCTAATGTCTGCTGTGTAAAATATCTCTGATGTTTTCACAGACAACAGAATCCAAGGCTCTCTGTCTCTTGTAGAATTAAAAAGCCTTTATTGTAGCCTGGCTTTTTAAGATAAAAAAATACACACCAACACGTTTCGGCTCAGGCTGCAAGGACAAACACAGGTAACAGGTGAGTACTTCCTTATATGGGCAGGGACCAAAGTGGCCACGCCCACACTGACAAGGAGAAGCTCATGTCTACAGAGTTATCTAATAAAACCAATATAGACAGAAAGATAGTATTAGCGTATATTTCAAACAGGGAGGACACATTAATACAGAAAAACGCAGACAGAACAGTAAACGCAACACAGTCACCAAAGCAAGTGAGCCTTCAAAAAGCCGTCACAAATGCTCAGCTACATTTCTGAGCAGAGCTCATGAACCAGGTTCACAGAAGCACAAACACACACTCGTCCCACTGCTGCTCTCTCAGAGGAACGGACAGAAGTCTATATCGTCATTTAGCCGGGAAAACACGCTGCATTAAAGGTTACTGTCCAGAATTGGCATTTACTGTTTTGTCTGCATTTTTCTGTCAGAAGTAACCCCTCTTTTTTCCAAAGAGCACCTGTCCCAGCTGTATATTTGACACCTGTGCACCCACGCAGCGCTCCCCGTCCTATTTCATTACTACTAATATTTTGTTTATTTGAAAAAACAAATGTGTGTCCATATCCTGCTTAATGAAGTTTGTTTTATTCTTTAAATTAGATTTAAAAGACTCTGCTGCCCTCTGCTGCCCTCTGCTAGTCTCTGCTGCCCTCTGCTGGTCTCTGCTGGTCTCTGCCGGTCTCTGCTGCCCTCTGCTAGTCTCTGCTGCCCTCTGCTGGTCTCTGCTGGTCTCTGCTAGTCTCTGCTGCCCTCTGCTGGTCTCTGCTGCCCTCTGCTGCCCTCTGCTGCCCTCTGCTGGTCTCTGCTGCCCTCTGCTGCCCTCTGCTGCCCTCTGCTGGTCTCTGCTGCCCTCTGCTGGTCTCTGCTGGTCTCTGCTGGTCTCTGCTGGTCTCTGCTGGTCTCTGCTGCCCTCTGCTGCCCTCTGCTAGTCTCTGCTGCCCTCTGCTGGTCTCTGCTGCCCTCTGCTGGTCTCTGCTGCCCTCTGCTGGTCTCTGCTGGTCTCTGCTGGTCTCTGCTGCCCTCTGCTGGTCTCTGCTGCCCTCTGCTGGTCTCTGCTGGTCTCTGCTGGTCTCTGCTGGTCTCTGCTGCCCTCTGCTGGTCTCTGCTGCCCTCTGCTGGTGTCTGCTGGTCTCTGCTGCCCTCTGCTGCCCTCTGCTAGTCTCTGCTGCCCTCTGCTGGTCTCTGCTGGTCTCTGCCGGTCTCTGCTGCCCTCTGCTAGTCTCTGCTGCCCTCTGCTGGTCTCTGCTGGTCTCTGCTAGTCTCTGCTGCCCTCTGCTGGTCTCTGCTGCCCTCTGCTGCCCTCTGCTGCCCTCTGCTGGTCTCTGCTGCCCTCTGCTGCCCTCTGCTGCCCTCTGCTGGTCTCTGCTGCCCTCTGCTGGTCTCTGCTGGTCTCTGCTGGTCTCTGCTGGTCTCTGCTGGTCTCTGCTGGTCTCTGCTGGTCTCTGCTGCCCTCTGCTGCCCTCTGCTGCCCTCTGCTAGTCTCTGCTGCCCTCTGCTGGTCTCTGCTGGTCTCTGCCGGTCTCTGCTGCCCTCTGCTAGTCTCTGCTGCCCTCTGCTGGTCTCTGCTGGTCTCTGCTGGTCTCTGCTGCCCTCTGCTGGTCTCTGCTGCCCTCTGCTGCCCTCTGCTGCCCTCTGCTAGTCTCTGCTGCCCTCTGCTGGTCTCTGCTGCCCTCTGCTGCCCTCTGCTGGTCTCTGCTGGTCTCTGCTGGTCTCTGCTGGTCTCTGCTGCCCTCTGCTGCCCTCTGCTGCCCTCTGCTGGTCTCTGCTGCCCTCTGCTGCCCTCTGCTGCCCTCTGCTGGTCTCTGCTGCCCTCTGCTGGTCTCTGCTGGTCTCTGCTGCCCTCTGCTGCCCTCTGCTGGTCTCTGCTGCCCTCTGCTGGTGTCTGCTGGTCTCTGCTGCCCTCTGCTGGTCTCTGCTGGTCTCTGCTGCCCTCTGCTGGTCTCTGCTGCCCTCTGCTGCCCTCTGCTGCCCTCTGCTGGTCTCTGCTGCCCTCTGCTGGTCTCTGCTGCCCTCTGCTGGTGTCTGCTGGTCTCTGCTGCCCTCTGCTGGTCTCTGCTGCCCTCTGCTGCCCTCTGCTGGTCTCTGCTGCCCTCTGCCGGTCTCTGCTGCCCTCTGTTGGTCTCTGCTGCCCTCTGCTGGTCTCTGCTGGTCTCTGCTGCCCTCTGCTGGTCTCTGCTGGTCTCTGCTGCCCTCTGCTGCCCTCTGCTGGTCTCTGCTGGTCTCTGCTGGTCTCTGCTGCCCTCTGCTGCCCTCTGCTGGTCTCTGCTGGTCTCTGCTGGTCTCTGCTGGTCTCTGCTGGTCTCTGCTGGTCTCTGCTGCCCTCTGCTGCCCTCTGCTGGTCTCTGCTGCCCTCTGCTGGTCTCTGCTGGTCTCTGCTGCCCTCTGCTGCCCTCTGCTGGTCTCTGCTGCCCTCTGCTGGTGTCTGCTGGTCTCTGCTGCCCTCTGCTGGTCTCTGCTGGTCTCTGCTGCCCTCTGCTGGTCTCTGCTGCCCTCTGCTGCCCTCTGCTGCCCTCTGCTGGTCTCTGCTGCCCTCTGCTGGTCTCTGCTGCCCTCTGCTGGTGTCTGCTGGTCTCTGCTGCCCTCTGCTGGTCTCTGCTGCCCTCTGCTGGTGTCTGCTGGTCTCTGCTGCCCTCTGCTGGTCTCTGCTGCCCTCTGCTGCCCTCTGCTGGTCTCTGCTGCCCTCTGCCGGTCTCTGCTGCCCTCTGTTGGTCTCTGCTGCCCTCTGCTGGTCTCTGCTGGTCTCTGCTGCCCTCTGCTGGTCTCTGCTGGTCTCTGCTGCCCTCTGCTGCCCTCTGCTGGTCTCTGCTGGTCTCTGCTGGTCTCTGCTGCCCTCTGCCGGTCTCTGCTGCCCTCTGCTGCCCTCTGCTGGTCTCTGCTGGTCTCTGCTGGTCTCTGCTGGTCTCTGCTGGTCTCTGCTGGTCTCTGCTGCCCTCTGCTGCCCTCTGCTGCCCTCTGCTGGTCTCTGCTGCCCTCTGCTGGTCTCTGCTGGTCTCTGCTGCCCTCTGCTGCCCTCTGCTGGTCTCTGCTGGTCTCTGCTGCCCTCTGCTGGTCTCTGCTGGTCTCTGCTGCCCTCTGCTGGTCTCTGCTGGTCTCTGCTGCTCTCTGCTGGTCTCTGCTGCCCTCTGCTGGTCTCTGCTGGTCTCTGCTGCCCTCTGCCGGTCTCTGCTGCCCTCTGCTGGTCTCTGCTGCCCTCTGCTGGTGTCTGTTGGTCTCTGCTGCCCTCTGCTGGTCTCTGCTGGTCTCTGCTGCCCTCTGCTGGTCTCTGCTGGTCTCTGCTGCCCTCTGCTGGTCTCTGCTGCCCTCTGCTGCCCTCTGCTGGTGTCTGCTGGTCTCTGCTGGTCTCTGCTGCCCTCTGCCGGTCTCTGCTGCCCTCTGCTGGTCTCTGCTGCCCTCTGCTGGTCTCTGCTGCCCTCTGCTGGTCTCTGCTGGTCTCTGCTGCCCTCTGCTGCCCTCTGCTGGTCTCTGCTGGTCTCTGCTGCCCTCTGCTGGTCTCTGCTGGTCTCTGCTGCCCTCTGCTGCCCTCTGCTGGTCTCTGCTGCCCTCTGCTGCCCTCTGCTGGTCTCTGCTGGTCTCTGCTGCCCTCTGCTGGTCTCTGCTGGTCTCTGCTGCCCTCTGCTGGTCTCTGCTGGTCTCTGCTGCCCTCTGCTGCCCTCTGCTGGTCTCTGCTGCCCTCTGCTGCCCTCTGCTGGTCTCTGCTGGTCTCTGCTGCCCTCTGCTGGTCTCTGCTGGTCTCTGCTGCCCTCTGCTGGTCTCTGCTGCCCTCTGCTGGTCTCTGTTGGTCTCTGCTGCCCTCTGCTGGTCTCTGCTGCCCTCTGCTGGTCTCTGCTGCCCTCTGCTGGTCTCTGCTGCTCTCTGCTGGTCTCTGCTGGTGTCTGCTGCCCTCTGCTGGTCTCTGCTGGTCTCTGCTGCTCTCTGCTGGTCTCTGCTGGTGTCTGCTGCCCTCTGCTGGTCTCTGCTGCCCTCTGCTGGTCTCTGCTGGTCTCTGCTGCCCTCTGCTGGTCTCTGCTGGTGTCTGCTGCCCTCTGCTGGTCTCTGCTGGTCTCTGCTGGTCTCTGCTGCCCTCTGCTGGTCTCTGCTGGTCTCTGCTGCCCTCTGCTGGTCTCTGCTGCCCTCTGCTGGTCTCTGCTGGTCTCTGCTGCCCTCTGCTGGTCTCTGCTGGTCTCTGCTGCCCTCTGCTGGTCTCTGCTGGTGTCTGCTGCCCTCTGCTGGTCTCTGCTGCCCTCTGCTGGTCTCTGCTGGTCTCTGCTGGTCTCTGCTGGTCTCTGCTGGTCTCTGCTGGTGTCTGCTGCCCTCTGCTGGTCTCTGCTGCCCTCTGCTGGTCTCTGCTGGTCTCTGCTGCCCTCTGCTGGTCTCTGCTGGTGTCTGCTGGTCTCTGCTGGTGTCTGCTGCCCTCTGCTGGTCTCTGCTGCCCTCTGCTGGTCTCTGCTGGTCTCTGCTGCCCTCTGCTGGTCTCTGCTGGTCTCTGCTGGTCTCTGCTGGTGTCTGCTGCCCTCTGCTGGTCTCTGCTGCCCTCTGCTGGTCTCTGCTGGTCTCTGCTGGTCTCTGCTGGTCTCTGCTGGTCTCTGCTGGTGTCTGCTGCCCTCTGCTGGTCTCTGCTGCCCTCTGCTGGTCTCTGCTGGTCTCTGCTGCCCTCTGCTGGTCTCTGCTGGTGTCTGCTGCCCTCTGCTGGTCTCTGCTGCCCTCTGCTGGTCTCTGCTGGTCTCTGCTGGTCTCTGCTGGTCTCTGCTGCCCTCTGCTGCTCTCTGCTGGTCTCTGCTGGTGTCTGCTGCCCTCTGCTGGTCTCTGCTGCCCTCTGCTGGTCTCTGCTGCCCTCTGCTGGTCTCTGCTGGTCTCTGCTGCCCTCTGCTGGTCTCTGCTGGTCTCTGCTGCCCTCTGCTGCCCTCTGCTGGTCTCTGCTGCCCTCTGCTGGTCTCTGCTGGTCTCTGCTGCCCTCTGCTGGTCTCTGCTGGTCTCTGCTGCCCTCTGCTGGTCTCTGCTGCCCTCTGCTGGTCTCTGCTGCCCTCTGCTGCCCTCTGCTGGTCTCTGCTGCCCTCTGCTGGTCTCTGCTGCCCTCTGCTGCCCTCTGCTGGTCTCTGCTGCCCTCTGCTGGTCTCTGCTGGTCTCTGCTGCCCTCTGCT
Organism: Bostrychus sinensis; assembly: GCA_020698575.1. Classification (NCBI taxonomy): domain Eukaryota; kingdom Metazoa; phylum Chordata; class Actinopteri; order Gobiiformes; family Eleotridae; genus Bostrychus; species Bostrychus sinensis. The sequence continues at coordinate 899,557 of CM036247.1, forward strand.
GCCCTCTGCTGCTCTCTGCTGCCCTCTGCTGGTCTCTGCCTGTCTCTGCTGCCCTCTGCTGGTCTCTGCTGGTCTCTGCTGCCCTCTGCTGCTCTCTGCTGCCCTCTGCTGCCCTCTGCTGGTCTCTGCTGGTCTCTGCTGCCCTCTGCTGCCCTCTGCTGGTCTCTGCTGGTCTCTGCTGCTCTCTGCTGCTCTCTGCTGGTCTCTGCTGGTCTCTGCTGGTCTCTGCTGCCCTCTGCTGGTGTCTGCTGGTCTCTGCTGGTCTCTGCTGCTCTCTGCTGGTCTTTGTGTTATAATCCCTGTTTACCTGGGGCCCCGCTGAGTTTGCAAATCAAAAACGTCTCAAAGCTTTCATTCCCTTAGAAAAATAGTCAGGCAGTGTTTTATTAAAACTAAACTAAAATGTAATACAGCAAAATGTAAATGGTCTCAAAAAGTGAGTGAGAGGCTTGGCCCCCAAACCCTGTCCTGCTTAGGGCCCCCAAATGTACAGCACCGGCACTGTGTATCATCAGCTTAGGATTAAAATATTAAATGGATCTTTGATGATGAGTCTGTTCTCAAAAAGATGATTTCTTATTGATGTGATCCAGATGTGACCACAGCTGGACACTTTCAGTCGCACTGAAAGCGTTTGTTGATGTCAAATGTAAAGCTCGTAGAGCAAGGTTTTATTTTTTATTAATTGAAATATATAGAGTTGCCTTTGACAGCAGCTACATTTATTTTTTTCAGAAATTAAAAATCCCGCATATACACATGGCAGCCAAATATCCACATGCATCAATTAAAACAAGTACAGGAATGAATAAATAATTAGAAAACAACAAAAAACAAACTAAAATAAAAAATAAAAAACAGCAAATATAAGATGACAGTATTGTTTTTATATCAGTCAAATAATCCAAATATATATGGGGCTTTGACTATGATCATTTTTTAATATCAAGACAAAACAAAGACATATATATTTGTATCTGTTTACACCTATACAAATATGTCACATATACACACTGTAAAAAATATTCATGGTAAAAATCTGTAAAATCTCAACAGTAAAAGACCGTAGTTGATATATCGGTAAAATACTGTTTTGGTTACGGTAATTAACTGTAATATTAAAAATAAGGCAAAATTGTATTTTTTTGTTTTATTTTTTGTAATGTATACAGTATAGCACTGTTAAAAAAATTGAGTCCAGTGTTTATTACAGTTTAACACCTTTTCAAAAGATAACTTTAAATTTTACAGTAAATGTTGATTAAAATCTAAACTGTAAAATATACAGTTAATCTATTTTTTTAAACTCAAGTCAAAAACTGTAAAAACAACATTTGTGATAATATTACACTGTAAAATGAAATAAAGGCCTCTTGTACTTTTTACGGTAGAATTCTGGCAACCACAGCTGACAATTTTTTACTGTAAAATTTACAGTTTTTTTTACAGTGCATATATGATTTCTTTTGACATCCATAGTTCTGTATTGATTAAAGCCTCAGAAGAATTTAGCAAAATATTTAATTTTAAGTTTTAAATATCTTCATATATGTTTTGTCTGAAATCCTAATTATTGAGTCAATGTAATTATCCATTTCAGTTCAAAATAGTTTGAAGATAGATTTGCTATTTTCAGAGTTTTTCATTGTATGCAGGTTATATTGAATTTACCTAATAAAACAAATAAACTATTGATTCTAGTTTCCAGTGTTAGTTTGTTTGTTTGTGTCAAGTTGTGAGCGTCAGGACGTCACGTTTCTGCTCAGAACACAACTCAGCCAATCAGCTGTCAGTGCGCGTGTGGCAGGACACCATTTCCCATCATGCATTAAGCGTCTGTAGTCCACGCAGGCGGCAGAGAGCAGCTGCGCTCCCGTTACCGGGCACAGGTTGGGTCTGAGCAGCGCGCACAGAGCAGCGAGCCTCGGTTTGGTTTGGTTTGGTTTGGTTTGGTTTGGTTTCCAAAGCCTTTTTCTACGCAGCCAGCTGTTGGAGAATCCGTTTTTACGCCATGATTCTAACGTTCACGTTTCTCTGTAAGTCATTATTTACGTATTTGTGTGTTTTTAGTGAGGTCGCGCTGTTGTTCAGTGCTTAACATTGCAGCCTCGCGCGCAGCTCACGCGTCTATGGCAGAACTTTCCCAATAAGTTTTGTATTTAATATGGAGCGCAGTGTTTTTCCTGAGGTGTCAGCACAGTTTTCAGACAGAGCTAAAAGAATAAACTGCCTGTGTCTCTGTGGTTTGCAGATCTGGCCTCGGTGGCTGCGGCAGAACAAAACAAAACTGATGTCATGGAAATAATAAATCTAAAACTGTTCCAAAGCGGTGTCCTGCCGTGTCCTGCCACACTCACAGCAGGAAGTGGAATACAGAGCGGTGCACTGGTATAAGGTACACACACACGCACGCACGCGCCCGCGCGCACAGTGAGAGCGCACTGGGTTGGACCGAACTCATCATCTCATTTGTCTGTGCGTAGGTTTTCTGTGAACTGTTGTTTTTATGCTGCTGTTTTTGTTTTGGTGAATTTTTTGGTCTAAAAATGCTATTGTCCTGTTTATTTCTTCTTTGTGCATGAATGTGATGTTCCCAGCGGTGTCTGTGGTGGTCTGAGTTCCTTTGTGTGTCCTCTCTTTACTTTCTCCAGAACATCGTCAGTGTATCTTTTCCATTATGTGCGTCTGTATTGTTCACGTCCGGTGCTGAGTGCTTTCCAAGTCCTCCATAAAAAACCCTGCTCATTATGGCTGAGAGTGGAGCTCTCATTGCAAACCCCTCTTTTTGTCCAGATATTCTATTCTTGAATTGAAAATAAGTGGATTGTGCAACATATTAGAATACAGTGAGTACGTCTACAGTGAGGTTTGTGTGTTTTTTGTCTTGTGTCTTGTTCTTTCTGAGGCGTTCCTGTGCTGTGTGACGTCAGCGAGGTTTCTGTGAAGAGAGATATGACATCGTGTGAAAGTTAGGATTCCGTCTGTCTCCACAGTTATGTTTTTGGGTTCTTGCGCCAACTGCTTTGATTTTTGGGAAGATCAGATGATAAAAAGACACATCACAGCAGGCACGGGGCACTTCTGAGCAAGACTGGAGCACACTTGAAACATGTAAAGAGCTGCCCACTGTGTTCCAAAGCTTCTCTGCTTCAAGAGAAAGCTTTTAGTCTCCAGGCAACAGAGACGTTTACCTCAGACATGTTCTTTCTGTACCTGTACCTGACCTCAGTGACTCTGCTCCTTTCTTCACTGTTTTGCCTCATTTTTCTCTTTAGAGCTCCCCCTACAGTTTAGGATAAAACACTATCATAAAGACTCACAAGTCCAGGTGACTCTTGTGAGATCGTTGGTTGGCTTTACTTTCGTTTTCAACTCCTCTCGTATCTGTACAGAGTTTTTTCTGCCATTTGGCCGATAGATAGATAGATAGATAGATAGATAGATAGATAGATAGATAGATAGATAGATAGATTTTTTCATTCTGTCAAGGGAAATTCAAATCAGGGAGAGAGGCGTGGTCAGGGGGAAATGGCAGACACCGGTGTCAGTGACGGTTCTGTCCTTTCAGGAAGTCAACATAAATAAAGAGGATTACTCAAACGTGTGAATGAAACAAAAACACAACTCCAGGTCTGTTTTTGACACAGGAACAACATTAAAACATGGTAGAAAGCTCAGAAAAATCAGTTTTAAGAGCGGCCTGTGTCATGCTCCTCATTCTTCTTTCCACCAAGGCCCGGCGTGCACCTTCCCCCCAACACAGACAAAAGGCCAAGTACAGGCCTTAACTGGCCTCTGCTCAGGCTGGACCCCGCCTCAGGCCCACAGCGTCTGAGACAGAGTCCAGTCCAAAACCTAACAGGAATATGATTGGAATGAACGGATTTTTAACCTCTTAAACCTGAACAGAGCCCGACGGCGCCCCCTTGCGTCCGCTTGTTGGGACCATAGCGGGGAGATACAGCGGCTGACACACACATGTGTGACATCCTCGTGTTCAGACAAATCGTGGCAACAAAACTATCTACTTCAATTTCTATTCAACAGTTGGATTCCACCTGGATTTTTTAAAAATAAAACATGTATATCTTTCCATTACTTTGTTTATTTGGCACAAATTTTGCTGCAGTAGACCAAGATATGTGAAATTTGCAATTTATGTTGTTATTTGCTTCACTACAGGAAGAAAAAAGGCTTTTTTGGAGGCAAATGTGTGTTTTTTTCAGGCAGAAATTAGAATAATCCATTTCAACCTCAATTTATGGTCAAACAATATCATTTATTAATATTATTTCTCTTCCACAGTAATCCCCAAAGTCCACCAATTAATTTGCTACCAAGGTTAGCTCTGTACACCTGGTAAATGCTAAGTAAAACCTTAATAAATGTAGATATAGAATTTTCGGGAAAAAGGCCTCAGGGCTTAACAGGTTAAAGGAATCAAACCCAGGACTCATCCAAGACTAATCCTGAAAGGCCAAACCTTGAACCTTAAAACCTAAAGCTTGAGCCCTGTCTGACCCTGTGTTGTGTCCAGGAGGGCGGGGCGTCCCGTCTGACCGGCCTGCTGACCAAAGACCTCCCTGATGGCAGGATGAGGTGGTTCCCGGGAGCCTCCGCACAAATCTCTCTGGAGCAGCACACTCTGAACCTGCAGCTGCCCACGGTCAGCTGCTCCCACAGAGGAGTGTACCTGTGTTACCTGGCCGCACCTGTGGAACAGCAGGACAGGGAGGGGCGCGTCCGCCTCTCCGTCTCAGGTGAGGGGGGCATTCAACTATTAACTGGTCAAAGTGCACTATAATGAGGTCCAGTTTACCTGTAACCTGTTATAGAACCTGTAACCAAGCCGGAGGCAGCAGAGGTGAAGCAGCAGCAGAACAGGGAGGGGTCAGAGTCACAGCTGAGAGGAGAAAAAGGATTTAAATATTCACCCATTATCCTTCTGTTAACATGGCAGCTGTCAGTGGGACATATCAGGCAGCAGCTGAACATTTGTCCTCAACAGGAGACCTCTGCAGTTTGGTTTAAAGGTAAGCAGTCCCCGCCTGGCTCATGGTAACCAGGGCCGGTGTGGGACAGGCTGTGTTCATGCCAGGACAGGTGCAGGGTTTCCTCTGAGGCCGCCCCGTCCCGCTAAGGCCTCAGACACTGACGCAGGCGCAGCTGCGAGTGTCCTGGGCAGAGACGTGAGGTTGTTCACAGCGAACGAGCCACGCATCAGTCTGAGAGTACAGACACATACAGGCGCCACAAAATGTATGTGAACATTTTGGAATGACTTGGATTTTCTGTTCATAAAATGTGATCTGATCTTCATCTAAGGCACAACAACAGACAAACACAGTCTGCTTAAACTAATGCTGCAAAAAAGACATGTTTTCATGTTTTTATTCACCATTTATGTAAACATTAACAGTGCAGGATTAAAAAACTAAGTGAACCTTTGGATTTAATAACTGCTGACCTCCTTTGGCAGCAATAACCTCAACCAAATGTTTTCTGTACCATTCCTCTTTACAAAACTGTTTAAGTTCAGCAATATTCTTGGGATGTGTGGTGTGAGTCGCTCTTCTGAGGTCAGGCCACAGCATCTGAGTCGGGCTGAGGTCAGGACTCTGGGCCACTCCAGAGGCGGAGTTTCTTCTGTTGAAGCCGTTCTGTTGTTGGTTTGCTTCTGTGTTTTGGGTCAGTGTCCTGTTGCATCGCCATCCTCTGCTGAGCTTCAGTTGGTGGACAGGTGGGCTTAGGTTTTCCTGCTAAATGTTTGGATAAACTTGGGAATTCATTTTGCTGTTGATGATAGCAAGTTGTCCAAGGCCCTGAGGCAGCAGAGCAGCCCCAAACCCTGATGCCCCGCCACCAGACTTCACAGTGGGGATGAGGTTTTGATGTTGGTGCTGTGCCTTTTTTCCTCCACACATAGCGTTGTGTGTTCCTCCAAACAACTCAGCTTTGGTTTCTTCTGTCCACAGAATATTTTGCCTGCAGCTGTGGAACATCCAGGAGCGAATTTGCAAACTTTAAACGTGCAGAGATTTTTTAAATTTATTTATTTATTTTTTGGACAGCAGTGGCTTCCTCTGTGGTGTCCTTCCATGAAGTCCATTCTGGTTTAATGTTTGACCCATTGTAGATCTGTGAACAAAGATGTTGCTTGTGCCAGAGTACGTCTGACACTCTAGGATTCTTCTTCTCCTCACTGAGCATTCTGCGCTGTGCTCTTGCAGTCATCTTTACAGGACGAGCATGTGCTTCAGTCTGAGGACAGGATGGCAGACGTCAGCTTTTGTGACAGTTTCCTCATTAAAGCTCGGACTAAAACTGAACAATTTACAACTTTATAAACATGAATATACTTCACAGTAATTTCTTTATATGTTCAAATTTAATTTGAATGTTCAGTTTTATTCTAATAAAAAATAATATATACACAATAGCTTTTTATTTAGACTAAATATTTGGTTAAATAAACAGATAACAGTGATAAATCGATAGTGGGCCTTAAATCACATCGTATCGTCATGGTATCGTGATGGTATCGTGATGGTATCGTGATGGTATCGTGATCATATCGTGATGGTATCGTGATGGTATCGTGATCATATTGTGATCGTATCGTGATGGTATCGTGATGGTATCGTGATCGTATCGTGATGGTATCGTGATCGCATCGTGATCTTTTCATGATGGTATCGTGATTGTATCGTGATCGTATCGTGATTGTATCGTGATCGTATCGTGATTGTATTGTGATCATATCGTGATGATATTGTGATCATATCGTGATTGTATCGTGCTCGTATCGTGATCTGATCGTATTGTGATCATATCGTGATCGTATTGTGATCATATCATGATCGTATCGTGATCGTATCATGATCGTATCGTGATCTGATCGTATTGTGATCGTATCGTGATGGCATCATGATCGTATCGTGATCATATCGTGATCGTATCGTGATCGTATCGTGAACGTATCTGAGGTATCGCCAGTCTACTGTATCCATATCGTATTGTAATGAAAGTGGCGATTTACACGCCTAGTGCTAACCACTCTGCCACGGCGCTGAGAGCAACAGACGCTGTGTGAATAAAAAAGATAAAAATGTGTCTGAAGCTGACTTTAAATCATGAAGGCCATTTTATTTCTGCCCTTTGCTTTGTTGTTTTCGCCTGAGTGGGGATTCTCTCTCGTCCAATCAGAGCCGGACCCAGAGCCGGACCCAGAGCCGGACCCAGAGCCGGACCCAGAGCCGGACCCGGACCCGGAGTGGGAGCTGGACCCCCTTCTTGCCGAGCGGTGTCAAAAGTACCAGGGTTTAGTTCTCTTCCTGGGCCGCTCTGAACTTCTTAGGGAAGTTGGAAGCACCCCTGAACTGTCCCGACCTGTGCCCTGCTGCCCCGGCGGAAAGCGTCTGTAGTCACGCTGCAGCTGGCGTCGTAGTCAGGACCAAGACCAAGACCAGTCCAAGACCACAAACCCAGACCAGGTCCAGACCAAACCCTGTGCACTAAATAAGGGGAAAAGATGTTTTTTTAAAAGTAGTTGAAATACTTTAATGATTATTGTAACAATCTAACGCAGCAGACTTCACAAACAGAGACGGATCTGGTCCTGGTCCTGGTCCTGGTCCTGGTCCTGGTCCTGGTTTTTCTGATGCTGAAAACTCATAACTCCACAATTATGAAGAACAGCATTTTCTTATAACGCTTTGTAAATAAAATCTCAGAGACCGCCACATCCGAGACTGAGACAAGACCTGAGAGTAAAACTAGATCTGAGACCAAGACCATAAAGAACCGGTCTCAGGACTGACCCGGTCTCAGGACTGTCCCGGTCTCAGGACTGACCCGGTCTCAGGACTGACCCGGTCTCAGGACTGTCCCGGTCTCAGGACTGACCCGGTCTCAGGACTGACCCGGTCTCAGGACTGACCCGGTCTCAGGACTGACCCGGTCTCAGGACTGTCCCGGTCTCAGGACTGTCCCGGTCTCAGGACTGACCCGGTCTCAGGACTGACCCGGTCTCAGGACTGACCCGGTCTCAGGACTGTCCCGGTCTCAGGACTGACCCGGTCTCAGGACTGACCCGGTCTCAGGACTGTCCCGGTCTCAGGACTGTCCCGGTCTCAGGACTGACCCGGTCTCAGGACTGACCCGGTCTCAGGACTGTCCCGGTCTCAGGACTGACCCGGTCTCAGGACTGACCCGGTCTCAGGACTGACCCGGTCTCAGGGCTGTCCCGGTCTCAGGACTGACCCGGTCTCAGGACTGTCCCGGTCTCAGGACTGACCCGGTCTCAGGACTGACCCGGTCTCAGGACTGACCCGGTCTCAGGACTGACCCGGTCTCAGGGCTGTCCCGGTCTCAGGGCTGTCCCGGTCTCAGGACTGTCCCGGTCTCAGGACTGACCCGGTCTCAGGACTGACCCGGTCTCAGGACTGTCCCGGGGCTGCAGCCTCACCTCTGTGTTCTGGTTCCTCTGCAGACTGCCCCACTGACGTCCAGGAGGCTCAACTGGAACAAAACCTCCATCTGAAATCAGTTTCCAGGAAGCTGAGAATCTTTTCGGTGTGGAGCAGTGTGGGAATAATGACTTTGGCCGTGGTGAGTATGTTCCCATTCCTGGTTTAGCCCTGGTTTAGACCTGGTTTAGTCCTGGTTTAGTCCTGGTTTAGACCTGGTTTAGACCTGGTTTAGACCTGGTTCAGACCTGGTTCAGACCTGGTTTAGTCCTGGTTCAGACCTGGTTTAGTCCTGGTTTAGACCTGGTTTAGACCTGGTTTAGACCTGGTTTAGACCTGGTTCAGACCTGGTTTAGTCCTGGTTTAGACCTGGTTTAGACCTGATTTAGACCTGGTTTAGTCCTGGTTTAGACCTGGTTTAGACCTGGTTTAGACCTGGTTTAGTCCTGGTTTAGACCTGGTTTAGACCAGGTTTAGTCCTGGTTTAGACCTGGTTTAGACCTGGTTTAGACCTGGTTTAGTCCTGGTTTAGACCTGGTTTAGACCTGGTTCAGACCTGGTTCAGACCTGGTTTCAGTCCTGGTTCAGACCTGGTTTAGTCCTGGTTTAGATCCTGGTTTAGACCAGGTTTAGTACCTGGTTTAGTACCTGGTTTAGACCTGGTTTAGACCTGGTTTAGACCTGGTTCAGACCTGGTTCAGACCTGGTTTAGTCCTGGTTCAGACCTGGTTTAGACCTGGTTTAGACCTGGTTTAGACCTGGTTTAGACCTGGTTTAGACCTGGTTCAGACCTGGTTTAGTCCTGGTTTAGACCTGGTTTAGACCTGATTTAGACCTGGTTTAGTCCTGGTTTAGACCTGGTTTAGACCTGGTTTAGACCTGGTTTAGTCCTGGTTTAGACCTGGTTTAGACCAGGTTTAGTCCTGGTTTAGACCTGGTTTAGACCTGGTTTAGACCTGGTTTAGTCCTGGTTTAGACCTGGTTTAGACCTGGTTCAGACCTGGTTCAGACCTGGTTTAGTCCTGGTTCAGACCTGGTTTAGTCCTGGTTTAGACCTGGTTTAGACCTGGTTTAGACCTGGTTTAGACCTGGTTCAGACCTGGTTTAGTCCTGGTTTAGACCTGGTTTAGACCTGATTTAGACCTGGTTTAGTCCTGGTTTAGACCTGGTTTAGACCTGGTTTAGACCTGGTTTAGTCCTGGTTTAGACCTGGTTTAGACCAGGTTTAGTCCTGGTTTAGACCTGGTTTAGACCTGGTTTAGACCTGGTTTAGTCCTGGTTTAGACCTGGTTTAGACCTGGTTTAGTCCTGGTTTAGACCTGGTTCAGACCTGGTTTAGTCCTGGTTTAGACCTGGTTTAGACCTGGTTTAGACCTGGTTTAGACCTGGTTTAGTCCTGGTTTAGACCTGGTTCAGACCTGGTTTAGACCTGGTTTAGACCTGGTTTAGACCTGGTTCAGACCTGGTTTAGACCTGGTTTAGACCTGGTTCAGACCTGGTTTAGTCCTGGTTCAGACCTGGTTCAGACCTGGTTTAGACCTGGTTTAGACCTGGTTCAGACCTGGTTTAGTCCTGGTTCAGACCTGGTTTAGACCTGGTTTAGACCTGGTTTAGACCTGGTTTAGACCTGGTTCAGACCTGGTTTAGACCTGGTTTAGACCTGGTTCAGACCTGGTTCAGACCTGGTTTAGTCCTGGTTCAGACCTGGTTTAGACCTGGTTTAGACCTGGTTCAGACCTGGTTCAGACCTGGTTTAGACCTGGTTTAGACCTGGTTCAGACCTGGTTTAGACCTGGTTTAGACCTGGTTCAGACCTGGTTTAGTCCTGGTTTAGACCTGGTTTAGACCTGGTTTAGACCTGGTTCAGACCTGGTTTAGACCTGGTTTAGACCTGGTTCAGACCTGGTTCAGACCTGGTTTAGTCCTGGTTTAGACCTGGTTCAGACCTGGTTTAGACCTGGTTTAGTCCTGGTTTAGACCTGGTTCAGACCTGGTTTAGACCTGGTTTAGACCTGGTTTAGACCTGGTTCAGACCTGGTTTAGACCTGGTTTAGTCCTGGTTCAGACCTGGTTTAGACCTGGTTTAGACCTGGTTTAGTCCTGGTTTAGACCTGGTTTAGACCTGGTTTAGACCTGGTTCAGACCTGGTTCAGTCCTGGTTCAGACCTGGTTTAGACCTGGTTCAGACCTGGTTCAGACCTGGTTCAGACCTGGTTTAGACCTGGTTTAGACCTGGTTTAGTCCTGGTTTAGACCTGGTTTAGACCTGGTTTAGACCTGGTTTAGACCTGGTTCAGACCTGGTTTAGACCTGGTTTAGACCTGGTTTAGTCCTGGTTTAGACCTGGTTTAGACCTGGTTTAGTCCTGGTTTAGACCTGGTTTAGACCTGGTTTAGTCCTGGTTTAGACCTGGTTTAGACCTGGTTTAGTCCTGGTTTAGACCTGGTTCAGACCTGGTTTAGTCCTGGTTTAGACCTGGTTTAGACCTGGTTTAGACCTGGTTTAGTCCTGGTTTAGACCTGGTTTAGACCTGGTTTAGTCCTGGTTCAGACCTGGTTTAGTCCTGGTTTAGACCTGGTTTAGACCTGGTTTAGACCTGGTTCAGACCTGGTTTAGTCCTGGTTCAGACCTGGTTTAGTCCTGGTTCAGACCTGGTTTAGTCCTGGTTTAGACCTGGTTTAGACCTGGTTCAGACCTGGTTTAGTCCTGGTTCAGACCTGGTTTAGACCTGGTTCAGACCTGGTTTAGTCCTGGTTCAGACCTGGTTTAGTCCTGGTTTAGACCTGGTTTAGACCTGGTTCAGACCTGGTTCAGACCTGGTTTAGTCCTGGTTCAGACCTGGTTTAGTCCTGGTTTAGTCCTGGTTTAGACCTGGTTTAGACCTGGTTTAGACCTGGTTCAGACCTGGTTTAGTCCTGGTTTAGACCTGGTTTAGACCTGATTTAGACCTGGTTTAGTCCTGGTTTAGACCTGGTTTAGACCTGGTTTAGACCTGGTTTAGTCCTGGTTTAGACCTGGTTCAGACCTGGTTTAGACCTGGTTTAGACCTGGTTTAGACCTGGTTCAGACCTGGTTTAGACCTGGTTTAGTCCTGGTTCAGACCTGGTTTAGACCTGGTTTAGACCTGGTTTAGTCCTGGTTTAGACCTGGTTTAGACCTGGTTTAGACCTGGTTCAGACCTGGTTCAGTCCTGGTTCAGACCTGGTTTAGACCTGGTTCAGACCTGGTTCAGACCTGGTTCAGACCTGGTTTAGACCTGGTTTAGACCTGGTTTAGTCCTGGTTTAGACCTGGTTTAGACCTGGTTTAGACCTGGTTTAGACCTGGTTCAGACCTGGTTTAGACCTGGTTTAGACCTGGTTTAGTCCTGGTTTAGACCTGGTTTAGACCTGGTTTAGTCCTGGTTTAGACCTGGTTTAGACCTGGTTTAGTCCTGGTTTAGACCTGGTTTAGACCTGGTTTAGTCCTGGTTTAGACCTGGTTCAGACCTGGTTTAGTCCTGGTTTAGACCTGGTTTAGACCTGGTTTAGACCTGGTTTAGTCCTGGTTTAGACCTGGTTTAGACCTGGTTTAGTCCTGGTTCAGACCTGGTTTAGTCCTGGTTTAGACCTGGTTTAGACCTGGTTTAGACCTGGTTCAGACCTGGTTTAGTCCTGGTTCAGACCTGGTTTAGTCCTGGTTCAGACCTGGTTCAGACCTGGTTTAGTCCTGGTTTAGACCTGGTTTAGACCTGGTTCAGACCTGGTTCAGACCTGGTTTAGTCCTGGTTCAGACCTGGTTTAGTCCTGGTTTAGTCCTGGTTTAGACCTGGTTTAGACCTGGTTTAGACCTGGTTTAGACCTGGTTTAGACCTGGTTCAGACCTGGTTTAGTCCTGGTTTAGACCTGGTTTAGACCTGATTTAGACCTGGTTTAGTCCTGGTTTAGACCTGGTTTAGACCTGGTTTAGACCTGGTTTAGTCCTGGTTTAGACCTGGTTTAGACCTGGTTTAGTCCTGGTTTAGACCTGGTTTAGACCTGGTTTAGTCCTGGTTTAGACCTGGTTTAGACCTGGTTTAGTCCTGGTTTAGACCTGGTTCAGACCTGGTTTAGTCCTGGTTTAGACCTGGTTTAGACCTGGTTTAGTCCTGGTTTAGACCTGGTTCAGACCTGGTTTAGACCTGGTTTAGACCTGGTTCAGACCTGGTTTAGACCTGGTTTAGACCTGGTTTAGACCTGGTTTAGACCTGGTTCAGACCTGGTTTAGACCTGGTTTAGACCTGGTTCAGACCTGGTTCAGACCTGGTTTAGACCTGGTTCAGACCTGGTTCAGACCTGGTTTAGTCCTGGTTTAGACCTGGTTCAGACCTGGTTCAGACCTGGTTTAGACCTGGTTCAGACCTGGTTTAGACCTGGTTTAGACCTGGTTCAGACCTGGTTTAGTCCTGGTTCAGACCTGGTTTAGACCTGGTTCAGACCTGGTTCAGACCTGGTTTAGTCCTGGTTTAGACCTGGTTCAGACCTGGTTCAGACCTGGTTTAGACCTGGTTCAGACCTGGTTCAGACCTGGTTTAGACCTGGTTTAGACCTGGTTTATAACCTGTCTGTCCTTCTGTTTTCCGTCCTCAGGGACTGGTGTACATCGGGCTGAACGTGCACCGCCTCAGGAGCAGATGTTGTAAATCTGGTCTGGGTCCAAGTCTGGAAAAGTGCTAGAGTCCATGAGTTTAGCCTCCTTAGCTTCTTTTGGTTTACGGTGGTATTCTGTGGTTATTATTTATATGTTGTATTGATTAGAGCCTGACCGATATGGGTTTTTTTGAGGCCGATACCAATATTAAGTAAAAAAAACAAAAACAGTATCTGATACATCGGCCGATACATTATACATTAGGAAAAAGTATTTTAAAGCATTTTTCTTTCTGCTCTTGTTTACATGAATACGGCGAGTCCCCAGGCCACTTTATTAGACTAAACTTATTTTTAAAATGTTGTAAAAAAGCTTCTTATTTTTTTGTTCTGCTGATTGGTTTTGTACTGGGCATTGGTGTGGGGAGTATTATTATATATTTTATGTATTATATTTATTTTATTTAGCTTTAACTAAATTTGTTTAACTTAAATTTCATTTAGCCTTGCTCTGCAGGTAGAGCATGGGGAGAGCTACAAAATGTATTTTGAATTTTTGTTCTATGAGGTTTTATGGCAGAGAAATGAGTAAAATATTTTTATTGCCGTTTTGAGCTTTTCAGGCCATGAGAAGGTTTGGGGAGTTTCCTATGAACTGCAGAGTAAGAACCAAACTGCTGAGAAACACCAGCGCCCTCTGCTGCACAAACAGCAGAAGGCCATCATTTGCAAGTAAACAGGTCTTATTCCAGCACACAGGAAAAATAATTTTATATCGGCAGATACTGGCCAGATTTTGGCCGATAACCCATGATTGGAAAGAATGGGCTTTATCGGCCAGCCGATATATATCGGTCGGGCTCTAGAATTGATGCCATTTTTATTTTGCTGCTATTTTTGTGAAGCACTGTGAAAAAGCTGTGGTGTTCATTCATGCAAAGAATATGTTTTTTATTTACCTTCAGTGATGTTGAAGCCTAAACTGCTGTTTGTGTGGCGCAGTGAAAACTCAGATGTTCATCTAAGTTAACCATGTCCAAACACTTTATGTTGAAGTAATGCTATTTCACAACATTTATTTGTTTGTCGCTGTGTTTAGACCTCAAGAGATGGGATTCTGATGAAAAAAAACAAAAAACAAACATATATTAGAGGAGACCCACAGAGGCTGCTGCAGTGAATGTATTTTGGTTTGATATCAATAAAATCAAAGTTTAAGCTGCGCTGCGAGCAAAGCCATACAACTTGTGCAACAACTGAGTTTAAAGTGTCTATATTCTGCTTTATTTCATATTTTTAAAGCAGTCTCGGTCTCCTGTAGAGCAGCAGCAGGTTTTACAGACTTTAACTCTTACACGCATAAGCCGTGAGGTCATTTTTTTGCCATGTTTTTGTAATGAAAAGTGGTTTTCACTTCATACTCCAGGTGTTCCTAACAAAACATGTTACTGATGTCATGCCATTAAAATGTTTAACTTGGCTTTTATAAAACTGTGTACATCCAGGCAGGTAAACAATGAACCAAAAACAACTGGGCTCACTCATTTACGGAGCCGACGTTTCACCACCAACCCTCGAAAATGAGTGAGTCCAGTTTTTATTTGCTTTACTGTTGGCTAACTTGGCTTTTATACATTTTACACATAAACATTTTTTTGTATAGCGACCCCAAGTTTCCATAAGTGGATCAAAAATGACCCTCATTTGTTTCCTTTGGACTCATGGTGACCTGTGATTCTTATTAACTCTGACTGTCTTTACCCCTCCTGCAGCCCTGAGACAGTTTCTGATGTTTTGCAGCAGTTTTTTTGTGGCTAACTTTTGCTGTGTTGATTTAAACGGCATAGATTTTGCCTCAGGTCTGGATTTTTGGATGAATTTTCAGATTTCAGGATCCGCCGTTTTCTTAAAAAGGTGTTAAAAAAACAAAAAACAGTCCCAGCTTTATCCCTGAGACTTTGTTTGTGCCACTGACTCCCATTCAAACCACATTTTTATAAAACACTGTCTCTGCAATATCATTTCACATTTTTATCAAGTATTTCATGGATTCATTTTAGTTTTTATTGTTTTCTCCTAGGTGGCGCTGTTTCCCCATATATGTTAGTCAGAGGTATAAATGGCACCATTAGTGTTTGTATAATTATGAAGCTTACAAGGTAAAGAACAAAAGTGTGTGTTTTAGTTAAGTTGTTGTGAAAGTGTTGAGAAATGAGTTTATTTGTGTTTGCGTGAGCACAAATCCAAAATGTCGTCTTTACTGAGATCTGCATCAGAGCAGAGGCCTCTGTGTGCGCCACAAAAACTGGAATTTAAAGGTTACATTTCATAAACAGGATGAATTTTTTATGAAGAACACTGAAGTTAATGACTTTATCCATGAAAAAAAAAGGAATTATTGACTATTAGATCATTTTTCTATGGCAGTCTTTATTGGTGCATTTTTTGTGCTTAAGGCGAAAGCTGTGACTAAAAAGTTAGGGCTGCAGGAGGGAGAAGGAAATTGAAAATTGTTGCACAAGTCCTACAACAATTAACTCTGAACGCCGAGGGAAGATCTAAAATAACTTCTGTGTTTACCCCAATAATAAATAATGCAGATGTTTCCCCAGGACGTGTGGATCCTGGATGGTAGAGTAAGAATATTAAGTTTTCTTTTCTAATAACACGCTTATGTCTGTGACCAACTTACTAAACACAGTTTGTTTAGTTTTCTCCGAGTAAGGCATGGCTCAGTCCTGCTCTGGTGGACCACGCTGAGATATCTGCGTTAGAGGAAGTCTCTGAGCTCAGTGGTGGTCTCCTGCAGAGGCTCAGGGCTGTGGGAGAAGGAACGCTCTGTCTCCAGACCAAGGAACATGGGACCATGCAAAAACACAGCCATATATATAATATCTATATTTATATATAATATTATATCTATATTTATATATAATATTATATCTATAATTATATATAATATTATATCTATATATAATATTATATCTATATTTATATATAATATTATATCTATATTTATATATAATATTATATCTATATTTATATATAACATTATATCTATATTTATATATAATATTATATCTATAATTATATATAATATGTGCTGGGACAAAGCGCCGCCGTTCCCTCTCCCTCTGGGTCTGAGGAAAACTGATGTAGGAACTCAGGTCCTGGGTCTCAGGTCCTGGGCCTCGGGTTCTGGGTCTCAGGTCCTGGGTCTCGGGTCCTGGGCCTCAGGTCCTGGGTCTCAAGTCCTGGGCCTCGGGTCCTGGGTCTCGGGTCCTAGGCCTCAGGTCCTGGGTCTCGGGTCCTGGGTCTCGGGTCCTGGGTCCCGGGTCTCGGGTCCTGGGTCTCGGGTCCTGGGTCTCGGGTCCCGGGTCTCGGGTCCTGGGTCTCGGGTCCTGGGTCTCGGGTTCTGGGCCTCGGGTCCTGGGCCTTGGGTCCTGGGTCTCGGGTCCTGGGTCTCAGGTGGTGCAGACCAGTTGCATGCAGTGTGGCGCCCTCTGGTGGACGATATTAAAAGTGCAGGTTCCCATCAGCTCCTGTTTGTTTTGGAGCTGTTCTCTTTTGTTGTGTTTTGTGTTTGTTTTGCTTTGGAAAATGAAAAAAGCAATAAAAACAATGACGTCATGAACATGTATTTTGTGGCCCACGCAGATTTTATCATCAGTGTTCATTTTACCCAACAAGAGCTGACACATGAGTATTTTATAAAACTCCAGGAGGCTAAAGCTCTGTTCAGGATCAGACCCAGGGAGCTCCAGTAATTTGTAAAAATCGCCGATGTCGTCTGTGATTTTTATCTGTGCGACTCTGCCGTGTCTGTGATTCAGGTCGTTTCCTAAAGATCATAAAAATAATCCAAAATGTTGCTGCTCTCATCCATTTTAAATTAGCAATAGCTCTTTTTGTGTTCGGTCCACACTTTAACATTTTAATTTCCACCTCCACTAAAAGCCACCATCCTCCATTACTCTCTGAAATCAGCTGGTTTTGGGGAGAGTTTTATAAAATGGATTAAAATGATCTATAACGCCTCTAAATCATAGATTCTAACAAACAGATGATGTGTTTCTTACATTAATAATAGGCCTCCGTCGGTCAGGATCGACCATGGGTATAACATCCTAATTGTATGCTTGGCTGGAGCATCGGCGACTATGACTGTGAAGACCAATGCGTGAATGGCAGTCCTTGTTACAAGTGTTGCATGTGTATGCTGTCTGTTGGACATAAGCTTTCTGCGGGCCCTGCCTCTCTGTGGTGGCTTGTGTCAGCTTCTCTTCTCCTGTTTTGAGGTGCTTGATCACGGCTCCTCTCCATTGTGACGGATCAGCTGCGAGATTTTCCCAGATCTCTGTGTCGATACCCACAGCCTTCATGTCACGCTTCACAACGTCTCGGTATCACAGCTGTGGGCGTCCAGTGCGTCTACTTCCAGTGGCCAGCTCACCATACAGCAAGTCTTTGGGGATGCGGCCGTCTGGCATACGGTGAACGTGACCTAACCAGCGGAGTCTGCGTTGCCTGAGTAAGGTAAACATGCTAGGCAGACCCGCACGAGACAAGACCTCTGTGTTTGGGACTTTGTCTTGCCACGAAATGCCCAGGATGCGGCGGAGGCTTCTCATGTGGAAGGTGTTCAGGCGTCTTTCTTGTCTGGCGTATGTCGTCCAAGTCTTGCTATCGTATAGCAGTGTACTGATGACACAGGCGTTGTACACTGCCATCCTGGTCTTCTCTGTGAGCATGGGGTTGGACCACACACGTGTGGTGAGGCGTGCAAGTGTGGCAG
The DNA here is from genome assembly GCA_020698575.1 of Bostrychus sinensis. Taxonomy (NCBI): domain Eukaryota; kingdom Metazoa; phylum Chordata; class Actinopteri; order Gobiiformes; family Eleotridae; genus Bostrychus; species Bostrychus sinensis. The sequence goes on from CM036247.1 coordinate 917,425, forward strand.
CCGCCTTTCCAATTCTCTTGTCAAGTTCCACGTCTAAGGAAAGGTTATCAGTGACAGTGGAGCCTAGGTACGTGAAATGATGGACCACATCAAGCTCGTAACCATCGATGGTAATGGTTGGTGGTGTTTCTGTTCCTTGTCCCAGGACATAAGTCTTTTTCAGGCTGATGGTAAGCCCAAAGTCTTTGCAGGCCTGGGAAAAACGGTCCATCAATGACTGAAGTTCTTGCTGAGTGTGGGAGCCTAATGCTGCGTCGTCAGCAAATAGCATGTCTCTTATCAGGGCTTCACGCACTTTGGTCCTGGCTCGGAGGCGGGCAAGATTGAAAAGCCTGCCATCTGATCTTGTATGCAGGTAAATCCCTTCTTTTGATGTGCCAAACGCATGTTTTAAAAGCAAGGCAAAGAAGATTCCGAAAAGGGTTGGGGCAAGTACGCAGCCCTGTTTGACGCCACTGCTGATGTTGAATGGCTCAGAGGTGCTGCCGTTAAACTGCACGGTCCCCTGCATGTTGGTGTGAAAAGACTCAATCAGGCTGTGTAATTTAGGAGGGCAGCCAATTTTAGATAGAATTCTAAAGAGACCCTCTCTGCTGACGAGATCGAACGCCTTAGTCAGATCGATGAATGCGATGTACAGGGGCATCTGCTGCTCTCTGCACTTCTCCTGAAGCTGGCGGAGGGAGAAGACCATGTCTATTGTTGATCTTTCAGCTCGAAAGCCGCACTGTGACTCTGGATAGACACGCTCAGCTAATTTCTGTAGTCGGACCAGAATGACCCGAGCAAAAACTTTGCCCACAATGCTGAGTAAGGAGATGCCCCTGTAGTTGTTGCAGTCACTGCGTTCTCCCTTGTTTTTGTAGAGGGTGACGATCTTAGCATCCCTCATGTCTTGTGGTACAGCCCCTTCTTTCCAGCATTCACACAGGACTTCATATAAAGGCTGTAATAGTGTAGTCTTGCAATGTTTCATCAGGTCAGGGGGGATCCCGTCGCTGCCTGGAGCTTTCCTTGAGGCCAAGCTGTTGATAGCCTTGCTGAGTTCGCCAATAGTGGGTTCGTTGTCAAGCTCTCCCATGACAGGTTGGCATTTTATGGCGTCAAGGGCTGAAGTTGTTACTACATTCTGTCGGGAATAGAGTTCAGAGTAGTGTTCCATCCATCTCTCCATCTGTTGTCCCTTGTCTGTGATGACTTCCCCTGTGATGGATTTCAGGGGAACTGTCTTGTTCTGGGTTGGACCCATTACTGTTTTGATGCCTTCATACATCCCTCTTATGTTCCCAGTAATTGCTGCAGTCTGGATGGTTTCGCTGACATTAACTAACCCAGAAACAAGAATTCCAAATCTCTTAAACTATGTGGACTTAATTGGGAAAATATCTGGCTACAAAATAAATCGGTCCATCAGCGAGCTTATGTTTGTCGCAGAAAACAGAACAATTTGGGATTGCCCTATAAAGATCGTTGATAAGTATTTCTCACATCTTGGGATAAAAATATCTAAAGATCCTGAATTACTGTTCAAATTAAACTTTCTAGAGGGATTGGAAAAACTAAAACGATGATCGTCAGAGTGAACTCGCCTGGGAATTCCAGCCTCAATTCGATTTCCAGAGCAAACCTGAGTAAACTGACAGCGGAGTGAGCCAATCAGAAAATGGCAGACGTGACGTTAACAAAGCAACAAGAAAGCATTTTTTTTTAAAAGGAAAGAAAAAAAAAAAGGCTTCTAGTGCTGTAAGCTGCTGTGGTTTTCATGACTCGATCTGGTTTTGGTCGTTTAAAACAGAATTTACCTCTGAAGGAAACAAACTCTGGGCTCCTCGGTCGCCATCTTGACTGAAGAACACGTGACTTAAATAAACGAATCAAAACGCACAGTAGTACTTATACTTAAATATGTAAATGATCTGAGTAAAAATAGCGTGCTCAGTTTGTAGCAGTGCAGTAGCTGTCGTATTCCTTTCTGTAACACAAAGACATGATTTGTCAGTAAACGGCGACACAAACAAACTGAGTCCTGTTCCTTATGTTCCCAGTAAACTGAGAGCTACAGAGGGAGAGCGCAGCTTTGTCCACTCTCAGTCGTTATAAAACTTTATCCTCAGTAGTTTTCTGCAGGAGCATAAACTGGGCACAGGGTGAAGCAGTGTGACGTCTCGGTCATAAACACTGACACAGAGCTCTTTTCTGATGCTCAGATGGAAAACTGACAGAAATATTCACCTCTGACAGATCCACCAAGGATTCTGAGCCAGTGCTTTTATTTTACACTTAATACTTTGTGTTCTGCTGTTTGTGGGAAATGTTTTGTGGAAAATACAATGAACCTTCTCACGGCTCCAGCCCAGTAGGTGGCGACATAAAGAATATTAATGTGGAGAGTGATGACAGACAGGGCTGGATTACTTTTGTGTCGCTGCAATGAGGAAATCATTTTGTGGCTGTGTTTTTATCGACCTCAAACAATAAAACAGGCACGAGCTCAGGAGCAGCACTGTCTGAACAACACAGAAAGCTGCAGCCTCTACTTTGGAAATATATTAAAAAACTTTGTTGTCCCCCTCCTCAGTAAAATAATGTTGCTCTGACAAAACCAAAGCCAACAGTGGCACATATTGTAGAGGAGTGAACTTCCTCCTCAGCTCTACACAGAGCAGGGGGCGGAGCCTGGCCCCTCCCTCTGCTCTCTCCACTCTTAGGTTTCTGTTCTGTCAAAGTCAAACTCTCACAGTCACTGCTCTCAGACGGAGAAATGGCGCAGATCACAATGGAGCGAGAAGCTCTGAGTTGTTCCATCTGTTTGGATCTACTGAAGGATCCGGTCACTGTTCCCTGTGGACACAGCTACTGCAGCAGCTGTGTCCAAAGCCACTGGGACAAAGAGGACACAGAGAAGCAGCTCTACAGCTGCCCTCAGTGCAGGAAGAGCTTCAGCCCCAGGCCTGTCCTGGGCAAAAACACCATGTTAGCAGGTTTAGTGGAGCAGCTGAAGAGGACAGGGCTCACAGCGCCCCCTGCTGACCACTGCTACGCCGGACCTGGAGATGTGAGCTGTGATGTGTGCACTGGGAGGAAGCTGAAGGCTGTCAGGTCCTGTCTGCAGTGTGTGGTCTCTTACTGTGAGACCCACCTCCAACATCATTATGATGCTGCAGTGTTACAGAAACACCAGCTGGTGGCGCCCTCCGACAAACTCCAGGAAAACATCTGCTCTCAACACAACAAGCTGAAGGAAATATTCTGCCGCAGCGACCAGCAGCTGATCTGCTACCTCTGCTCTGTGGACCAACACAAGGGCCACGACACAGTGTCCTCTGCAGCAGAGAGGGCCCAGAGGCAGGCAGAGCTGCAGGCCAGGAGGGACCAGCTCCTCCAGACCGTCCAGGACAAAGAGACAGACCTGGAGAGGCTCCGACAGGAGGCCCAGGACATCAGCCGCTCTGCCCAGACAGCAGTGCAGCGCAGCGGGGACGGCTTCACCCAGATCATCCTTCTCCTGGAGAAAAGACGCTCTGAAGTGGAGCAGGAGATCCGGTCCCTACAGGAGACCCGACTGAGTCTGGTCCAAGAGCTTCAGGACCAACTGCAGAGGGACGTCACTGAGCTGAGGAGGACCATCTCTGAGCTGGACGCGCTGTCCCTCACACCGGACCACAACCAGTTTCTACAGCTCTATCCTTCACTGTCCACAGCCACACAGAGGCCAGACTCAGCCAGGATCCAGACCGGACCAAGGTGGGACTTTGAGGAAGTGACCAGAGCTGTGTCTGAGCTCAGAGAGAAACTACAGCTCACTCTGAGTGAGTTTATACTGCCAGGACCTGAGCAGCTCACTCTGAGTGAGTTTATACTGCCAGGACCTGAGCAGCTCACTCTGAGTGAGTTTATACTGCCAGGACCTGAGCCCACCTCCAGAGAGGACTTCTTAAAATATTCACGAGAAATCACACTGGATCCAAACACAGTAAGCACAAAACTGTCTCTGTCTGATGGAAACAGAAGAGCAACACTTGTGACAGAAACACAGAGTTATCCTGATCATCCAGACAGATTCAGAGTGAGGCAGGTCCTGAGCAGAGAGAGTCTGACGGGCCGCTGTTACTGGGAGGTGGAGTGGAGCGGGAGGGGGGGGTTTATATAGCAGCTGCTTACAAAGATACTGAGAGAGACTGTTTATTTGGAGACAATGATAAATCCTGGGCCTTATTCTGTCACAACAGAGGTTATTCATTTAGGTTTAACAAAGTCGAGTCCCAGGTCTCAGGTCCGGTCTCGTCCAGAATCGGGGTTTACCTGGACCACAGCGCAGGGGCTCTGTCCTTTTACAGCGTTAAGGATCAAACCATGAGCCTCCTCCACAGAGTCCAGACCTCCTTCACTCAGCCTCTACACACTGGAGTCTGTTTTGGGTCTTGGTTTGTGTTTTGGAATTATGAATCCACAGCACATTTCCCTAAACTGAAGTAAGCTCTAAGTCCTGGACAGTAACAGTCTGAGGTCCAGCTGCATGAAGCCATTTTTGACCCTGATGTGTTCATCTTTAGTTTAAACATGTGAGTTTTTGATTTTGGATCCATTGCTGTGGTTTGTGAGCCTCACAGCTCCCTGCTCCGGACCTGGCTTTACTCTGGTTTAGACCTGGTTTAGACCTGGTTTAGTCCTGGTTTAGACCTGGTTTAGTCCTGGTTTAGACCTGGTTTAGTCCTGGTTTAGACCTGGTTTAGACCTGGTTTAGTCCTGGTTTAGACCTGGTTTAGTCCTGGTTTAGACCTGGTTTAGTCCTGGTTTAGACCTGGTTTAGACCTGGTTTAGACCTGGTTTAGACCTGGTTTAGTCCTGGTTTAGTCCTGGTTTAGTCCTGGTTTAGACCTGGTTTAGACCTGGTTTAGACCTGGTTTAGACCTGGTTTAGACCTGGTTTAGACCTGGTTTAGTCCTGGTTTAGTCCTGGTTTAGTCCTGGTTTAGACCTGGTTTAGTCCTGGTTTAGACCTGGTTTAGTCCTGGTTTAGTCCTGGTTTAGTCCTGGTTTAGACCTGGTTTAGTCCTGGTTTAGACCTGGTTTAGACCTGGTTTAGACCTGGTTTAGTCCTGGTTTAGACCTGGTTTAGTCCTGGTTTAGACCTGGTTTAGACCTGGTTTAGACCTGGTTTAGTCCTGGTTTAGACCTGGTTTAGACCTGGTTTAGTCCTGGTTTAGTCCTGGTTTAGACCTGGTTTAGACCTGGTTTAGTCCTGGTTTAGTCCTGGTTTAGACCTGGTTTAGACCTGGTTTAGACCTGGTTCAGACCTGGTTTAGACCTGGTTCAGACCTGGTTTAGTCCTGGTTTAGACCTGGTTTAGACCTGGTTCAGACCTGGTTTAGTCCTGGTTTAGACCTGGTTTAGACCTGGTTTAGACCTGGTTTAGTCCTGGTTTAGACCTGGTTTAGACCTGGTTCAGACCTGGTTTAGACCTGGTTCAGACCTGGTTTAGTCCTGGTTTAGACCTGGTTTAGACCTGGTTTAGACCTGGTTTAGACCTGGTTTAGTCCTGATTTAGACCTGGTTTAGACCTGGTTTAGACCTGGTTTAGACCTGGTTTAGTCCTGATTTAGTCCTGGTTTAGACCTGGTTTAGACCTGGTTTAGACCTGGTTTAGACCTGGTTTAGTCCTGATTTAGACCTGGTTTAGACCTGGTTTAGTCCTGGTTTAGACCTGGTTTAGACCTGGTTTAGTCCTGGTTTAGACCTGGTTTAGACCTGGTTTAGACCTGGTTTAGACCTGGTTTAGACTTAGACTTAGCCTTAGGGTGCGTGAACGTGACGTCACACAGTATATAATGCTTATAATATGTTTAAGCTAAAGTTTTGAATACTTGAGTGATAAATTTGCTAAAGTTAAAATTGCTATGAATGCTTATACTTATGCTGTTATTGTACTATGATACTCATTATTCATTTAATCATCATAAGTGCTCAATTTTACTTATTATTCATTTGTCTTTTCTTTTCATTAATGTGTTTGCTTTACAAGGGGATACCAATGTAATGATGTGACTATTATGTGATATTTAGAATTACAAAAAGTGTGCTAAAAGTAAGAAACAAATTGTTTTAAGTATGTGTTAAATACCATTGTAATCTATAGGCAGAGTAAGAGGTCAAAGAGAGGTGACTGATAAAGAGGTAGTGTGCGGCTGCGCAGTTTCACACAGGAAATGAGGGGAGTGTAGATGAGGTTAGTGGAAAGTCCCAGAAGGGGAACTGAGGTCAGAAAGTACAAATAAGGTCAAGAAGGAAGTACAAATAAGGACATGGTGGGAAGTCCCTAATGAGGTGATATGAGGTGATATGAGGCCACCTTGAACTGTATATAAGCTGTGCAAATTCTGAGAACGACGTAGACTTTTTCTACCACAGAGGCTTGCTGTAATTTCATTTACTGAATACTGTTTTGCCGTATTTGGTCCTCAGTCAGGTCCTCAGTCAGGTCCTCAGTCAGGTCTCAGTCAGGTCCTCAGTCAGGTCTCAGTCAGGTCCTCAGTCAGGTCCTCAGTCAGGTCTCAGTCAGGTCCTCAGTCAGGTCCTCAGTCAGGTCTCAGTTAGGTCTCAGTCAGGTCCTCAGTCAGGTCTCAGTCAGGTCCTCAGTCAGGTCCTCAGTCAGGTCTCAGTCAGGTCTCAGTCAGGTCCTCAGTCAGGTCCTCAGTCAGGTCTCAGTCAGGTCTCAGTCAGGTCCTCAGTCAGGTTTCAGTCAGGTCTCAGTCAGGTCCTCAGTCAGGTCTCAGTCAGGTCTCAGTCAGGTCCTCAGTCAGGTCCTCAGTCAGGTCTCAGTCAGGTCTCAGTCAGGTCCTCAGTCAGGTTTCAGTCAGGTCTTCAGTCAGGTCTTCAGTCAGGTCCTCAGTCAGGTCTCAGTTAGGTCTTCAGTCAGGTCCTCAGTCAGGTCTCAGTCAGGTCCTCAGTCAGGTCCTCAGTCAGGTCTCAGTCAGGTCCTCAGTCAGGTCCTCAGTCAGGTCTCAGTCAGGTCCTCAGTCAGGTCTCAGTCAGGTCCTCAGTCAGGTCCTCAGTCAGGTCTCAGTCAGGTCTCAGTCAGGTCCTCAGTCAGGTCCTCAGTCAGGTCCTCAGTCAGGTCTCAGTCAGGTCCTCAGTCAGGTCTCAGTCAGGTCCTCAGTCAGGTCCTCAGTCAGGTCCTCAGTCAGGTCCTCAGTCAGGTCCTCAGTCAGGTCTCAGTCAGGTCTCAGTCAGGTCCTCAGTCAGGTCCTCAGTCAGGTCCTCAGTCAGGTCTCAGTCAGGTCCTCAGTCAGGTCTCAGTCAGGTCCTCAGTCAGGTCTCAGTCAGGTCCTCAGTCAGGTCTCAGTCAGGTCCTCAGTCAGGTCTCAGTCAGGTCTTCAGTCAGGTCCTCAGTCAGGTCTTCAGTCAGGTCTCAGTCAGGTCCTCAGTCAGGTCTCAGTCAGGTCTTCAGTCAGGTCTTCAGTCAGGTCTCAGTCAGGTCCTCAGTCAGGTCTCAGTCAGGTCTTCAGTCAGGTCTCAGTCAGGTCCTCAGTCAGGTCTCAGTCAGGTCCTCAGTCAGGTCCTCAGTCAGGTCCTCAGTCAGGTCTCAGTCAGGTCCTCAGGTCCTCAGTCAGGTCCTCAGTCAGGTCTCAGTCAGGTCTCAGTCAGGTCTCAGTCAGGTCTCAGTCAGGTCCTCAGTCAGGTCTCAGTCAGGTCTCAGTCAGGTCTCAGTCAGGTCCTCAGTCAGGTCTCAGTCAGGTCTCAGTCAGGTCTCAGTCAGGTCTCAGTCAGGTCCTCAGTCAGGTCTCAGTCAGGTCTCAGTCAGGTCTCAGTCAGGTCCTCAGTCAGGTCCTCAGTCAGGTCTCAGTCAGGTCCTCAGGTCCTCAGTCAGGTCCTCAGTCAGGTCTCAGTCAGGTCCTCAGGTCCTCAGTCAGGTCCTCAGTCAGGTCCTCAGTCAGGTCTCAGTCAGGTCTCAGTCAGGTCTCAGTCAGGTCTCAGTCAGGTCCTCAGTCAGGTCTCAGTCAGGTCCTCAGTCAGGTCTCAGTCAGGTCTTCAGTCAGGTCTCAGTCAGGTCCTCAGTCAGGTCTCAGTCAGGTCTTCAGTCAGGTCTCAGTCAGGTCTCAGTCAGGTCCTCAGTCAGGTCTCAGTCAGGTCCTCAGTCAGGTCCTCAGTCAGGTCCTCAGTCAGGTCTCAGTCAGGTCCTCAGGTCCTCAGTCAGGTCCTCAGTCAGGTCTCAGTCAGGTCTCAGTCAGGTCTCAGTCAGGTCTCAGTCAGGTCCTCAGTCAGGTCTCAGTCAGGTCTCAGTCAGGTCCTCAGTCAGGTCTCAGTCAGGTCTCAGTCAGGTCTCAGTCAGGTCCTCAGTCAGGTCTCAGTCAGGTCTCAGTCAGGTCCTCAGTCAGGTCTCAGTCAGGTCTCAGTCAGGTCCTCAGTCAGGTCCTCAGTCAGGTCTCAGTCAGGTCTCAGTCAGGTCTCAGTCAGGTCTCAGTCAGGTCCTCAGGTCCTCAGTCAGGTCCTCAGTCAGGTCTCAGTCAGGTCCTCAGTCAGGTCTCAGTCAGGTCTCAGTCAGGTCCTCAGTCAGGTCCTCAGTCAGGTCTCAGTCAGGTCTCAGTCAGGTCTCAGTCAGGTCTTGTTCCACTGAGAACTTGGACATTTCCAATCTCCAACTTGGAAAAATGCAGTGGAACAACACTGGACCTGGTGTTTCCTACTCACAGTGCAGAGTCATTTAAATCATTTATATAATATATACAGTATTTATGTATTAGTGTGTGGCATTATAAACCAGAGCAGTGGTTCCTTCTCTGTCTTTGTCCCACTGGGCTTTTGTCATAAGTACCTCCTTACTCAAACATGATTTTTTTCTAAAGTGGTCACATAAAAAGTCTGTTTTTATACTAAATTCATAAATTCATTTTATACTTTACTGTAAATAATAAATTCCCCTGCATTTTATAAAACTCAAATTCAAAATATCTGCCCTGGGTCTCGGGTCCTGGGTCTCGGGTCCTGGGTCTCGGGTCCTGGGTCTCAGGTTCTGGGTCTCAGGTTCTGGGTCTCAGGTCCTGGTCCTGGGTCTCGGGTCCTGGGTCTCGGGTCCTGGGTCTCGGGTCTCGGGTCCTGGGTCTCGGGTCCTGGGTCTCGGGTCTCGGGTCCTGGGTCTCGGGTTCTGGGTCTCGGGTTCTGGGTCTCAGGTCCTGGGTCTCAGGTGGTGCAGACCAGTTGCATGCAGTGTGGCGCCCTCTGGTGGACGATATTAAAAGTGCAGTTTCCCATCAGCTCCTGTTTGTTTTGGAGCTGTTCTCTTTTGTTGTGTTTTGTGTTTGTTTTGCTTTGGAAAATGAAAAAAGCAATAAAAACAATGACGTCATGAACATGTATTTTGTGGCCCACGCAGATTTTATCATCAGTGTTCATTTTACCCAACAAGAGCTGACACATGAGTATTTTATAAAACTCCAGGAGGCTAAAGCTCTGTTCAGGATCAGACCCAGGGAGCTCCAGTAATTTGTAAAAATCGCCGATGTCGTCTGTGATTTTTATCTGTGCGACTCTGCCGTGTCTGTGATTCAGGTCGTTTCCTAAAGATCATAAAAATAATCCAAAATGTTGCTGCTCTCATCCATTTTAAATTAGCAATAGCTCTTTTTGTGTTCGGTCCACACTTTAACATTTTAATTTCCACCTCCACTAAAAGCCACCATCCTCCATTACTCTCTGAAATCAGCTGGTTTTGGGGAGAGTTTTATAAAATGGATTAAAATGATCTATAACGCCTCTAAATCATAGATTCTAACAAACAGATGATGTGTTTCTTACATTAACTAACCCAGAAACAAGAATTCCAAATCTCTTAAACTATGTGGACTTAATTGGGAAAATATCTGGCTCAGCCCAATCAAGTTCTGGCAAACGCTCAAAATGAGTTTATTCAAGAGATGATGAATAAAATCCTCTCTACTTTATCAAGCTCTAGATCCAAGGACATACACAAACTAGATGCCCTCTTTTAAAAAACTCACAAAGATACTTTAACTGCCCCAATAACAAGACTCATAAATCAGTCAATAGCTGAACACATTTTCCCCCGGACACTGAAAACAGCCATTGTTACCCCAATCCTTAAAGCAGGAGATACACAAGACATCAACAACTACAGGCCATCAGTGTTCTCCTCGTTATCACCAAGACGCTCGAAACACTCACTGATCATTTAGAAGCTGAAGAACTGCTACGTCCACTGCAGTTTGACCTTTGAACTGAAACCACCTGTTGCCTGTTCATTGAAACTATAAAATCAAATCTTGACAAGGGAGGAGTATTTTTAGATCTTCTCAAGGCATTTGCCACAGTTAGCCACCAATGCTACTGTAAAAACTAACTAAATATAAGCTGTGTGTAAATATTCTGGCCTGGCTTAAATCCGACCTATCAGATCGTTTTCAGTGTGTCCACGTCTGACTCTCTCTCTGCAAACATCGCTCTGCCTCAAGGCTCAAACATCGGCCCGCTTCTTTTCTCCCTATACACTGTAAAAAGAAATCTGTAAATTTTTACAGTAAAAAATTGGCAGCTGTGGTTGCCAGAATTCTACCGTAAAAACTACAAGAGGTCTGTATTTCATTTTACAGTATAATTTTATCACAAATGTTGTTTTTACAGTTTTTGACTTGAGTTTTTATTATTATTTACTGCAAAATAAAGTTATTATCTTTCAAAAAAAATAGGTTAATGTATATTTTAGTTTGTGACTTATGTTTTAATCAACATTTACTGTAAAATTTTAAGTTATTATCTTTTGAAAAGGTGTTAAACTGTAATAAACACAGGACTCGATTTTTTAAAAAGTGCTATACTGTATACATTACAAAAAACAAAACTAAAAAATACAATTTTGCCTTATTTTTAATATTACAGTTAATTACCGTAACCAAAACAGTATTTTACCGATATATCAACTACGGTCTTTTACTGTTGAATGAAATCTACAGATATTTTTGACAGTGTGTATAAATGAGCTGCCATCTGTGTGTGAGGATGGAAACATCCAGATGTGCGCTGATGATGCGCTGGTTTATACCTGGGGGAAGGAGGCTGAACAGGTCGCCTCTAAACTTACAGCGGCCATGGAGAAAGTAGCAAAGTGGCTATGAATCCTGTCTCACCCTAAATGTTAAACAATCTGCATTTTGTGAATAAACATAAAAAATGTACTTTTCCAAATGTGACTGTGAATGGGGAAGTGATAAATAATGTCACTGACTACCGATACTTGGGTGTCATTTTAGATTCCAGCCTCACCTTTAAAAAACATGTAAAGCAAATGTGCCACAGTCTTAAATACAACATAAAAACTTTTAAAAGCATTAGAAATTCATGAACACTGGAAGCATCTCCAACCTTTTATAAAGCAATGATTATGTTGTGTTTTTATTACTGTATAACATGCTGGTCTCAAGCAGGAAAAACTATTCTGAGGCCTCTAGAATCACTGCACAAACAAGCTTTAAAAACCTTAGAGCGGAAACCACGACAGCATCACCACTGCCATGTGCTACAGAAACATAGACTGCTTAACTTCCATAATATACAACCATTTGCTGCAATTGGAACGGTTCACAGAATTCTGAATAACTCCGCACCTGCACCACTTAAGCACTTTGTCCAGTTTACATCAGAGGTGACGTCCAGAGCCACACGAGCGTCCTCCAGGGGCCGCTGTGTTCTGCCTAAACCTAAGACCTCATTTGCACAAACAGCTTTCTCTTATAATGCAATAAAGGAACGGAACAATCTTCCAACTGAACTGAAACAACAAACAAACTATGCAACGTTCACTGTAGAACTTAAAGAATGGCTATGGAACAGTCAGACCTGCCTACACTGAACTATTTAAGTCCAACACAGCACCTTCTTGTCTCTGCTTCTGTGTAATATATAAATGTAGACTGTGGACTTTAACCAATGTCATTCCTTCTCCACAGGAACACTTATTGTTATTTGTAGTTGTTTAAATTGAGCTTGGTAATGCGCCTTTTATAAGACGAATGTTCCTGTAAATAATGTTGACTGAGATGAGGTGAGGTCTGTGTGTGAATGAGTTTTGGGGAGAGAGTGAGTCTATGAACTACTGCTTTTACTGGGATTGTTTGAGTGTAATTGCATTGTATTTTTATTCATGTAAATCAGGGACTGCAGATGGAAACGAGCGATTTAGCTGCAATCTGGTGAGGAACATCTCTGTTTTTATGAGCTTAATGTCTCTGTACATTGTCCCTTCAAATAAAGGCTAAACTAAACTAAACTAAAAGGCCAATATGCTGATATTCCTGCAAAAAAACTGTGTGTGAGATGATCATTGTGAACACAGTAAGCACAGATCTGTCTCTGTCTGATGGAAACAGAAGAGCAACACTTGTGAGAGAAACACAGAGTTATCCTGATCATCCAGACAGATTCAGAGTGAGGCAGGTCCTGAGCAGAGAGAGTCTGTAATTAGTCTGTAGATCATGTATATTCTTCTGTGTGGAGAGGGAAAAAAAGGACTGAGGCCAATGAAACTTTGATGAAACACACAAACCTGTAACCAGAGCTTAATCTGAGAGTGAACAAGAGGCGATTATGTTCCCCTCCTCCCAAACTGGGACCACGACCAATGGAGCTCAACAGAGCCCGCCCCGCTCTGGTGCTGGAAGTGAACTTCTCATTCATTTTTCCCATTGACTTTAGAAATAAACACATATATTATGAGTATAAGGCTTGACTGAAGCCAATCAGCTCTGGTGTACCTCAGGACCATAACACTGTTCATTTCTATCAAAAAGACTTAAAAAAAATATGTGAAATACGTTCTTAGCCTTTTTACAAATTTCAGATATTTCATTTATTAAAATGAACTGCGCTATGGTCATGAGTTACCCCACAGCTGATTAGCCTACGTTTAGCTTAATTAAATATACTCATACTTTTTTCCATCGTCTGGCTCAGGGTGTGACGTATACTCAGGTGTGACTTATATATTCAAATATGTCAGGTGTTGGTTATTTTCACACTGACAGCCACCAGAGGGCGCTCTAGGCTTGTGTACCAGCATCTGCTGCACCTGTACCACTGACAATTTAAAATGTAAACATTACCACTAACAACTTAGGCTATAAAGACAACTGAGAAAGAGCGGAATAATTGGAAATGGAACTGATGCTGAGTCTGACGACAGCCACGCAGAGGAGGAAGCGGCGCTTCGTCTACCTCCGGAGTTGGCGGAGTTGTTCAGAAGCGACACCGAGGATGAAGAATTTAAAGGATTTAGCGATTAGGAGTGAGATGGTGAGTTTGGTGAACTTGTTATATTATGTTCTTTATGCTATAGTTATGTGAATAACTGTTAATATATTACGTTAACATACGAGACACCTGTTCAGTTCGTTGTTTATGCTTCATGTAGCTGAATAACCATCAATGTGTTACGTTAGCATAGCGCACACCTATTCAGCTGTTGTTCTCTATTCTATTATTACTATAACTTGCCTTTCAACATGAAATGTCTGCTCTTGGTGTCGGATTTTGTAAAATAAATTTCCCCCAAAAAATGTGACTTATAGACTTTTTTTTTTTTTCTTCATTATGCATTTTTTGGCAGTGTGACTTATACTCCGGAGCGACTTATAGTCCGGAAAATACGGTATATTTCTCTGCGCACAAAGAAAACCATCTGAAAATACCTCTTAGTCATCTGATAAACATGTGGCCATGATACTTGTGGCTAGAGATTGACCAATATGTTTTTTTCAGTGGCCAGTGCCGATAAACACTGCAGATAAACTTTTTTGGGGAGGGACTGATATGTAGTGCCGATTTTATTATTTTTATGAAAGAAATGTATTTAATAGAGCCATTAGTTTTAGTAATGCTTATTAAAACACAAACAAATATGTCAGAATTGGACAGTAAGAAAAGTTAAAAAGGAGTTTTTTCAGAAAACTTTTAAGTCCATCTCAGTCAAACTCTGTGCAGGCAGAGCTTGGGGAGAGCAACAAAATGCATTTAAAATTTTTGTTCTATGAGGTTCGGTTCCAGAGAAATGAGCAAAAATCTTTTTATTGCTGTTTTTATCTTTTCAGGCTGAGATAAAGCGATTTTGGATGTTTCCTGTGAACTGCAGAGTAAGAGCCCAAACTGCTAAAACAAAATAGAATAAAAACTGCTAAAAAAATCTGCTTAAAAGTGCAAGAATCGGACGATTGCTGATTGACAAAACAGATCATCCCCATATATATCTGTTGACCTCTACTTTAGGTTTTTTTTTAACGAGAAAAACATGGAATATGCTAAAAGAGTACTAAACTAAGGAAATACCCACTCAAATATGAATTTGTGATATATTGTGCAGCCCCCACTATTTTTGAGCAATATTCTGTCCACATTGTAACAGCTGCATTGTTTTTGTTTGGGCTTCACCTGTTTGGTTACAGCCCTGGTATAAATCCCTGTTTATCCTGGCCCTCGGTCCCGGTGTAGTATTGATCAGCTGTTTTTGTGGCATAATTCAGAGTCAGGTCAGAGGGAGAAAGGCATTATTTATTCATATTGGAACCTGCCTGTCCTTCTGCAGCTCCTAGGCCTCTGTCAATATTTAGATACAAGAGTGTGTGGTGTAATCCAAGTGTGACAGGGCAGGTTTGTTCACGTCTGTATCCTCAAACACAGACGTCATGTTAAAGGCAGCAGAGCTTTTACTTGTTACCAATATTATCGGCTAAATAACTTGGAAAATAACTTGGCTCTGTATAAAATGATCAAAAATAAAATTAGCTCTCACATTCATACTAGCTGAAACTGATTTAAAATGCTCTCTACACAGTTCTACAAAGGCTGACTTTAAATATTCAACTTAACAAATATCCCATCCTGACCATGACAGGTCCTTACCCTCTGACTCCAGTCTGTCCATCGACCTGAACCAGGACCACTCTGCCCTGAGCGTCATGTCCCACCGCCGTCCGAGCAGAGACCACGTCCACAAAGTGACGGAACACTCCTAAAAAACATTTATATCAGGGTTAGAAGGTCCAAAACATGTGGCTTTTTATATCTAATAAAGCATGTCCACATGTTCTACCATTCTCTTTGTTGATGGTGAGGACGGAGAGGATTTTTTTCTATTTTTATTAGCAGACTTAGTTGCAGTATAATTATGACCAAATATTTTTTTACAGAGCCTATTTGTGTCTCCTTATCAAACTTAAATTGTTGTACATTTCATAATTACTGAGATGTAATTTAAAAAGTAGATATTAAAACAATAACATGTAAAAATTACAAAAATATATAACATCATTTGTTAGTGACTTTTATTAACATCTTTCTACTCTCCTTCAAAAACAGATGCACTTTAGTAGCAAGCAATGCAGAGAGAAGCAGTTTGTCAAAAATCCACACCTCAACAAATATAAAATGGGCCTAATATGAGTCAAGTCTTGTAAAAATATCAGTGAGCAAAGACTCATCCTCAGTAAAGACCCTGATCTCCATGGAAACGCTCCGGGGGAGGGGCCACTGAAACTTCAGATAAACTTTAGGCTGTTGTTAGCCACTTAGCTTTCCTTTAGCTCGCTGCTAACAACAAGCTACTTTCTGAACGATGGTAAACGAAGCAAACAGGAGCTGCCTGAATAAAACCTTCAGAGGAGTCTCTCTGTCCTGGGCCTGTTGTTGTTTCCTTGTGAATGAGACGCTGTGTGCTCCTCCTCTGTGTGGGACGTACCCAGGAGAGCAAGTACACTCCCGAGTCGCTCCGAGGAATTAGTAAAAAGTACAGCCTTTTCACGTTCCCAGCACGTCGGGCTAGTGATTTTACAAGCTCTGTGAACTAAAACTTAATATAAATGCATGTTTCTTTTAAGTAAAATGTCCAGGTAATGATGTCTAGCACCAAACACCTGAGCCAGATTACACCAGTGGCCTGTGCTGTATTAAGGGGGCATCACAGTTCAGTTTTTTCCACACTGATTCAAAATGTTTTCCTTTTGCATCGATTTTTAGGCGATTTACGAAGAATCGTTACATCCCTAATCACGGTACTTTGGTGCAGATACGATTTGTACTGCGATTTTGATAAATTGCAATATAATAAGAATGTGATTTGATATTGTCAATTACTGTGAGATTTTCTTCTTAAATTTAAAATCATGTTCACTTATAGAAAAATGTGAAGACTCTCACTCATCCAGGCTGACTGAATCACAACAAACTGTTTAAAACAAAGTCATCTGGACTTGTTTATTAAAGTTGAAGACGTTTTTCCTCTTTTCCCAGAAGCTTTCTGAATTCTGAAATTGACCTGGTGAGAGTTGGTTTATCTGCTCCTAGGAAGGAGGAGTTTTAGACCTGAAACTAAACTCTATTGGTTCAGGAGACTAAGGCCCTGTCCCAATACTCGCACTTGTGCTTTTGTGGCCTTCAAATGCACGTTCACGCTGAGGGGCGCAAGTGCGTAGTGTGTCCTAATTCTCTTTAACGTTTAGAACCACACTTCATCACACACTTCACTGCACACTTCCAGTCAGTGCGGATCAGTGCGGACTTGACTGAAGTATATTACCCATAATGCATTTCATTGTGATGTTTTCGAACGACGCTGCGTTTGTTTCTTAGCAACTTAGCAGTGAGCGCTAACTGGCAAAAATGTAAAGTAACGCATTAACATCTCAACTAATGGAGATTTCAAAGGAATGCACCTATTGTCCAGGTAACAACTCTGTTAAAACATTAAACACGTCTGATGTTTCTGTGACAAAATGATCCACTTTTCAACTGTTATTAACTTTCAGATAAATCCAGCAGCAGTTTAGCAAACACACAGCTAAAAGACAGCGCTGTTTATTCTATTAAATGTTTTTACTTTGTGACTTTCATAGCACGAAGTGTGGACTGTCCCAGTTCTCCTTTTTAACCCCCTGCACCAGACGTGTCCAAAGTGCGGCCCGGGGGCCATTTGTGGCACAAATCAAGATTTCATATGGCCCTTCGCTTCTATGACAAAATGCATTACTTATGGCCCACCAGCATTTTCATAGTGCTTTGGTAGTTTTGTCTGTACATTTGTGCATCTCATCTAAAACGCTCTGCTGAGTGTTTTCTAATTTATTGGTCAAAAAGTAATTGCTGTTGCAGTTTTTATGTTCATAGCTGTAATTTAGTTGGGATTTAATTGATTTTATAGTTAAAGAAAATAACAATTATATTGCTTTTAAAAACAAAATAATAAAAACTAAAATAAAACTGTGCATTAAATTTATACTGTATGTACGTTCAGTTCTTAGAAAACATCAGGAGGGACTATCGGCCCTTGAACATTTGCACAGCTTCAAATCTGGCCCACTTTGGAAAAAGTTTGGCCACCCCTGCCCTGCACCCTCGTGCACTTGTGCACTTCATGCACTTTTAGAAAATGTGCACTTCAACAAAGTGTGTAGTGTGTAGTGCGGGCTTTAGGGACAGGGCCTAAATAGATTTGAAAGAGCCTCAGTGGTTTCAGGTCGTTAGGAGTCCTCTGTCCTCAGCTGCAGTGAGTGGCAGAGTCGTTAACCCCCCTGAGCCTGGTCAGCTCCTTCAGATGTTAATGACCTGAGTGAAACAGTTTGTTTTGTTTGTTTTAAAAGACCGTTGTAAACAGATGGAAGGTTGTATCTGAGGTCAGACACTGAAATAAAAAAGGTTATGCGTCTTTTTATTCAGTGGATGTAAACGTCTGGGTTCAACTGTATATGGACAGAAAGATGAGGCTGAGGTTAGAGCTGGAGGCCTAGAGGAAGACCAGAGAGGAGGTTTATGGATGCAGTGAAAGAGAACATGAAGTGAGTCGGTGTGAGAGAAGAGGACGCAGAGGAGAGGGTCAGAGGGAGGCAGAGGATTCACTGTGGACTCCTCTGAAGAGAACAGAGCAGAGAAAATGTGTCACTATAGTAAAGTCATGTGAATGTCTTGTACCAGTCTCTTGTGTTTTGTCGCACTCGACCTCCAGGCTGTGGTTGATGTAGACCTCTCTGTCTCTGAGCAGCCACACCACTCCACTGAGCAGCTGCACAAACGGGTTGGACTGGTCCAGCACCTCCTCCTCAGACCGATACCTACACAACACATTCATTATAAACATGCTTTGGTACAGAAGAAAACAATAGTGGACAAAGAGGCTGAAAGAGGCAAAATGTGTGTTTTGGGATAAAAACAGCACATTAAACTTGTATCTCAGTAAGTTGCTGAGTTAGATTTTTATATCAAAACATTTATTTCTTGAGTCCGTACAACCTTCTCCAACCAAATCGCACAACTCGTCCCACTTTTTGTACTTTTTGAGGCGGTCACCCAAACCTCCGCCTCAGGCCCATAGTTACAGAGATAGGCTTTAGTTCCTGTGACCCCTAACAGGGAATAAGCTGAAGAAGATGAACAAATATATTTCCTCCTAATAATGCAGCCTCTTTATGCCACTTATAAACCCTGTAAGGCCTGTGGAAAACCAAACAGATTGTGTAACGCTGATGTGGTAAAAACAGAGTCCAAAGTTAGAAACACCTTGTAAAAAGCCAGAGTGGAGCCAGATATAGTGTTATTATTGTGCAACCTCTTGATAACGCTCTAACCTGTTGGATTTGGCTGCGCTTGTGTTTGTTTAGTGGTGTTTATGGTTTGTTGATGTATTTTTTTCCTCTCTCGGTCGCTGTCGGTCACACATTCCTCTGGTGGCTCACCTCAGCTCTGAACCCAAACACACACTGCACAGATAACGCCTCTGTGTTTCTGTGTGAGGCAGTGTGGCTCAGACTCAGATATGTGTCTAACCTATCAACAACAGAGAACTGATGTTTTCACTTTGCTCTGCGTTGTTTTGTTGTGTTGTTTTTAACTGTGTATAATATAATCATATAATTACATGAGTTAAGGACAGAAGCATTTAAAGGATAAAACTGTGGAAAACTATTGCTAAAATGTAGGGCTGCACAATATATTGCAAATTTACAGTTCTCTGTATCCCAAGAATCTAAATATATAACAATAATGTGATGATCCAGGGCTGCAACTAACGATTATTTTGATAATTGATGAATTAGTTTTACAATTAGTGGATTAATAATCGGATAGTGAAGTGCAAAGAAAGTGCTTAAAAACTTGGTGTTTTATAGTTGCTGTTAAAAACTGGTAATAATTCTAACAAAAAATAACAAATTGAACCAGATGAAGATATAAGTATGCTACCTGAAGACGTTTGGATAGAGCACACACACAAGACATTTTTAATCAAAAACACAAAATGTACATAGTTTTTAACTGTTTCTGTGGCTCTCCTGCTCTGTCTTAAATAAACCCTCATTTATCAGAACATGATATGCTTCAGTCTATGAATACTCCAGTTAGTCATTAATCCATTACTAAATTAGTTAAAGATTATTTCAATAATCGATTATAACACCGCCCTGCAGCAGATTTGTTGAATAGGATCTGATAGTTGTTTCTTACACATTTTTAGATGCTGAGTCTAGATCTGCTGCTAGTTTTGCTCTAGAACATCACAACTTTTCACACTTTTGCCTTTTTTCCTCTGATTAGCCAAAGGAAAGAGAAAAAGCTTAAGTTTTGGTTTCCAATGGCATGGAGGGAGCCAAGAAATCATAGTGAAGACTGCTGTTACTGTGTGTATAACCCTGTCATTTACCACAGTTATTAAAAACTTCATTCTTATTCTAAGGGAAAGAGGAATTTTCAGTGGCATATTTGAACTCAGCATGACCAAAACAGGTAAAAAAGAGCATAAACTTTTTTTCTAGATGCAGGGCGGTGTAATTGGTGAATGTGATTAGTTGTTGCAGCCCTAATGTTCTTCCATCTGACAGAGATTTACACTGAAGAATCATTTTCTTACCAGAGCCTTAAATGAAAATGTGTTGACTCAATAAAAATGTTTAAAAAGTCCAGTTTCAGTGGTAATTTCCTTAATTTAGTAACAATTTAACCTTTATTCCTGGTTTAGTCTGTGTTAAGTTTTGATTTTGAGTTTAATTTATATTACTCAGAAAATTAGGCCCTATTTAAAAAAAATAAAAAAATCACAAAAATATAATTTTCGCAATATTCTACATAGTAATCAAATATCGCATGTTTTTTCCATCTCATGCTGCCCTACTAAAAATTTTTTTTTTTTTAAAATGTCATCAAACTGTATTGCCAGGCGTGGCTCACCTGGTAGAGCACATGCCACTTATTTGAGTGACCCAGGTGTGAATCAGGCTCAGGTTTATGTGCTCAGAGTTATTCCTCTTTCCCTTGTTTCCTGTCTACGCTGTTTACAAGTCCAAACATACCCAGGAAACATTTCTGCTAATTCCATTGCTGCTTTATCTGAAAAAAAAAAAAAAGCTTTTGTCAGTGGTAAAAAGAAATAAGAAGGAACCATAATTCAAACACAACATGGCTCCAGTGAACTTTCTCAGCGTAGATACTGACACAGAACCTGTGTGAGCAGAATGTTAAAGTAACACTTCACTGAGAGAAGAGCAAAGCTGTGACAAGCTGTGAGTAGCCAGTGATCCACCCAAATACCTTCAAAGTACTCCCTAAAATACCTGGGGCTTAAACCAGGTTATGTACAATCAGTGCTATGAGGAAGTAAACATAAAATAATCTAACTCCACCCTGCTGCAACCCAAAAGCCACCTGTTAAGATGAAAAACAGTATGAATGTGTTGTTTTTACTGGGTGCACATCAGTTTTTCTGCCTTGTTGCTCAGTATAAATGTGATTCTACCTCACTAAGCCTTCTCCTGCTTCAGTGTTTAAGGTCCTGCTGTCTAATCTTATCCTGTGTCAGGCTGATGACCTACATTTGAGG
Source organism: Bostrychus sinensis (assembly GCA_020698575.1). Classification (NCBI taxonomy): domain Eukaryota; kingdom Metazoa; phylum Chordata; class Actinopteri; order Gobiiformes; family Eleotridae; genus Bostrychus; species Bostrychus sinensis. Next base: position 938,281 of record CM036247.1, read on the forward strand.
ACAACTGTCTTCTGCAGGAAGCATTATCTTTAAAAACCTAAAATAACCCTTGACATGATACAGGAAAGACAGCTCTAACAATTCTTTTACACTGACAAGTTCTCAGAAATAAAATAATTACAACCAGACTGTTAAGGTATACGCTTTATGTAATGTACAAACAAGCGCTAAGCTGAATTTTAAAACTACTAAGGTCCAACAATCTTCTTTTTGTCTATGACTTCTTGCCAAAATGTTCAATACATCCATTGTCCAGTCCCTAGCGTTACCAGCAGGGGGCGACAGACTCCCAATCCAAGCGTTCTCTGCAGAGTCACAGTTATTTTAAGCCAGAAAACCTAAAATACTAATGCAAAGGAGTCTCACACTGTTTCAGAAAGACTGAGAAGAGCAGAATATAAAACCTTTAAACCTACTCTTCAAAAGGAACGAACAATTTTGGCAAAACATAAAGAGCACAGCTATATTGTGTTGGCTGGAATAAAACATAGTTATGTTAGGTTAAGTTACAAAATGCACTTTAGAATGTTTAGACCGCATTTGCCAACTTTTGGACTAAACCTTTAGGGCACGATGTGTTCACTACTCCCCCTGCTGGCTGTAGCAAAGGATAATGTAACAATGACCAATAATGTAATAATTTTGGCAATGCTAAATGTAATAAAGCCAATAACGTAATAACTTGCTAATAATGTAGTAATGTAGTTTTGTGCAGTTTGCTCATCAGAAATAGGTTTAGTCGACGGCATAGATAATTATGATTGTACAAAATGTTCTCATTTATTATTAATTTGCTTAGACTCTCGGTCGTCCAAGCTACTGTATGTAAATCACTACAAAGAACTTTTAAAAATAAATGAGCTGGGCATGGATTTTAGAGATTTAGATGTTTTATCTTTTACCCAAGAGACTTTTTATGTTTTGTCAGTGTCTCTGTTGGATGTTGCATAGTCAATGTTATTGGCTCAAACATTTTATTACATTATTGGCTTTATTACATTTAAAATGACCAAAATAATGAGGTTACTGGCAGGTTTTACATTATGGGTTGTTGCATTAGCCAAGGAAGATACCAAGCTAAAATGTCAGGTTTAGTACTGGTTAAGTCCTGGTTTTTGTGTTTAATGATTTAGACTCTTGTATTTCTAAATGAGTCAAACTTCAGGGAGAGCATTTTTTATTGCAATATTCAAAATAATGACCACATATTAGTGCTGGGCGATATGGAAAAAATCAAATATCAAGATATGGATTATCTTATATCACGATAACGATATATATCACGATATACCACAATAACGTATGTTTTCAGTTATTCTTTGAAAAGTTTGACAAAAATTTCATTGCTTACTTTTCTCCAACTTTATTTTGAAGTGACATTTAACTGAACTGTCACAACTGAGAAACATACATTTTAGTGCAGTAATATAAATTATCAAATGAAAACAGCTGTGGCAGAGGTACAGTATCCTTCACATTTTTTTCTAAATCATACAGTTATTTAAACTGAATTGTCAAAATAAACTATATTTTTAACATTTTTTTAAAAGTGCACAACAGTTTCAATATTCTGAGAAAAAAAACACATTTTTGCACTTTTTCTGAAATCTGTAACCTTGTAGTGCAAAGTTTACAAACCAATATAAAGTGTCTAAAGTAAACATCATCATCTTGAACCCAAAATGTAACCAAATCACAGACGTACCCCCTCTTTTCGGTAAAAGTCAGTCTGCCCCAGGGCAGCTGTGGCTACAGAAGTAGCTCACCACCACCAAGTGTGACTGAGGAGTGAATGAATAATTGATCAATTGTAAAGCGTCTTTGAGTGTCCAAAAAAGCGCTATATAAATTCGATGAATTATTATTATTATTATTATTATTAAAAGTGCTTCTTCCTGTGCTGCCTGCGTAGCTGTCTCTGCCTGTTGCAACTCCAGGCATGAAACTTCAACCTGTTGCGCGTCCATTGTTCAGCATTCATGAGTTAAGTAACGTAAAGCATGTCGCAAACCCGTGTGAGAATCAACGAACGCAAAGCAGCATCATGTCGCAAAACCACAATACGGAGTTTCTTTGCAAAAAATCTCTTTTTTATTCTTCTTTTTTTTCACTTATATAAACTTAGAGTATGCACAGTGACAAGACAACACTAAAACAATCGTTGCAGGCTATTTAATGATATATTTGCTGTAATAATTGAAAAAATTAGGTTTGAAACGATAGAAACGATAGAAGAGAAATGGCACGATAGACACTTTTCTATCGTCCCCACGATATGTATCGTCATATCGCCCAGCACTACCACATATGGTCACATTAGACCACGCCAGTGTGGTGTTTTACCCGAACACGAGGCTGCCGTCCTTCCTGATTCCAAACTGAGCGTTCTGGACTCCTCCACTGTCTCTGACCAGTCTGCCGTCGCTCACTACGTTTCCCAGACTCCCCCTGGTGCTGGTGTTGAAGAAGCCGGCGTTCTGGGCGACGATGCAGTCTCCCGATTCGGCCGTCGGCTCCACCGGGGTCACGTGCTTCATCCCGCAGCCTCCAGGACCTCCGGGCTCCAGGACCGAGAGAGTCCGCAGAGGGTCGTTCACCACCGTCATGTGACCTGAGAGAGACAGGAAGTGAGGACGAAGACAGAGAAGAAGAGACGACTTTAACACAAAACCCAAATAAACACAGGGCTTACGTTTTGGAACAGGACGCCATCTAAACCTCATCAAACTTTTCACACAAAGTACCACCTCAGAAAAACATCTTTAATGGGCTAAAATGAGACTAAAGCAGGATTAAAACTGGACTAAACCAGGACCTAACCAGTACAACAACAGGGTAAAACAAGAAGCTTTGTTTAAAGATACAGGGGTTAAAGCAAAGAAAATCTCCGAGCCTGAACTTATTTTGGTGAGATGGGTAGATGTCGCCCTAAAACACATTTTTAATGTCTATACAAAAATAAGTCCAGGGTTTGTCTTGTGAAATTTAAGACCTTTTAAAGACTTTTTAACGCCACTTTGTGTAAACTTCATACAGATTATTGTTCTGTTGTTGATGACGCTGGCATTAAATTTCACTCTAAGGAATGATCCATACTACGCTCTGCAGTGGTGGAGGAAGTATTCACTTTTAAAAGTACTCGCAAGTAAAACAGTAAAAGTATTTTGTTGTCGACAGCTCATGAGTGAGTTAAATGTGAGGGATTTTGCTGATTCCAGATGAAATGAACAAACTGCTGCAGTAGAAGAGACTGAATCTGTCGCTGAGCTCTGAGCTCTTTATTATTCTGATGTTTCTAAAGGAGAACTACTGTTAGGTTTGTGTTTTGTTTTGAGTTGTTTCTCTCCCCCTCCCTTCTGTGTTTTTGTTCTTTGCAGCAGTGCATGTGTGGGGCAGGGGGCGTGGCTGGTTTCTCCCAGGCTGCAGAGGAGGCACACACCTGTCACTAATTCACTCATCTGTCTGCCTACAAACACCTGGTCTTCTCTCCACTACTCTGCCAGATGATTCCGTCGTGTTCGGTAGTGCTCTCGCAGATACCTTTGCCTTTTTTCTCACCTTTTGGATATTTTCTCTTACCTGTGTAACCGAGGGTGGGGTAAGGAATCCCCAATTATAATGCTTAGGTACATGTGGCTTAAAAAAAAAATACAAAAGGTAGTAGTGGAAAATAGTTCTTTTAATTTAGTTGACCATAAATTATTTTCCCCTCGCCCTATACAATATAATATTGACATTAAAAACATTTAAAATCTGAGCCAGCTATAGGTTAAACATTGGGCCTCGGTAACTAAACAATTTAAATTACAGCAAAGAGCATAAAGCATAACAAAGCAGCAGCTCGCAAACTGCAAAAGAAAGAACAACAATTAGTGTACTACTTTTAGCAAATTACAAAAACACACAACTGAATAGTTACCTTGGCTTTTACAACTCCATAACTCTAACAGGACTCAGTCTTGTGAACTGGCCCCAGGGCCCGCTCGGCTTAAACACACAGCCAACATCCCCATCACTGAACAAGTGCAGCATGGCATGCACACCTGCACTCTTTTAGTAGGATTGCTAATCAACCAAAGGTGCAGCAGCATAAGGCGGGTCACACAACTGGTGCATTCATGAGACTGCTGCCGGTGGGAAGTTTTATAAACCACCCGGTTACATTACCTGCTTCATCTTCATGTGTCCAGGTCATCTGCCTCCTGTGCCTCGTCTCCTGGAGCCACTGCCAAGTCCACTCTGCCTGCTGCCTGCCTCCACAGTAGAGGTAAGATCGGGCCTAAAAAATCCAGCCCGACCCGACCCAGGCCCGCGGGCATTAAAGCCCAACCCAGCCCGAGCCCGACCAATTAACTTGATTTGCAGGCCCGAGCTCGAAGCAAACCCCAAATTTCAATTTATCCCATAGTATTTTTGGCAGAAAAAAACGCAAGATTTCTTAAGGTTAAAATAATCTACATATTTTTATGATCATGATAAATGCATTTGCACAACGAAATAACGCTGGAACACAGAATAAGAGGCAGGCAAAGAGAGTGAAAGAGAGATCTTGATGCGCACTCGCTTAATTACACAGAGAAATACTGCAGCCTCACTCTTACCGGCGGTGCGTGTTTGCCTTTTCAGTTCCTGTCTTAAGTTTATCCTTGACTTCTTGCTGCTCCATATCAGGGAGACCTAAACTAAACAGATGCGGACTTGCGGAGGGAAGATTACATTCACGACACGTGCGCAAAGCGTGCCCTGGCTCTGCGCTTCCTGTTTAGTAGCAGTTATATAGCAATTACCTTACAGCGCCTTCTCTGTTTTAACCAAATTATTTATTTATAACAAGTATTCCTTAGTTTAGTATCCACACATCGTTTTAGTATACATTTTTATAAACATATATTTATTAAAAAAGTCAGCGAGAGAGAAGCCCGGCCCGACCCGAACGTAATGATTGTCATTTTAGTCCCGACCCGACCCGAATTTCGGGCCGGTTCGGACTCGGGCTTAAGATCTTACCTCTACTACTGAGGGAGGTGGGAGGAAGTTTTTGTCCTGGTCTTGGTGATTTGGATTTGTCTCTGTGCCTGATCTGAGTTACAGCGTTTGTATTTGTGGGGCGACTGCAGTGAGTGGAGCCTGCTCCCATCGTTAAGTGAGGGAGGAACGTTTTCAGAGATGATTGTAGAGTTTCAGTTTTAGAGCTGCTCAGCCTGAGCTGGAACAAAATATATTATTTTATAAGAGACTTTTTATTGGAGAGTTGTAAGTTTATGTCTCAGAGAACAATAAATAACTTTATTAATAACTATAGTTTAAAATTAAATTTGACAAATGTGCTATGGTTAAAAATTGAACAAAATCAATAAAACCTACTCAGAGACAACTCTAGAAGGTTTAGTTTAGGTTAGACTTGGATGCAGAGGATAGCATTGGATGTATTCATATATTTTTTCATTAATACAGTTGAGCTAATTTCATGTCACCTCAGTTCTTTCTTATAAATGATGCAACTATCAAAAACACAAACACACACAAAAAGAATCTAAAGGAGATTAAAGTAAAAATGGGCTGTTTTCCTACCTTTTTTGAAGCAACCAGACCTAGAGATAAAAACCAGCCCAGGCCTTTACCACAGACTGAGCTGCTCCTCTCATTTCATTACTGAAGACAACTCTCCAGTTTTTATTCTTAGCCTTAATGTTAGCACTGTTTAGCAACTTTTGCTGACTGTAAATGTCATTAAATCCTCTTCTGACGTCTTCTAACTCTACTCAGCTCAGGCTTCACTCACGTTTTTGTCCCACAAACAAACTTATTTTAGTTCAGATTATTTGGCTTGAGATGGCCTAATATCGCAGTCAGTTGATGTTAAAAAGTTTTTGGTTTTTGTTGTTTTTTTATGTCGTTGTTGACAAGCGTCCCAAACTTCCACAGTCTGTACCTAACTTCTCTCAGTCAGAGAGAAACAGAGGAGTCATCTGCACGAGGGGAGGAGGGAGAGCAGCAACAGCAGCAGGAATGGATCAAACCATTTGCTGCACAGGGGTGGTCTTTCTTTTGTTAAAGTAAGACTATTTGATTTTTAATATATATGATCACGAAATTTGACATTATCTATTTCAAATACACAATAATAGCATTTAAACATTTTCTTTAAATTTTTCTTCTTATTTTTCTTGGTGCTGGAAGTATTTTTAGGTCTAAAAGAGAAGTCCCAGCAGCATGGACCACAGTTTGAATGTTTATTACCTGTTCTAGTCCCAACAAACCTCTGCTCTGCTCCTCTTTTACACACTTCACAAACTTTTCTCTCACTTTCTGCTTCCTTTTCTTTTCTGTCCACAGTAAACATAAATCTAAAGCACCAGGCCACTCCTCTTTTGTCATCGTTGTGTTAAGTTTCGTTTTTGTCCATTTTGCAGCGGTGGAGGAAGCAGTCTACTTTTTTTTTTTTTTTTTCAAATAAGAGCACAGAAACATTCACGAAAGTAAAAGTATTTTCAAGTAAAACTATTAGCTATAAATAGCTGCTTACAATTCTACTTTTAAGTAGAAGTAAAAGTACAATGCACAAATTCAAACTGAAACATGATGATAGTCTTAATTTTGGAAAGTAATAAGGAGAGTTATATGTATTCTTGCAATTTGTTTATCATTTTTAAAACAATCTTTAAAATGTAGTGAAGTAAAAGTGCAAATACTAGCTCCTAACTAACTAACGTGTTTGTGTATGTCATAAGCAGTGAAGTTATGGTTGAAAAACATTGTGTGAAACAGTTTTATTCTATAACATTAAATGAATCTTCAGTTTCTTTTCCATCCTTGTCTTTGTCATCACTGCATGGAGCTGTTCAGAAACTATGGACAAAGGAGGAAAAAAGTATTTAACTAAATGAAAGAAATGTGTCTGTCCTTTATACAACAATACTTATTTGTAATAATAACTCAGCAGCTGACTTTGTTGGTGACTGTAGAGGCTCTGGTCAGTGAGGTGGTATAAGCACAGGTGAGTAAGCTGGAAAACAAAAATCCACAGATCATACTATAGATCCAAACAGCTGGTAGCCAGATGTGCTGTAACTCACTGTGTAATAAGCTGAGAATATTCAGAAGTAAAGGTTAACAAAAGAAATATTAACAACATATCCAGTCACCTGCGACCCCTAACGGGAATAAGCGGGTCCCAGGTCTCAGGTCCTGGTCCTGGGTCTCAGGTCCTGGTCCTGGGTCCTGGGTCTCAGGTCCTGGGTCTCAGGTCCTGGGTCTCAGGTGGTGCAGACCAGTTGTATGCAGTGTGGCGCCCTCTGGTGGACTATATTAAAAGTGCAGTTTCCCATCAGCTCCTGTTTGTTTTGGAGCTGTTCTCTTTTGTTGTGTTTTGTGTTTGTTTTGCTTTGGAAAATGAAAAAAGCAATAAAAACAATGACGTCATGAACATGTATTTTGTGGCCCACGCAGATTTTCTCATCAGTGTTCATTTTACCCAACAAGAGCTGACACATGAGTATTTTATAAAACTCCAGGAGGCTAAAGCTCTGTTCAGGATCAGACCCAGGGAGCTCCAGTAATTTGTAAAAATCGCCGATGTCGTCTGTGATTTTTATCTGTGCGACTCTGCCGTGTCTGTGATTCAGGTCGTTTCCTAAAGATCATAAAAATAATCCAAAATGTTGCTGCTCTCATCCATTTTAAATTAGCAATAGCTCTTTTTGTGTTCGGTCCACACTTTAACATTTTAATTTCCACCTCCACTAAAAGCCACCATCCTCCATTACTCTCTGAAATCAGCTGGTTTTGGGGAGAGTTTTATAAAATGGATTAAAATGATCTATAACGCCTCTAAATCATAGATTCTAACAAACAGATGATGTGTTTCTTACATTAACTAACCCAGAAACAAGAATTCCAAATCTCTTAAACTATGTGGACTTAATTGGGAAAATATCTGGCTACAAAATAAATCGGTCCAACAGCGAGCTTATGTTTGTCGCAGAAAACAGAACAATTTGGGATTGCCCTATAAAGATCGTTGATAAGTATTTCTCACATCTTGGGATAAAAATATCTAAAGATCCTGAATTACTGTTCAAATTAAACTTTCTAGAGGGATTGGAAAAACTAAAACGATGATCGTCAGAGTGAACTCGCCTGGGAATTCCAGCCTCAATTCGATTTCCAGAGCAAACCTGAGTAAACTGACAGCGGAGTGAGCCAATCAGAAAATGGCAGACGTGACGTTAACAAAGCGACAAGAAAGTGAGCAACATGAAAACAACTTAAAAAAGGCTTCTAGTGCTGTAAGCTGCTGTGGTTTTCATGACTCGATCTGGTTTTGGTCGTTTAAAACAGAATTTACCTCTGAAGGAAACAAACTCTGGGCTCCTCGGTCGCCATCTTGACTGAAGAACACGTGACTTAAATAAACGAATCAAAACGCACAGTAGTACTTATACTTAAATATGTAAATGATCTGAGTAAAAATAGCGTGCTCAGTTTGTAGCAGTGCAGTAGCTGTCGTATTCCTTTCTGTAACACAAAGACATGGTTTGTCAGTAAACGGCGACACAAACAAACTGAGTCCTGTTCCTTATGTTCCCAGTAAACTGAGAGCTACAGAGGGAGAGCGCAGCTTTGTCCACTCTCAGTCGTTATAAAACTTTATCCTCAGTAGTTTTCTGCAGGAGCATAAACTGGGCACAGGGTGAAGCAGTGTGACGTCTCGGTCATAAACACTGACACAGAGCTCTTTTCTGATGCTCAGATGGAAAACTGACAGAAATATTCACCTCTGACAGATCCACCAAGGATTCTGAGCCAGGGCTTTTATTTTACACTTAATACTTTGTGTTCTGCTGTTTGTGGGAAATGTTTTGTGGAAAATACAATGAACCTTCTCACGGCTCCAGCCCAGTAGGTGGCGACATAAAGAATATTAATGTGGAGAGTGATGACAGACAGGGCTGGATTACTTTTGTGTCGCTGCAATGAGGAAATCATTTTGTGGCTGTGTTTTTATCGACCTCAAACAATAAAACAGGCACGAGCTCAGGAGCAGCACTGTCTGAACAACACAGAAAGCTGCAGCCTCTACTTTGGAAATATATTAAAAAACTTTGTTGTCCCCCTCCTCAGTAAAATAATGTTGCTCTGACAAAACCAAAGCCAACAGTGGCACATATTGTAGAGGAGTGAACTTCCTCCTCAGCTCTACACAGAGCAGGGGGCGGAGCCTGGCCCCTCCCTCTGCTCTCTCCACTCTTAGGTTTCTGTTCTGTCAAAGTCAAACTCTCACAGTCACTGCTCTCAGACGGAGAAATGGCGCAGATCACAATGGAGCGAGAAGCTCTGAGTTGTTCCATCTGTTTGGATCTACTGAAGGATCCGGTCACTGTTCCCTGTGGACACAGCTACTGCAGCAGCTGTGTCCAAAGCCACTGGGACAAAGAGGACACAGAGAAGCAGCTCTACAGCTGCCCTCAGTGCAGGAAGAGCTTCAGCCCCAGGCCTGTCCTGGGCAAAAACACCATGTTAGCAGGTTTAGTGGAGCAGCTGAAGAGGACAGGGCTCACAGCGCCCCCTGCTGACCACTGCTACGCCGGACCTGGAGATGTGAGCTGTGATGTGTGCACTGGGAGGAAGCTGAAGGCTGTCAGGTCCTGTCTGCAGTGTGTGGTCTCTTACTGTGAGACCCACCTCCAACATCATTATGATGCTGCAGTGTTACAGAAACACCAGCTGGTGGCGCCCTCCCACAAACTCCAGGAAAACATCTGCTCTCAACACAACAAGCTGAAGGAAATATTCTGCCGCAGCGACCAGCAGCTGATCTGCTACCTCTGCTCTGTGGACCAACACAAGGGCCACGACACAGTGTCCTCTGCAGCAGAGAGGGCCCAGAGGCAGGCAGAGCTGCAGGCCAGGAGGGACCAGCTCCTCCAGACCGTCCAGGACAAAGAGACAGACCTGGAGAGGCTCCGACAGGAGGCCCAGGACATCAGCCGCTCTGCCCAGACAGCAGTGCAGCGCAGCGGGGACGGCTTCACCCAGATCATCCTTCTCCTGGAGAAAAGACGCTCTGAAGTGGAGCAGGAGATCCGGTCCCTACAGGAGACCCGACTGAGTCTGGTCCAAGAGCTTCAGGACCAACTGCAGAGGGACGTCACTGAGCTGAGGAGGACCATCTCTGAGCTGGACGCGCTGTCCCTCACACCGGACCACAACCAGTTTCTACAGCTCTATCCTTCACTGTCCACAGCCACACAGAGGCCAGACTCAGCCAGGATCCAGACCGGACCAAGGTGGGACTTTGAGGAAGTGACCAGAGCTGTGTCCGCGCTCAGAGAGAAACTACAGCTCACTCTGAGTGAGTTTATACTGCCAGGACCTGAGCCCACCTCCAGAGAGGACTTCTTAAAATATTCACGAGAAATCACACTGGATCCAAACACAGTAAGCACAGATCTGTCTCTGTCTGATGGAAACAGAAGAGCAACACTTGTGACAGAAACACAGAGTTATCCTGATCATCCAGACAGATTCAGAGTGAGGCAGGTCCTGAGCAGAGAGAGTCTGACGGGCCGCTGTTACTGGGAGGTGGAGTGGAGCGGGGGAGTTTTTATAGCAGCTGCTTACAAAGATACTGAGAGAGACTGTTTATTTGGAAACAATGATAAATCCTGGGCCTTACTCTGTGACAACAGAGGTTATTTATTTAGGTTTAACAAAGTCCAGTCCGAGGTCTCAGGTCCGGTCTCGTCCAGAATCGGGGTTTACCTGGACCACAGCGCAGGGGCTCTGTCCTTTTACAGCGTTAAGGATCAAACCATGAGCCTCCTCCACAGAGTCCAGACCTCCTTCACTCAGCCTCTACACACTGGAGTCTGTTTTGGGTCTTGGTTTGTGTTTTGGAATTATGAATCCACAGCACATTTCCCTAAACTGAAGTAAGCTCTAAGTCCTGGACAGTAACAGTCTGAGGTCCAGCTGCATGAAGCCATTTTTGACCCTGATGTGTTCATCTTTAGTTTAAACGTGTGAGTTTTTGATTTTGGATCCAATGCTGTGGTTTGTGAGCCTCACAGCTCCCTGCTCCGGACCTGGCTTTACTCTGGTTTAGACCTGGTTTAGACCTGGTTTAGACCTGGTTTAGACCTGGTTTAGACCTGGTTTAGTCCTGGTTTAGACCTGGTTTAGTCCTGGTTTAGTCCTGGTTTAGTCCTGGTTTAGTCCTGGTTTAGACCTGGTTTAGACCTGGTTTAGACCTGGTTTAGACCTGGTTTAGACCTGGTTTAGTCCTGGTTTAGACCTGGTTTAGACCTGGTTTAGACCTGGTTTAGACCTGGTTTAGTCCTGGTTTAGACCTGGTTTAGACCTGGTTTAGTCCTGGTTTAGACCTGGTTCAGACCTGGTTTAGACCTGGTTTAGACCTGGTTCAGACCTGGTTTAGACCTGGTTTAGACCTGGTTTAGACCTGGTTTAGTCCTGGTTTAGACCTGGTTTAGACCTGGTTTAGACCTGGTTTAGACCTGGTTTAGACCTGGTTTAGTCCTGGTTTAGACCTGGTTTAGTCCTGGTTTAGACCTGGTTTAGACCTGGTTTAGTCCTGGTTTAGTCCTGGTTTAGTCCTGGTTTAGTCCTGGTTTAGACCTGGTTTAGTCCTGGTTTAGACCTGGTTTAGACCTGGTTTAGTCCTGGTTTAGTCCTGGTTTAGTCCTGGTTTAGACCTGGTTTAGACCTGGTTTAGTCCTGGTACAGTGTGGTCTTATTATTAATCTGGGACAGGTTTATGTTTGGATATGTTTTTGAGTTTTGGTTGTTTTTAATGTTAGCCACTGTCTTTATATTTTTCTGCATATTCTCTGTGCTGTACTTAAACTTATCCTCACCTGTGTCTCTGTAACAGTCTGACTCACCTGTGACAGTCTGGCAGGGGTCAAAGGTCACAGAGGTCAGAGTTTTAAAAGTGTCTGTGAGTGTTTTGTCTGGGACTGCTGCAGAGACTGTTGTTCACTCAATAAAAGTTGGTGGATTGGATTTTTACTGATTTTTACTAACGAGCGATTTAGCTGTAATCTGGTGAGGAACATCTCTGTTTTTATGAGCTTAATGTCTCTGTACATTGTCCCTTCAAATAAAGGCTAAACTAAACTAAACTAAAAGGCCAATATGCTGATATTCCTGCAAAAAAACTGTGTGTGAGATGATCATTGTGAACACAGTAAGCACAGATCTGTCTCTGTCTGATGGAAACAGAAGAGCAACACTTGTGAGAGAAACACAGAGTTATCCTGATCATCCAGACAGATTCAGAGTGAGGCAGGTCCTGAGCAGAGAGAGTCTGTAATTAGTCTGTAGATCATGTATATTCTTCTGTGTGGAGAGGGAAAAAAAGGACTGAGGCCAATGAAACTTTGATGAAACACACAAACCTGTAACCAGAGCTTAATCTGAGAGTGAACAAGAGGCGATTATGTTCCCCTCCTCCCAAACTGGGACCACGACCAATGGAGCTCAACAGAGCCCGCCCCGCTCTGGTGCTGGAAGTGAACTTCTCATTCATTTTTCCCATTGACTTTAGAAATAAACACATATATTATGAGTATAAGGCTTGACTGAAGCCAATCAGCTCTGGTGTACCTCAGGACCATAACACTGTTCATTTCTATCAAAAAGACTTAAAAAAAAAAAAAAGTGAAATACGTTCTTAGCCTTTTTACAAATTTCAGATATTTCATTTATTGAAATGAACTGCGCTATGGTCATGAGTTACCCCACAGCTGATTAGCCTACGTTTAGCTTAATTAAATATACTCATGTACTCATTTTTCAGATCGTCTATGGGAAAAATGAATGGGAAATTTACGTCCAGCAGCAGAGGGGGCAGGCACTGTTGAGCTCCATTTGCCAGGATCCCTCACCTGACTTTGGATCAGCGTAAAATAGACTTCACCTTATATAGATCACCAAAAATAAAACAAAAAACCTAGGTGACATAAAAATCTGTTACAAAAATATTTATTTCACAGCTTCATTGCACATTCCCTTCAACCTTCCCTTAAACTTCATACCTGTGTAAAATACAAGGCCACTCTGTTGGCTCACGGTACACTCCAGGGATCGAAAGCACCTCCCTAAAAATATGAGCGAAAAATAAGAAAAATGTTTAACCAACGTTACCACTTAAAACGTTCTTGCTTTGAAAATATTCATTAAAAGTGTTAAATACATTCAGCAAAATTATTACAGCGCTATGTAACAAAGATTTATATTGTCTAATAGGTTATATAATTAGTATTTATCATTTATATCAGAAATATCAGATTATATCCCTGTTCTTCCCTCCAGTGTGAGGAGAGGTTTGGCCGCTCTCCGTGCGTCAGGGCCATGCGTGGCGCTGCGTCATCACGCTGCAAGTCACGTAAGCAAATGTTTCATTTATATAACCTTAATGATAAACCCTTTTCTTACTCAAAACATTTTATCTGAAATCTGATAGTCGTCTAGTTGCTCCAGATGAATAGACACTCTGTTCCCTTGGTGGAAAACATATACAAGTATTAAGCCTTTAGGTGTAACCAGGTGAAAAAGGTTACCTGTGAAAATGTCCACTGTAAATCCTGTTTTTATTTCACTGTGTCGTCTGTGTTATCTGCTTTCACCACAAGGTGGTGCCGTTTCATTTACACGTGAGGAGCGTTTACCAGAAATGGCAGAACCTCTATATTTGTGTAACATCACGCACTTTATGCTTGGAGAGTTCTAAAATAAATTAATATGAGGAAAAAAAGAGTAGATTTAAAGAAGTCCATTTATTTGAAGCATTATGTCTTCTTTAACATGGCTTCATAGGCAGCTTCACTTTTCTTTTTATATCTTTAGTCTGCTCCCACAGTAAACCAGTCACATGAAGATTTGGTTAGTTTGTACACCGGATGCCCTTCCTGTTGCAACCAGCCACGTACAGAGACTGAAGAAAGTAATGTGTGTGAAGCCATAGGCAGCTTTACAAATTAATTAAAATGATCTAGCTCTACCATAATGTAAAGATGTATTTAACGTGGTACATTTATACTGTGACTGTGAATACTGCATCACTTTAGGACAAATTTAACAAACATTAAAGGTCCCCTATGAGCTTTTAACCATGTTATAATGTTGTTTACACCTCATAAACAGACCTGGAGTAGTATTTTGTTTCATTCACACATTAATTATTCCTGTATGCTGAGGCCATCCATTTCTCAAGATCTGAAAACGCTCGGTCTCCCAGCTCTACGTAGACGCATGAAACCAGGAAGTGCTCCTGCGCGTCCCATACAGCGTCACCAGACTCATTCTGATCATTTCAGAGATTAAACTGCCATCACTACAAATCAGTCAGGGCTTTTATCTGTTAGCATCATGTTGCTAATACACATGCTAACTAGCCATTTTATGATCTGTGCATTCCCCACTGTTGCCAGCAGGGGGTGACAGACAGCTAATTCAAGTGTCCCCAAAAGACATTTTTTCATACATATGCATTACTTTAAGTTATAAAACATAAAATACTAATGCAAAGACGTCTGAAACTATTTCAAAAAGCCTGAAAAAAAAAGTCTGTGGCGACATCTGGTGGTGAAAGTGCAAACTGAATTTCCAGACCTCACACTCCTCCTTTTGAAGCACCTTGCAGGAGAGTTGGAGGAACAGGAAGTTGGCTCAAATATGTTTAATTATTGGATGTGTGTTTGTATTATTTATTCACATGCTTTTTAATATTTCATTTTATTTATAGATTTTTTTTCACTCCAAAACAACTCTGTTATGATCAACTACAAGTGACCTGTTTGACACGATAAAGGCTAAACAAAAACACTTATTTACATATACACAGGGCTATATGTGGTTTGTGTTTTCTGTGACCTCTGACCTATATTGGATCAATATTAGACCAGGGGAGACATTTTAACAGACTTACTTTGTGGTTGTACTGCCATTTGTGCCGTCTGTCTTACTAACTTAAATGTTACATAGAAAAGTAGTATTTATGTTTCAATTTTAATCCATCAACCAGAGCCCTTCTTTTCATGCTTTTAGGGCTGTTTTTGGCTCTCTGCTCCCCCTGCTGGTGAGGACTGGGGTTTATTTTGACAAACTACATATAGCCCTTACAATTAAAACAGATACAAGCAAAACAAATTAAATGTCCACACAGTCAAATAAACTAACTTTCTATAAAAATTACATTTAACATACAACACAAATCCTGGTAATGTTGGATTTTTTTTAAACAATAATAAAATGAAAACTAAAAGATTTTCAAATCACATGAGCCAATATTTTATTTACAATAAAACATAGATAACAAATGTTTACACTAAGAAATGTTACATTTTATGCACAAAATGAGCTCATTTCAGATTTGATAGTTGGGACAGGGGCAGGTTTACCATGGGGTAGCATCTCCTCTTCTTTTTTAAACAGTTTGAAGATGAGTTTTTTATTTATTTATTAATTTATTTATGAGCTCATTTTGTGCAGAAAAGTGTAAAATTTCCTCAGTTTAAACATTTGTGATGTTATCGGTGTTTGATTGTGAATAAAATATTGGCTCATGTGATTTGAAAATCTTTTAGTTTTCATTTTATTCAAGTTTAAAAAATGTCCCAACATTTCTGGAATTCGAGTTTCTGTATTAACATGAAATATGTTCACACTTGAACTAAACCTATTCAGTTCTATTGGTTTTACTGCACAATCCCTTTACAGACTTTACAGAAACAGCACAGATAAAGTTATGAGTCTCTTCAGAAGCTCTTGTGACCCACAGATTCTCTCCTGCTCTCTCCGTCGCTCCAGAATCACCACAGACATTGGGTCCAGGGTTTGGTTTCCAGTGGCCCTCAGAGACAAAGTGACCGTTGACTGAGATCCAAGCGTCCAGAAAGCAGGTGTAGTACAGCCCCACCCACACAACCTCACTGTCGGCCATCTTGGCTCTCTCCTGGACTCCTTTCTTCAGGTGTTCGTCGGTGAACCAGGCCAGGTCCCGGTGCTGCCGTCTGCAGTGAACCAGAGCCTCCTCCCAGGTCTTGTTCTCTTTCACCAGGATGAAGTGCTCTGTGGGGGAAAATACTGTGTTGATGTCTTGTATTTAGAGAGAATAATACATGATTTATCAAATGCAAGAATTCTTACCATCATAGCAGATGAAGGATTTGTGACGGCTACACCTATCATGCACCAATTTGTTCTGATTTCCCAGTTTGGCACATTGCTTATCGTTAGGTGGACTTTTATTTAAAACATCATCCCATTCTTTCCAGTTTCTTAAAAAGGAGTTACTTCCATCTGAACAACCCCAAGTGTCTCTGGAAAGACCAATCCACCACTCACACAACTTTTTACCATTTTTCATTTTGCAACATTGTTCTTGTTCTAACTCATGAGTTTGAATTTGATTTAAGTGGTGCAGTCCACTGATCAGGTCTGTGTTGTGTTCTCTGCAGTGGTGGAGAGCATCTAACCATTTCTTTTTAGTCACTTCATAGGTCCTATTAGTGGATGAACCTGTGGAACAAGACAGTTATTTAAATTATTACAAATAAGAGCCTGTAAGTAAACAGCAGAGGTGGACGAAGTATCCTACTCATAATCTGTGCTCATGTAAAAGTATTGTTTCTTCAAAGTAAGTACTTGAGTTTAAGTAAAAAACAAATTGCTGTGAGTAAAAGTATTTATATTTGTAATACTGTAACTGCAATTTACATTAATCATTATTACTTTAAGAACTGCTATACTTGCAACTATTACTGCCATTGCTACTACTAAATTTACTACAGTATCAAAAACATTGACTTGCATTAAACTCGCCTTGCTATTAAAACACAATGTGTATATTTCAAAGTTGATTTTTATTTACAAATGTGTGGGGCTTAAGTAATGCTTTTTAATTGTCACATACATTAAGTTTAAAACTAAATGTCCTCACCATTGTAGCAGATAAAACAACGGGATGTCCCACAGCCTGAATCAGTCCAACTGCGATTGCCATTTATCAACACACAGTTTTCATTTCCTTGTCCTTCGTCAGTTGGTTCTCCTTTGTTCCAGTTTGTCTCACTTTCATTGTGCTCCACTCCGGGCTGAGACCAGTGCCACTCTCTGTAGTCAGTCTTGTTACTTGTCTGGTAAAGTCCGATCCATGCGTCTGAACCGTGTGCAGCTGCTGTGAGCCTCTCCACATCTGTCATGTTGTAGACTGTGGCCAGGTCTGTGTAGTACTGTCCGCAGTGCTGTTGGGCCTCACACCAGGATTTAGGCTCATTAATAAAGTGGTACACAGAGTTGCTGTGAGACACTGTGGATGAACACAGACCTACAAAAGGCATTAGATAGAGTTTATGACAATTGTCAAACAGGTGAAATAGTAAAAAAACATTTACTCACCAGACAGAACCAGCAGCAACAGACACTGGAGCATTTTCACCTGAAAGAGATTATACTGTATGTAAAGTTAGACTGGAATACACTGTTCATTTCAGAAGCAAATATTAAAGTTACACTGTGTAAGATTCCCGGTCTTGCGCCTCTAGAGGCCACAGCTGCCACTGCACCGTCGCAAAACGTAAACACTAGGGCCCCTCCTCCTTCTGAAACTGTGCGAGCTGCGTCTATTTCCATCATTGTTTCAACTTTAGTTGACCTGCTGCTACCTTTGGAAGTTTGGACTGGATCTTCTATAGAGTTAGCGCTAGCGTTAGCTTATCAACAAATATCGCACAATGGAAAATAACAACGCTAAAAGTAGCTTCCTGGTTATACTGCGCCTCAAGTCGTTCCCTGTCACGTGACTCTTCCTCAACAGCGGAGCGCTCCCGGCCAAGTTGCGAGGGCGGTTTCTCAGAACAGAAGCCCCGCTCGGAGCAACAGATCCACCTCAGGCCTCGCTCAAAAAATCACAAAAACAAGTCAGATGCCCCACATATTTAGGAGAAAGGTTACACAGTGTAACTTTAAATAAAGCCACGACATGATCGGCTCACACAAAGTTCACTTCCTTGAGGTAAAACTGGTTGCTTTTGTTTTTATAAATAAGAGAAATTGTTAGAGGTGGAGTATTGT
Organism: Bostrychus sinensis; assembly: GCA_020698575.1. NCBI lineage: Eukaryota > Metazoa > Chordata > Actinopteri > Gobiiformes > Eleotridae > Bostrychus > Bostrychus sinensis. The sequence goes on from CM036247.1 coordinate 956,377, forward strand.
TACTTCAAAATAATATTACTCAAGAAGAAGTAAAAAGTAGTCATTGAAAAAATTACTCCAAGATATTATCATTCATTTATCTTCTTTTGCTTCTTCCCGTTGAGGGTTGTGAGTAACTATCCCAGCAACTGTGGGCCTTAGGCGGGGCACAGCCTGGGCAGTGAGCAGTTAGTCACAGAGCTGACACAGACACACTACCATTCATCCACTAGGGGGCAATTTAGAGTCATCAATGAAATGAGCACATGCATGTCTCTGGACGATGGGAGGAGGGGGAGAGAACCCACAGTAACACAGGACATGCAGACTCAAAAAGAAAACTATTACTCAAGTTAAAGTAAAAACACATTTGGTGAAAAAAAAAAACAAAACTCAAGTACTAACTGTGTGAATGTAACTTTTGAACATAACATTATTTTTAATATTGATGTAATCAGACAAAACATAAAATAATGTGCAAATTCTGGTATTTCACAACATAAAGCTTTTGAAACCAACAGAATATTTGTTATTTCAAAATAACATTACTCAAGTAGAAGTCAAAAGTATGTTGCAATAAAAGTACTCTTAGAAGTACAATGTATTCAAAAAGTTACTTGAGTAAACAGAGTAACAGAGTAAACCTCTTACATCTCTTTATTAGTCCCTCAGTGGGGAAACTGCAAGAATTTGGAGCAAGCCCCCAGGCAGCAGCTCCTACGAGCTCAGGTCTTTTAAAAATGTTTACCCTTTTATTTACTTCAAATCATTTCAAGGGTTCAAATAAACAGACCATAAAGCAATGGGTAGTAGTTACATTTACTTAACTTTTTAAATACATTGTACTTCAAAGAGTAGTTTTATTCACAACAGACTTTTTACTTCTACTTGAGTAATATTATTTTGAAGTAACGATACTCTTACTTGAGTCTGTACGTTCCCTCTGTGTTGGTTTCAAAACTTGATGTTGTGAAAAAGTGAGAAGATTTGGAAATGTCTGTTTCTTGTGTTTTCATTTGTTATTTATTTGTAAACATATCATTTTGTTTTCTTTATTTACAGTTTATTGTTTGTAAATACCAGAGTTTGCACATTAGTTTAAATGTTTTGTCTGATTACATCAAAACTAAAACATAAATCAGACGTTACATCCAAACTAAGTTTTGATGAGGACTTTTTACTTTTACTAATATAAGAAGAAGTAATGTTATTCTGAAGTAATAATAGTCTTAGTTACACTTTTTGGCGACTCTACCCACCTCTGCTACTTTGTGCTGGGGTATAGCTCAGTTGGTAGAGCATGCAGCACTTATTTGTGTCTACAGATTAACTCGGTGTTGTAGGTTCCACATTTTACCAAATGTCTCTCCCTCCTCTCTTACCCAGGATTTTCTGTCTGATGATGTTTTGTCTCTACTGAAGATAAAGATTAAAAAAAATCAAACATAAATTTAACATAAATTTAACATAAATTTAACATAAATTTAACATAAATAACATAAATAACATAAATTTAACATAAATTTAACATAAATTTTAACATAAATTTTAACATAAATTTTAAATAAATTTTAAATAAATTTAACATAAATTTTAAATAAATAAATAAATAAATAAAAAATGTATAGGCAACTACAGCATCAACGCTCTCCTGCATTAATAAATTTTGGTGCCTGGTCATCTTACAAGAATATTGAATACACTGTCCATACAATCCATATCTGAAACATCTCACTGTGAAGTCGTTTGTTTAAAAGTCTTTACGTAGGACTATGAAAGCACTCACCTGTTGATTTTTGGGTGCAGTTCTTCACTGCTGCTCCTCTCTGTGGCTCTGCTGTGGTCTGCTCCTCGGTCGTGTGTTAGAGCCTAAATCAATAGACCCTCTTTTCTGGTTTTGAATATGAAAATGTGTGCTTTGACGTCAGATGAGGGAAAGTCTGTTTCTGTGTCTTTGTTGACAGCGACGTTGATTTCAATGATCTGTTTGTTTTACTCTGAAGTAGTCTGTGCTCTGGTTACCTGATAATTATCCAAACAACTATGGGCCTTAGGCGGGGACATCCTGGACAGTGGACAGTTCGTGGACCCACTCCTCCACATGAGCAGTCGAACATGATTCTCATGAAGCTCTGTTAATTACAGTGAATAATGATCACATACACAGAGTATTAGCACCAGCAGCAGTAATGATGGGAGTAGTAGCAGATGTAGTCAGTTGAACCAACAGCAGTAGTCGTAGTGTTATAACCCAGGGGGCACAGAGGAAAAAGGACCCAAAAAGCAGGACTGGGGAGGTGAAAACTTTAATAAAAAAGGGGAAAACAAACCAAAGAGAAAATTCCAATAAACAGTCTAAACATAAAAATCCAAAAGGCCAAACAAGGAATCACAAAATGTAAAACACAAAAACTTACAATGGAGAACTCAGGAGACATCAGACACTCACAAAGACTTGACATAGATTTGACAATGATGCGACAAGACAAAAAACAAAAGTAGTGGTAGTAGTAGCAGTAGCAGCAGTACTTGTAGTAGCAGTAGCAGTAGTAAAAATATTAGTAGTAGTAGTAGCAGTTATAGAAGCAGATGTATGCAATAGTAGTAGAATTAAATATTTATTATCTTGTAATGTGTGAGAATAGCTATAAAATAGAGTACACAGTAGCCAGGGAGTATTAGCACCAGCAGCAGTAATGAGCGTAATAGTAGTAGTAGTAGTAGTAGTAGTATGTATACAATAGTAGTATTAAACAGTGTTTATGTTGTAACGTGTGTGAGAATGATTGGTTTAACTCACAAATACACAGATTATATAATAAACAAATACAAAGTGACCTTTCTGACCTCTCTCACTGCTGATGAATCAACAGCTGTCTTTTCTGTTGAATATGAAAATGTGGGACTGCACCAGGAAACATTACAACCAGGGCTTTTATTTCCTGCTCCTTCCTGATGTTGGCTCCTCTGTCTACTTTACACAGTTACACACATTAATACAATAATGATTACAAATGAACTGGCAAGAAGCAGTGTGAGCTTTTATTGAAATAATAATATGTAATGATGGTTAACATGAAGAACTATTTAGATATCTGTAAATATAAATGCATTATTGTGAATATAGCCTATGATAGAGTTGTAGCAGGGGTTGTGGTTGTAGTACTTGGAACAGTAGTATCAGTAGTACATGAAGGCTAGTTGTAGTAGTATTAGGAGCAGCAGTAATAGCAATAGTAGAGTAGTAGTAGTAGTAGTAGTAGTGGTGGTGGTAGAGGTAGTAGTATTACTAACAGTAGTACCAATAGTAATAGCAGCAGTAAAAACAATAGCAGTAATAGCAGAAGAGTAGTAGTAGTAGTAGTAGTAATAGTAGTGGTGGTTGAGGTGAGAGTACAGTAGTATTAGTAGCAGTAGAAGCAGTATCAGTATGAGATGTAATTATAGTGGTAGAAGGAGCAGCAGCAGTAACACCAAGAAGTAATAGTAGCAGAGTAGTAGTATCAGTAGCAATAGGAAAGTTAGTGGTGGTAGATGTAGTAGTATCAGTATCAGTAGTACGTTTAGTAGTAGTAGGACAAGCAGCAGTAAAAACAATAGCAGTAATACTAGAAGAGTGGAAGTAATAGTGGTAGAGGTGATAGTATAGTAGTATTAGTATAAGTAGTAGATGTAGAAGTACGCGCAGCAGTAGTAGTATTAACTATTAACATGTTCTTATGACCCACATGATGATAAGTTCCCTCTGTAAAAAGTGATAAAAGGGCAATGGTAAAATTTATTCCAAGTAAAAACTCACTCACTTCTCACTGACGAACTCAGACAGGAGTTAGACAGGTTTTCATTTGTGGACATCTGCATCATCTTCATCATGAAACTGTTGGTTTTGTCTCACCTTTTTTGTGCTGTAATGGTCCTGACCAGAGGTGAGTTGAAAAATGTTTTTATCTAACCTCGGAGCATTACAGTTTGCAAATTCTTTAGTTATGTGTCACTGCTCGAGAGGGTTTAGTCAAACCAGAGCCGTGGTTCCTTCTCTGTCTTTGTCCCACTGGGCTTTTGTCATAAGTACCTTCTTACTCAAACATGATTTTTTTCTAAAGTGGTCACATAAAAAGTCTGTTTTTATACTAAATTCATAAATTCATTTTATACTTTACTGTAAATAATAAATTCCCCTGCATTTTATAAAACTCAAATTCAAAATATCTGCTCTGGTTATCATGGTAGTGCCATGGTCCTTTGTTGTCCTTCTTTGCACCTTTGTCAGTCCAAACTCTGTTCTCAGACTCTGTATGAGTCTGTAAGTCAGTAACATGTTTCTGTCAACTTCACTGTATGTCCCTCATATTTCTCTGCATTCGTCTGCACACAGACTGTATACTTTTATCTTAAAGCTCCCACATAACCAACTGCTTTCTTTGCTGCTTCATCGCTGCCTCGTTCCCTCTGAGTGTTGTTCTACCTGCTTCTACCAGTTCTGCTGTCTCTCTCTTAAATGTTTATCTACACAGTCTTTATTACAATCATACTTTGTGGTTTCTGATTTTATTTACTTATATTTACTTTTATTCTGCAATTTGTTTATGCTTACTTATTATTACAACACTCAGTTATAGTCTAACATTTGAGTCACAGAGTAAAAAAAAGAAAAGAAAAACAGTGCAGAGAGAGCAGCAGCTGAGAGCAGAGAAAGGAGGGCTGATAACAGCAGAGAGAGGCTGCTATGATAGAAACGACCACTGGGGGAATTTAAACGATAAAGGAGGAGTGGCTCATCAGAACGGCTACTTAATGATTTTTATAACTCCATAATATTGACCTGGATGAACTTTAGTGGCTGTGACAAACTGTGTGTCCACAGCAGGAGCAGCAGGGGGCGCCAGGCCAGGGATGAACCAAAATGGATGTTTATGAGGAAAACTCTGAGTACACTGTAAAAAAATCTGTAGATTTCATGGTAAAAATCTGTAAAATCTCAACAGTAAAAGACCGTAGTTGATATATCGGTAAAATACTGTTTTGGTTACGGTAATTAACTGTAATATTAAAAATAAGGCAAAATTGTATTTTTTAGTTTTGTTATTTGTAATGTATACAGTATAGCACTGTTAAAAAAAATCGAGGCCTGTGTTTATTACAGTTTAACACCTTTTCAAAAGATAATAACTTTAAATTTTACAGGAAATGTTGATTAAAAGTTAAGTCACAAACTAAAATATACATTAACCTATTTTTTTTAAAGATAACTTTATTTTGCAGTAAATAATAATAAAAACTCAAGTCAAAAACTGTAAAAACAACATTTGTGATAAAATTATACTGTAAAATGAAATACAGGCCTCTTGTAGTTTTTATGGTAGAATTCTGGCAACCACAGCTGACAATTTTTTACCGTAAAATTTACAGATTTATTTTTACAGTGTAGCAACTGTTCAGGAGAATAATAACTGTCATTTTCAAGGCTGTATTATAATTTGTGTTATCAGAAATGATAAAAGATGCTGTCCTTAGGGCATCAGGGTTTTTTCACCAGACTTCGACCACTTTTGTCTTATTCCAGCAGAAGACTTTGTATCATCACAGAGAGAGGAGATCATTCCAAGGTTAACAGGACCTGAGCCAACTGTTGGAGGAGAGTTTGGGCCTCAAACAGGAAACTATTCTGGCCTATTTCCCAGCATGCATCTGGCCAGTTACAGCACAGTTTACATCCGCTCTATAAACTTGGACACTTTATTTTCACAAATAAAATGAACAAATTAAAGATAATGTGGATTTAATGTTAACTTATATGGTTTTAGAAAGAGTAAATTAAAATAATGTTGTGGAGTAATAATTGATGAAAATTGATCTCATAAACAGCACATAACCCATATTCAAACAAAAATATCACAAACAACTGCAATCCTTTCTAAAATTAAGTATATTTTAAACAAAACTACACTATACATGCATATTGTTCTCTTGTTCTACCAGATATGACCTGCTGTGGTGAAGTTTGGGGGCCACTTATGCAACAAATACAAAACCAATTTTTATTTTACAGAAAACCATAAGGATCATCAACCATTCTGCTTACAATCAATCTACTAAACCAATATTTATCACATTTGAAGCAGTAAAATTCTATGACTTAGTCTTAATACAGCATTATTTATGTGTAAATAAAAAATATTGCCAAATAATATTTTGTGTATGTTTGAAGACAGGGATGATAAATATGATCTGAGGGGTGAGGACATGTTTAAAAACAGGCGTTAGAACAAATATAAAGAGGAAGTGCATTTCAATTCAGTTCAGTTTTATTTGTGTGTCCCAGTATCACAACAAAAGTCTCCTCAAAGGCTTCACAAACAGTTAAACAAACACACAATCAGACGTAACACACAATCAACACAAACAATAACTACACTAAACTAAACAGAGCCAGGACGCTCCTGTCCTTAGACCCTGCTTCTTGGTAAGGAAAAACTCCACAAAAAACAAAACATTTCCCATGCATTTCTGTTAAAGGGGTAAACCTGTGGATGTCTGGCATTACAGATGAACTTAAAAGGAGTGATTCACTAATTTACTTTAAAAAACTATTCAAAAAATTCATTACAAACAAATGAGTATTTGAGTTCTATTGTTTGTTTTTGTTGTTTGTTTTGTTTTATATTTATTTTTCCGTATGTTTGATCTTTTGTCAAAAAAACCAAGAGATAATTTTCTTTAAAAAATTGTCTAGATATCCCATGGTAGATGTAGTAAAGTAAACAGGGTAGGTGTAATAAGCTGTGGCTTACACCTGAAGGACACCTTTTTGGTTATAATGTAATTATATTTTTCTTTGTATATATGTACTGTATGTGTATATGTATTACAAAGTACATTAGTACAAATGATTATATTTTTATGTGACTGAAATAAACTCACTTAAACTAAACTACGTTTGGGAAGCACTAATGTAAAGCCAAGAGGAAGCCTCACAGTGGAGAGTGAGAACAGGAAGTGCTGCTTTACATTTGTGTGTTGCTGCAGTGAGGAAACCATTTTGTGGCTTATTTTACTTTATATCTGAGAGTATTTTAGAGCTGTCGGACATTAAAAGGTGAAGGTGCAGGCGTTTGTGTAGAGACATTAAAGTTTGGAAACACAGAGTTATCATAGAATAAATGTAGTCTTTGTCCTGACCTCACCCTCCTCAGTAAAAAATGTGGCTCTGGCATCGATCCAAGGCCGACCTGTTCCTGGAGGAGAGTCGAGCAAACAGGCAGCAACTGGCACGGTTCAGCCAATAGTAGTGTAGAGGGAAGGGGGCGGGGCTAAGACAGGTAAAGACAGGTACAAGATAAACCTGATGTAACTGTAAATACTCACCTGAGAGAGAGACAGAACTGGGTCAAAGAGCAGTTTACAGTCACCGCTGTGGGTTTTTCCTCTTCAGATACAGTCTGTGGGAATTTTACTGCGGCCACATCTGAACAGAAACATGGCTCTGTCCTAACTCTCTGCCCACCGAGGGTTAGGATCAGGACAAAAGGTTAGGATCTGAGCCAGTCTGAGCAAAAAAACTAAAACTGTGAAGGCTACGAGCTATGGATGACCAAAACTGACAAATCAATTAATAAATAAATGAATAACAGATGACAGATAATTGTTTAAACAGGACAAGAAATGCTGAAATAATGAAAGTTTTGATTAAAATAAATAAAGACCTATAATTATTCCCTTTCTGTGTTTATTTCTACATTTATTCATTTGTGCTTTCATTTATTTTTGCTTTATTTAATTATTAATTTCTTCCTCTTTTATTTATCCCCACATTTATTTATTTATGTCTTGGTTTTTGTCACTGAAATGCAAATGAGGGGGGAGTGTCCTGATGATGTCATTGGTTGATCTCGCTGTCTCTGTGTGGACTCTGCAGATTTTTTTTTTTGCTTTGGTTGTTTTTGTCTAACACACCTCCTTCACTTGCATTTCAGTGACAGAAATCATGAAATAAATAAATGTGGGAATGAATAAAAGAGGAAAAATACATAATAAAATAAAACAACAAAAAAAATAAAGCAAAAATGAATAAATGTAGAAGTAAATACAAAAAGGGAATCTTTATTTATTTTAATCAAAACTTTCATTATTTCAGCATTTCTTGTCCTGTTTAAACAATTATCTGTCATCTGTTATTCATTTTTTTATTAATTGATTTGTCAGTTTTGGTCGTCCATAGCTCGTAGCCTTCACAGTTTTAGTTTTTTTGCTCAGACTGGCTCAGATCCTAACCTTTTGTCCTGATCCTAACCCTCGGTGGGCAGAGAGTTAGGACAGAGCCATGTTTCTGTTCAGATGTGGCCGCAGTAAAATTCCCACAGACTGTATCTGAAGAGGAAAAACCCACAGCGGTGACTGTAAACTGCTCTTTGACCCAGTTCTGTCTCTCTCTCAGGTGAGTATTTACAGTTACATCAGGTTTATCTTGTACCTGTCTTTACCTGTCTTAGCCCCGCCCCCTTCCCTCTACACTACTATTGGCTGAACCGTGCCAGTTGCTGCCTGTTTGCTCGACTCTCCTCCAGGAAACAGGTCGGCCTTGGATCGATGCCAGAGCCACATTTTTTACTGAGGAGGGTGAGGTCAGGACAAAGACTACATTTATTCTATGATAACTCTGTGTTTCCAAACTTTAATGTCTCTACACAAACGCCTGCACCTTCACCTTTTAATGTCCGACAGCTCTAAAATACTCTCAGATATAAAGTAAAATAAGTGTCTCGTTGCACCGTTTAGTTTTGTTGTCCATATAAAGTCACTGCTCTTGAGCTCGTGCCTGTTTTAATGTTTGAGCACAGAAATCGTCTCTGCTTCCTCCGCCTCTGATTATTTTTATTGTGTAAAAAAACAAATGGCGTCAGTAAAAATCCCATCCACCAACTTTTATTGAGTGAACAACAGTCTCTGCAGCAGTCCCAGACAAAACACTCACAGACACTTTTAAAACTCTGACCTCTGTGACCTTTGACCCCTGCCAGACTGTCACAGGTGAGTCAGACTGTTACAGAGACACAGGTGAGGATAAGTTTAAGTACAGCACAGAGAATATGCAGAAAAATATAAAGACAGTGGCTAACATTAAAAACAACCAAAACTCAAAAACATATCCAAACATAAACCTGTCCCAGATTAATAATAAGACCACACTGTACCAGGACTAAACCAGGTCTAAACCAGGTCTAAACCAGGTCTAAACCAGGTCTAAACCAGGTCTGAACCAGGTCTAAACCAGGTCTAAACCAGGTCTAAACCAGGACTAAACCAGGTCTAAACCAGGTCTAAACCAGGTCTAAACCAGGTCTAAACCAGGACTAAACCAGGACTAAACCAGGACTAAACCAGGTCTAAACCAGGACTAAACCAGGTCTAAACCAGGTCTAAACCAGGTCTAAACCAGGTCTAAACCAGGACTAAACCAGGTCTAAACCAGGTCTAAACCAGGACTAAACCAGGACTAAACCAGGTCTAAACCAGGTCTAAACCAGGTCTAAACCAGGTCTAAACCAGGACTAAACCAGGTCTAAACCAGGACTAAACCAGGACTAAACCAGGACTAAACCAGGTCTAAACCAGGACTAAACCAGGACTAAACCAGGTCTAAACCAGGTCTAAACCAGGTCTAAACCAGGTCTAAACCAGGACTAAACCAGGTCTAAACCAGGACTAAACCAGGACTAAACCAGGACTAAACCAGGACTAAACCAGGTCTAAACCAGGTCTAAACCAGGTCTAAACCAGGTCTAAACCAGGTCTAAACCAGGACTAAACCAGGTCTAAACCAGGACTAAACCAGGTCTAAACCAGAACTAAACCAGGTCTAAACCAGGTCTAAACCAGGTCTAAACCAGGACTAAACCAGGTCTAAACCAGGTCTAAACCAGGTCTAAACCAGGTCTAAACCAGGACTAAACCAGGACTAAACCAGGTCTAAACCAGGTCTAAACCAGGTCTAAACCAGGACTAAACCAGGACTAAACCAGGTCTAAACCAGGTCTAAACCAGGACTAAACCAGGTCTAAACCAGGACTAAACCAGGACTAAACCAGGTCTAAACCAGGTCTAAACCAGGACTAAACCAGGTCTAAACCAGGACTAAACCAGGACTAAACCAGGTCTAAACCAGGTCTAAACCAGGTCTAATCCAGGACTAAACCAGGTCTAAACCAGGACTAAACCAGGTCTAAACCAGGACTAAACCAGGACTAAACCAGGACTAAACCAGGTCTAAACCAGGTCTAAACCAGGAATAAACCAGGTCTAAACCAGGACTAAACCAGGTCTAAACCAGGTCTAAACCAGGACTAAACCAGGTCTAAACCAGGACTAAACCAGGTCTAAACCAGGTCTAAACCAGGACTAAACCAGGACTAAACCAGGTCTAAACCAGGTCTAAACCAGGACTAAACCAGGTCTAAACCAGGACTAAACCAGGTCTAAACCAGGACTAAACCAGGACTAAACCAGGACTAAACCAGGTCTAAATCAGGTCTAAACCAGGACTAAACCAGGTCTAAACCAGGACTAAACCAGGTCTAAACCAGGTCTAAACCAGGACTAAACCAGGACTAAACCAGGTCTAAACCAGGACTAAACCAGGTCTAAACCAGGACTAAACCAGGACTAAACCAGGACTAAACCAGGTCTAAATCAGGTCTAAACCAGGACTAAACCAGGTCTAAACCAGGTCTAAACCAGGTCTAAACCAGGACTAAACCAGGTCTAAACCAGGACTAAACCAGGTCTAAACCAGGTCTAAACCTGGTCTAAACCAGGACTAAACCAGGACTAAACCAGGTCTAAACCTGGTCTAAACCAGGTCTAAACCAGGACTAAACCAGGTCTAAACCAGGTCTAAACCAGGTCTAAACCAGGACTAAACCAGGTCTAAACCAGGACTAAACCAGGTCTAAACCAGGTCTAAACCAGGTCTAAACCAGGTCTAAACCAGGACTAAACCAGGTCTAAACCAGGACTAAACCAGGTCTAAACCAGGTCTAAACCTGGTCTAAACCAGGACTAAACCAGGACTAAACCAGGTCTAAACCTGGTCTAAACCTGGTCTAAACCAGGACTAAACCAGGACTAAACCAGGTCTAAACCAGGACTAAACCAGGACTAAACCAGGACTAAACCAGGACTAAACCAGGTCTAAACCAGGACTAAACCAGGACTAAACCAGGTCTAAACCAGGACTAAACCAGGTCTAAACCAGGTCTAAACCAGGACTAAACCAGGACTAAACCAGGTCTAAACCAGGACTAAACCAGGTCTTAACCAGGACTAAACCAGGTCTAAACCAGGTCTAAACCAGGACTAAACCAGGACTAAACCAGGTCTAAACCAGGACTAAACCAGGTCTTAACCAGGACTAAACCAGGTCTAAACCAGGTCTAAACCAGGTCTAAACCAGGACTAAACCAGGACTAAACCAGGTCTAAACCAGGACTAAACCAGGTCTAAACCAGGTCTAAACCAGGACTAAACCAGGTCTAAACCAGGACTAAACCAGGTCTAAACCAGGACTAAACCAGGACTAAACCAGGTCTAAACCAGGTCTAAACCAGGTCTAAACCAGGTCTAAACCAGGACTAAACCAGGTCTAAACCAGGACTAAACCAGGACTAAACCAGGTCTAAACCAGGACTAAACTAGGACTAAACCAGGACTAAACCAGGTCTAAACCAGGTCTAAACCAGGTCTAAACCAGGTCTAAATCAGGTCTAAACCAGGACTAAACCAGGTCTAAACCAGGTCTAAACCAGGACTAAACCAGGTCTAAACCAGGTCTAAACCAGGTCTAAACCAGGACTAAACCAGGACTAAACCAGGTCTAAACCAGGTCTAAACCAGGTCTAAACCAGGACTAAACCAGGTCTAAACCAGGACTAAACCAGGACTAAACCAGGTCTAAACCAGGACTAAACTAGGACTAAACCAGGACTAAACCAGGTCTAAACCAGGTCTAAACCAGGTCTAAACCAGGTCTAAACCAGAACTAAACCAGGTCTAAACCAGGTCTAAACCAGGTCTAAACCAGGACTAAACCAGGTCTAAACCAGGACTAAACCAGGACTAAACCAGGACTAAACCAGGTCTAAACCAGGACTAAACCAGGACTAAACCAGGTCTAAACCAGGTCTAAACCAGGTCTAAACCAGGTCTAAACCAGGACTAAACCAGGTCTAAACCAGGACTAAACCAGGACTAAACCAGGACTAAACCAGGACTAAACCAGGTCTAAACCAGGTCTAAACCAGGTCTAAACCAGGTCTAAACCAGGACTAAACCAGGTCTAAACCAGGACTAAACCAGGTCTAAACCAGAACTAAACCAGGTCTAAACCAGGTCTAAACCAGGTCTAAACCAGGACTAAACCAGGTCTAAACCAGGTCTAAACCAGGTCTAAACCAGGTCTAAACCAGGACTAAACCAGGACTAAACCAGGTCTAAACCAGGTCTAAACCAGGTCTAAACCAGGACTAAACCAGGACTAAACCAGGTCTAAACCAGGTCTAAACCAGGACTAAACCAGGTCTAAACCAGGACTAAACCAGGACTAAACCAGGTCTAAACCAGGTCTAAACCAGGACTAAACCAGGTCTAAACCAGGACTAAACCAGGACTAAACCAGGTCTAAACCAGGTCTAAACCAGGTCTAATCCAGGACTAAACCAGGTCTAAACCAGGACTAAACCAGGTCTAAACCAGGACTAAACCAGGACTAAACCAGGACTAAACCAGGTCTAAACCAGGTCTAAACCAGGAATAAACCAGGTCTAAACCAGGACTAAACCAGGTCTAAACCAGGTCTAAACCAGGACTAAACCAGGTCTAAACCAGGACTAAACCAGGTCTAAACCAGGACTAAACCAGGACTAAACCAGGACTAAACCAGGACTAAACCAGGTCTAAACCAGGTCTAAACCAGGTCTAAACCAGGTCTAAACCAGGTCTAAACCAGGACTAAACCAGGTCTAAACCAGGACTAAACCAGGTCTAAACCAGAACTAAACCAGGTCTAAACCAGGTCTAAACCAGGTCTAAACCAGGACTAAACCAGGTCTAAACCAGGTCTAAACCAGGTCTAAACCAGGTCTAAACCAGGACTAAACCAGGACTAAACCAGGTCTAAACCAGGTCTAAACCAGGTCTAAACCAGGACTAAACCAGGACTAAACCAGGTCTAAACCAGGTCTAAACCAGGACTAAACCAGGTCTAAACCAGGACTAAACCAGGACTAAACCAGGTCTAAACCAGGTCTAAACCAGGACTAAACCAGGTCTAAACCAGGACTAAACCAGGACTAAACCAGGTCTAAACCAGGTCTAAACCAGGTCTAATCCAGGACTAAACCAGGTCTAAACCAGGACTAAACCAGGTCTAAACCAGGACTAAACCAGGACTAAACCAGGACTAAACCAGGTCTAAACCAGGTCTAAACCAGGAATAAACCAGGTCTAAACCAGGACTAAACCAGGTCTAAACCAGGTCTAAACCAGGACTAAACCAGGTCTAAACCAGGACTAAACCAGGTCTAAACCAGGTCTAAACCAGGACTAAACCAGGACTAAACCAGGTCTAAACCAGGTCTAAACCAGGACTAAACCAGGTCTAAACCAGGACTAAACCAGGTCTAAACCAGGACTAAACCAGGACTAAACCAGGACTAAACCAGGTCTAAATCAGGTCTAAACCAGGACTAAACCAGGTCTAAACCAGGACTAAACCAGGTCTAAACCAGGTCTAAACCAGGACTAAACCAGGACTAAACCAGGTCTAAACCAGGACTAAACCAGGTCTAAACCAGGACTAAACCAGGACTAAACCAGGACTAAACCAGGTCTAAATCAGGTCTAAACCAGGACTAAACCAGGTCTAAACCAGGTCTAAACCAGGTCTAAACCAGGACTAAACCAGGTCTAAACCAGGACTAAACCAGGTCTAAACCAGGTCTAAACCTGGTCTAAACCAGGACTAAACCAGGACTAAACCAGGTCTAAACCTGGTCTAAACCAGGTCTAAACCAGGACTAAACCAGGTCTAAACCAGGTCTAAACCAGGTCTAAACCAGGACTAAACCAGGTCTAAACCAGGACTAAACCAGGTCTAAACCAGGTCTAAACCAGGTCTAAACCAGGTCTAAACCAGGACTAAACCAGGTCTAAACCAGGACTAAACCAGGTCTAAACCAGGTCTAAACCTGGTCTAAACCAGGACTAAACCAGGACTAAACCAGGTCTAAACCTGGTCTAAACCTGGTCTAAACCAGGACTAAACCAGGACTAAACCAGGTCTAAACCAGGACTAAACCAGGACTAAACCAGGACTAAACCAGGACTAAACCAGGTCTAAACCAGGACTAAACCAGGACTAAACCAGGTCTAAACCAGGACTAAACCAGGTCTAAACCAGGTCTAAACCAGGACTAAACCAGGACTAAACCAGGTCTAAACCAGGACTAAACCAGGTCTTAACCAGGACTAAACCAGGTCTAAACCAGGTCTAAACCAGGACTAAACCAGGACTAAACCAGGTCTAAACCAGGACTAAACCAGGTCTTAACCAGGACTAAACCAGGTCTAAACCAGGTCTAAACCAGGTCTAAACCAGGACTAAACCAGGACTAAACCAGGTCTAAACCAGGACTAAACCAGGTCTAAACCAGGTCTAAACCAGGACTAAACCAGGTCTAAACCAGGACTAAACCAGGTCTAAACCAGGACTAAACCAGGACTAAACCAGGTCTAAACCAGGTCTAAACCAGGTCTAAACCAGGTCTAAACCAGGACTAAACCAGGTCTAAACCAGGACTAAACCAGGACTAAACCAGGTCTAAACCAGGACTAAACTAGGACTAAACCAGGACTAAACCAGGTCTAAACCAGGTCTAAACCAGGTCTAAACCAGGTCTAAATCAGGTCTAAACCAGGACTAAACCAGGTCTAAACCAGGTCTAAACCAGGACTAAACCAGGTCTAAACCAGGTCTAAACCAGGTCTAAACCAGGACTAAACCAGGACTAAACCAGGTCTAAACCAGGTCTAAACCAGGTCTAAACCAGGACTAAACCAGGTCTAAACCAGGACTAAACCAGGACTAAACCAGGTCTAAACCAGGACTAAACTAGGACTAAACCAGGACTAAACCAGGTCTAAACCAGGTCTAAACCAGGTCTAAACCAGGTCTAAACCAGAACTAAACCAGGTCTAAACCAGGTCTAAACCAGGTCTAAACCAGGACTAAACCAGGTCTAAACCAGGACTAAACCAGGACTAAACCAGGTCTAAACCAGGACTAAACCAGGACTAAACCAGGTCTAAACCAGGTCTAAACCAGGTCTAAACCAGGACTAAACCAGGTCTAAACCAGGACTAAACCAGGACTAAACCAGGACTAAACCAGGTCTAAACCAGGTCTAAACCAGGTCTAAACCAGGTCTAAACCAGGACTAAACCAGGTCTAAACCAGGACTAAACCAGGTCTAAACCAGAACTAAACCAGGTCTAAACCAGGTCTAAACCAGGTCTAAACCAGGACTAAACCAGGTCTAAACCAGGTCTAAACCAGGTCTAAACCAGGTCTAAACCAGGACTAAACCAGGACTAAACCAGGTCTAAACCAGGTCTAAACCAGGTCTAAACCAGGACTAAACCAGGACTAAACCAGGTCTAAACCAGGTCTAAACCAGGACTAAACCAGGTCTAAACCAGGACTAAACCAGGACTAAACCAGGTCTAAACCAGGTCTAAACCAGGACTAAACCAGGTCTAAACCAGGACTAAACCAGGACTAAACCAGGTCTAAACCAGGTCTAAACCAGGTCTAATCCAGGACTAAACCAGGTCTAAACCAGGACTAAACCAGGTCTAAACCAGGACTAAACCAGGACTAAACCAGGACTAAACCAGGTCTAAACCAGGTCTAAACCAGGAATAAACCAGGTCTAAACCAGGACTAAACCAGGTCTAAACCAGGTCTAAACCAGGACTAAACCAGGTCTAAACCAGGACTAAACCAGGTCTAAACCAGGTCTAAACCAGGACTAAACCAGGACTAAACCAGGTCTAAACCAGGTCTAAACCAGGACTAAACCAGGTCTAAACCAGGACTAAACCAGGTCTAAACCAGGACTAAACCAGGACTAAACCAGGACTAAACCAGGTCTAAATCAGGTCTAAACCAGGACTAAACCAGGTCTAAACCAGGACTAAACCAGGTCTAAACCAGGTCTAAACCAGGACTAAACCAGGACTAAACCAGGTCTAAACCAGGACTAAACCAGGTCTAAACCAGGACTAAACCAGGACTAAACCAGGACTAAACCAGGTCTAAATCAGGTCTAAACCAGGACTAAACCAGGTCTAAACCAGGTCTAAACCAGGTCTAAACCAGGACTAAACCAGGTCTAAACCAGGACTAAACCAGGTCTAAACCAGGTCTAAACCTGGTCTAAACCAGGACTAAACCAGGACTAAACCAGGTCTAAACCTGGTCTAAACCAGGTCTAAACCAGGACTAAACCAGGTCTAAACCAGGTCTAAACCAGGTCTAAACCAGGACTAAACCAGGTCTAAACCAGGACTAAACCAGGTCTAAACCAGGTCTAAACCAGGTCTAAACCAGGTCTAAACCAGGACTAAACCAGGTCTAAACCAGGACTAAACCAGGTCTAAACCAGGTCTAAACCTGGTCTAAACCAGGACTAAACCAGGACTAAACCAGGTCTAAACCTGGTCTAAACCTGGTCTAAACCAGGACTAAACCAGGACTAAACCAGGTCTAAACCAGGACTAAACCAGGACTAAACCAGGACTAAACCAGGACTAAACCAGGTCTAAACCAGGACTAAACCAGGACTAAA
The DNA here is from genome assembly GCA_020698575.1 of Bostrychus sinensis. NCBI lineage: Eukaryota > Metazoa > Chordata > Actinopteri > Gobiiformes > Eleotridae > Bostrychus > Bostrychus sinensis. Next base: position 973,257 of record CM036247.1, read on the forward strand.
CCAGGTCTAAACCAGGACTAAACCAGGTCTAAACCAGGTCTAAACCAGGACTAAACCAGGACTAAACCAGGTCTAAACCAGGACTAAACCAGGTCTTAACCAGGACTAAACCAGGTCTAAACCAGGTCTAAACCAGGACTAAACCAGGACTAAACCAGGTCTAAACCAGGACTAAACCAGGTCTTAACCAGGACTAAACCAGGTCTAAACCAGGTCTAAACCAGGTCTAAACCAGGACTAAACCAGGACTAAACCAGGTCTAAACCAGGACTAAACCAGGTCTAAACCAGGTCTAAACCAGGACTAAACCAGGTCTAAACCAGGACTAAACCAGGACTAAACCAGGACTAAACCAGGTCTAAACCAGGTCTAAACCAGGTCTAAACCAGGTCTAAACCAGGACTAAACCAGGTCTAAACCAGGACTAAACCAGGACTAAACCAGGTCTAAACCAGGACTAAACTAGGACTAAACCAGGACTAAACCAGGTCTAAACCAGGTCTAAACCAGGTCTAAACCAGGTCTAAATCAGGTCTAAACCAGGACTAAACCAGGTCTAAACCAGGTCTAAACCAGGACTAAACCAGGTCTAAACCAGGTCTAAACCAGGTCTAAACCAGGACTAAACCAGGACTAAACCAGGTCTAAACCAGGTCTAAACCAGGTCTAAACCAGGACTAAACCAGGTCTAAACCAGGACTAAACCAGGACTAAACCAGGTCTAAACCAGGACTAAACTAGGACTAAACCAGGACTAAACCAGGTCTAAACCAGGTCTAAACCAGGTCTAAACCAGGTCTAAACCAGGACTAAACCAGGTCTAAATCAGGTCTAAACCAGGACTAAACCAGGACTAAACCAGGTCTAAACCAGGTCTAAACCAGGTCTAAACCAGGTCTAAACCAGGACTAAACCAGGTCTAAACCAGAGTAAAGCCAGGTCCGGAGCAGGGAGCTGTGAGGCTCACAAACCACAGCAATGGATCCAAAATCAAAAACTCACACGTTTAAACTAAAGATGAACACATCAGGGTCAAAAATGGCTTCATGCAGCTGGACCTCAGACTGTTACTGTCCAGGACTTAGAGCTTACTTCAGTTTAGGGAAATGTGCTGTGTCTCCATAATAATAAAGACAGACTCCAGTGTGTAGAGGCTGAGTGAAGGAGGTCTGGACTCTGTGGAGGAGGCTCATGGTTTGATCCTTAACGCTGTAAAAGGACAGAGCCCCTGCGCTGTGGTCCAGGTAAACCCCGATTCTGGACGAGACCGGACCTGAGACCTGGGACTGGACTTTGTTAAACCTAAATAAATAACCTCTGTTGTGACAGCATAAGGCCCAGGATTTATCATTGTTTCCAAAACAACAGTCTCTCTCAGTATCTTTGTAAGCAGCTGCTATAAAAACCCACCTCACCCCGCTCCACTCCACCTCCCAGTAACAGCGGCCCGTCAGACTCTCTCTGCTCAGGACCTGCCTCACTCTGAATCTGTCTGGATGATCAGGATAACTCTGTGTTTCTGTCACAAGTGTTGCTCTTCTGTTTCCATCAGACAGAGACAGATCTGTGCTTACTGTGTTTGGATCCAGTGTGATTTCTCGTGAATATTTTAAGAAGTCCTCTCTGGAGGTGGGCTCAGGTCCTGGCAGTATAAACTCACTCAGAGTGAGCTGCTCAGGTCCTGGCAGTATAAACTCACTCAGAGTGAGCTGTAGTTTCTCTCTGAGCGCGGACACAGCTCTGGTCACTTCCTCAAAGTCCCACCTTGGTCCGGTCTGGATCCTGGCTGAGTCTGGCCTCTGTGTGGCTGTGGACAGTGAAGGATAGAGCTGTAGAAACTGGTTGTGGTCCGGTGTGAGGGACAGCGCGTCCAGCTCAGAGATGGTCCTCCTCAGCTCAGTGACGTCCCTCTGCAGTTGGTCCTGAAGCTCTTGGACCAGACTCAGTCGGGTCTCCTGTAGGGACCGGATCTCCTGCTCCACTTCAGAGCGTCTTTTCTCCAGGAGAAGGATGATCTGGGTGAAGCCGTCCCCGCTGCGCTGCACTGCTGTCTGGGCAGAGCGGCTGATGTCCTGGGCCTCCTGTCGGAGCCTCTCCAGGTCTGTCTCTTTGTCCTGGACGGTCTGGAGGAGCTGGTCCCTCCTGGCCTGCAGCTCTGCCTGCCTCTGGGCCCTCTCTGCTGCAGAGGACACTGTGTCGTGGCCCTTGTGTTGGTCCATGCAGCAGACCACACAGATCAGCTGCTGGTCGCTGCGGCAGAATATTTCCTTCAGCTTGTTGTGTTGAGAGCAGATGTTTTCCTGGAGTTTGTGTGAGGGCGCCACCAGCTGGTGTTTCTGTAACACTGCAGCATCATAATGATGTTGGAGGTGGGTCTCACAGTAAGAGACCACACACTGCAGACAGGACCTGACAGCCTTCAGCTTCCTCCCAGTGCACACATCACAGCTCACATCTCCAGGTCCGGCGTAGCAGTGGTCAGCAGGGGGCGCTGTGAGCCCTGTCCTCTTCAGCTGCTCCACTAAACCTGCTAACATGGTGTTTTTGCCCAGGACAGGCCTGGGGCTGAAGCTCTTCCTGCACTGAGGGCAGCTGTAGAGCTGCTTCTCTGTGTCCTCTTTGTCCCAGTGGCTTTGGACACAGCTGCTGCAGTAGCTGTGTCCACAGGGAACAGTGACCGGATCCTTCAGTAGATCCAAACAGATGGAACAACTCAGAGCTTCTCGCTCCTTTGTGATCTGCGCCATTTCTCCGTCTGAGAGCAGTGACTGTGAGAGTTTGACTTTGACAGAACAGAAACCTAAGAGTGGAGAGAGCAGAGGGAGGGGCCAGGCTCCGCCCCCTGCTCTGTGTAGAGCTGAGGAGGAAGTTCACTCCTCTACAATATGTGCCACTGTTGGCTTTGGTTTTGTCAGAGCAACATTATTTTACTGAGGAGGGGGACAACAAAGTTTTTTAATATATTTCCAAAGTAGAGGCTGCAGCTTTCTGTGTTGTTCAGACAGTGCTGCTCCTGAGCTCGTGCCTGTTTTATTGTTTGAGGTCGATAAAAACACAGCCACAAAATGATTTCCTCATTGCAGCGACACAAAAGTAATCCAGCCCTGTCTGTCATCACTCTCCACATTAATATTCTTTATGTCGCCACCTACTGGGCTGGAGCCGTGAGAAGGTTCATTGTATTTTCCACAAAACATTTCCCACAAACAGCAGAACACAAAGTATTAAGTGTAAAATAAAAGCACTGGCTCAGAATCCTTGGTGGATCTGTCAGAGGTGAATATTTCTGTCAGTTTTCCATCTGAGCATCAGAAAAGAGCTCTGTGTCAGTGTTTATGACCGAGACGTCACACTGCTTCACCCTGTGCCCAGTTTATGCTCCTGCAGAAAACTACTGAGGATAAAGTTTTATAACGACTGAGAGTGGACAAAGCTGCGCTCTCCCTCTGTAGCTCTCAGTTTACTGGGAACATAAGGAACAGGACTCAGTTTGTTTGTGTGGCCGTTTACTGACAAACCATGTCTTTGTGTTACAGAAAGGAATACGACAGCTACTGCACTGCTACAAACTGAGCACGCTATTTTTACTCAGATCATTTACATATTTAAGTATAAGTACTACTGTGCGTTTTGATTCGTTTATTTAAGTCACGTGTTCTTCAGTCAAGATGGCGACCGAGGAGCCCAGAGTTTGTTTCCTTCAGAGGTAAATTCTGTTTTAAACGACCAAAACCAGATCGAGTCATGAAAACCACAGCAGCTTACAGCACTAGAAGCCTTTTTTTTTCTTGTTGCTTTGTTAACGTCACGTCTGCCATTTTCTGATTGGCTCACTCCGCTGTCAGTTTACTCAGGTTTGCTCTGGAAATCGAATTGAGGCTGGAATTCCCAGGCGAGTTCACTCTGACGATCATCGTTTTAGTTTTTCCAATCCCTCTAGAAAGTTTAATTTGAACAGTAATTCAGGATCTTTAGATATTTTTATCCCAAGATGTGAGAAATACTTATCGACAATCTTTATAGGGCAATCCCAAATTGTTCTGTTTTCTGCGACAAACATAAGCTCGCTGTTGGACCGATTTATTTTGTAGCCAGATATTTTCCCAATTAAGTCCACATAGTTTAAGAGATTTGGAATTCTTGTTTCTGGGTTAGTTAATGTAAGAAACACATCATCTGTTTGTTAGAATCTATGATTTAGAGGCGTTATAGATCATTTTAATCCATTTTATAAAACTCTCCCCAAAACCAGCTGATTTCAGAGAGTAATGGAGGATGGTGGCTTTTAGTGGAGGTGGAAATTAAAATGTTAAAGTGTGGACCGAACACAAAAAGAGCTATTGCTAATTTAAAATGGATGAGAGCAGCAACATTTTGGATTATTTTTATGATCTTTAGGAAACGACCTGAATCACAGACACGGCAGAGTCGCACAGATAAAAATCACAGACGACATCGGCGATTTTTACAAATTACTGGAGCTCCCTGGGTCTGATCCTGAACAGAGCTTTAGCCTCCTGGAGTTTTATAAAATACTCATGTGTCAGCTCTTGTTGGGTAAAATGAACACTGATGATAAAATCTGCGTGGGCCACAAAATACATGTTCATGACGTCATTGTTTTTATTGCTTTTTTCATTTTCCAAAGCAAAACAAACACAAAACACAACAAAAGAGAACAGCTCCAAAACAAACAGAAGCTGATGGGAAACTGCACTTTTAATATCGTCCACCAGAGGGCGCCACACTGCATGCAACTGGTCTGCACCACCTGAGACCCAGGACCCTGAGACCCAGGACCCGAGACCCAGAACCCGAGACCCAGGACCTGAGACCCGAGACCCAGGACCCGAGACCCAGGACCCGAGACCCGAGACCCGGGACCTGAGACCCGGGACCCGAGACCCAGAACCCGAGACCCAGGACCCGAGACCCGAGACCCAGGACCTGAGACCCAGGACCTGAGTTCCTACATCAGTTTTCCTCAGACCCAGAGGGAGAGGGAACGGCGGCGCTGCGAGGATAAAAGTAATCTGTGGATCATTTAAGCTTTGTCCCAGCACATATTATATATAATTATAGATATAATATTATATATAATTATAGATATAATATTATATATAAATATAGATATAATATTATATATAATTATAGATATAATATTATATATAAATATAGATATAATATTATATATAATTATAGATATAATATTATATATAATTATAGATATAATATTATATATAAATATAGATATAATATTATATATAAATATAGATATAATATTATATATAATTATAGATATTATATTATATATAAATATAGATATAATATTATATATAATTATAGATATAATATTATATATAATTATAGATATAATATTATATATAATTATAGATATAATATTATATATAAATATAGATATAATATTATATATAAATATAGATATAATATTATATATAATTATAGATATTATATTATATATAAATATAGATATAATATTATATATAATTATAGATATAATATTATATATAATTATAGATATAATATTATATATAATTATAGATATTATATTATATATAAATATAGATATAATATTATATCTAATTATAGATATAATATTATATATAAATATAGATATTATATACATGGCTGTGTTTTTGCATGGTCCCATGTTCCTTGGTCTGGAGTACAGAGCGTTCCTTCTCCCACAGCCCTGATCCTCTGCAGGAACCTGTGTGAAGTGCCCCCCCCCCCATGATTGAAAAACAAAACTATATCAGTTTGTGCATCGTTTGTGCACACAAAATGAAAATGTGTGCACAATTAGTTTTTTAGATAATAAACATTCTTTTTTCAGGACAGCCCCCCCACTCAGCCCCCCCCCATATCGTCTAAATCACTCCAAAATGATGTCATTCGTTTGTGCATCGTTTGTGCGCATTCTATTTTTGAAATATTAATAAATCATTTGTTTTTACGCAGCTCCATCTATACTGCAAGTAGGCTAACCCAACGAAATGTGTAACATTAAAAAAAAAAATCTAACTTTTAGAAATTAGTTAAAGTGAAGATTTACACAAAAAGAGAAGAATGTCGAGGCAGTCTGTTTTATCGGTCACATGACCTGAGTTTCACTGTGGACCAGTGGAGCTGCTGTTGAAGCAGCAGTGGAATAAACCAGGACTGAACTCTCTATGGCTGTTATGACAGGATTCCAGTTTTTTGCCGAGGGATGTCGACACAAGGTACATTTTCCAATTATTTGTGTGTTGTTTGGAGTTCCTGATCGTTGTCAAACTCAGCAGCTACACATCTGCTCGCACACAGCTCGCCTGTACAGTTACCAGTGGACAATTTAAAAGTGAGCTTTACTGGGATAAAGCCTCACATTTTGTGTCAGCAGGACGTAAACGAGGCGTTTAATTACCTTCTCATTAGTTAACGTTACACATTTCGTTGGGTTAGCCTACTTGCAATATAGATGGGGCTGCGTAAAAACAAATGATTTATTAATTAATTAATTTCAAAAATAGAATGAGCACAAACGATGCACAAACAAACTGATATAGTTTTGTTAATTTTCAATCATGTGGGGGGGCCAACTTCACACAGGTTCTGCAGGAGACCACCACTGAGCTCAGAGACTTCCTCTAACGCAGATATCTCAGCGTGGTCCACCAGAGCAGGACTGAGCCATGCCTTACTCGGAGAAAACTAAACAAACTGTGTTTAGTAAGTTGGTCACAGACATAAGCGTGTTATTAGAAAAGAAAACTTAATATTCTTACTCTACCATCCAGGATCCACACGTCCTGGGGAAACATCTGCATTATTTATTATTGGGGTAAACACAGAAGTTATTTTAGATCTTCCCTCGGCGTTCAGAGGTAATTGTTGTAGGACTTGTGCAACAATTTTCAATTTCCTTCTCCCTCCTGCAGCCCTAACTTTTTAGTCACAGCTTTCGCCTTAAGCACAAAAAATGCACCAATAAAGACTGCCATAGAAAAATGATCTAATAGTCAATAATTCCTTTTTTTTTTCATGGATAAAGTCATTAACTTCAGTGTTCTTCATAAAAAATTCATCCTGTTTATGAAATGTAACCTTTAAATTCCAGTTTTTGTGGCGCACACAGAGGCCTCTGCTCTGATGCAGATCTCAGTAAAGACGACATTTTGGATTTGTGCTCACGCAAACACAAACTCATTTCTCAACAAACACTTTCACAACAACTTAACTAAAACACACACTTTTGTTCTTTACCTTGTAAGCTTCATAATTATACAAACACTAATGGGGCCATTTATACCCCTGACTAACATATATGGGGAAACAGCGCCACCTAGGAGAAAACAATAAAAACTAAAATGAATCCATGAAATACTTGATAAAAATGTGAAATGATATTGCAGAGACAGTGTTTTATAAAAATGTGGTTTGAATGGGAGTCAGTGGCACAAACAATGTCTCAGGGATAAAGCTGGGACTGTTTTTTGTTTTTTTAACACCTTTTTAAGAAAACGGCGGATCCTGAAATCTGAAAATTCATCCAAAAATCCAGACCTGAGGCAAAATCTATGCCGTTTAAATCAACACAGCAAAAGTTAGCCACAAAAAAACTGCTGCAAAACATCAGAAACTGTCTCAGGGCTGCAGGAGGGGTAAAGACAGTCAGAGTTAATAAGAATCACAGGTCACCATGAGTCCAAAGGAAACAAATGAGGGTCATTTTTGATCCACTTATGGAAACTTGGGGTCGCTATACAAAAAAATGTTTATGTGTAAAATGTATAAAAGCCAAGTTAGCCAACAGTAAAGCAAATAAAAACTGGACTCACTCATTTTCGAGGGTTGGTGGTGAAACGTCGGCTCCGTAAATGAGTGAGCCCAGTTGTTTTTGGTTCATTGTTTACCTGCCTGGATGTACACAGTTTTATAAAAGCCAAGTTAAACATTTTAATGGCATGACATCAGTAACATGTTTTGTTAGGAACACCTGGAGTATGAAGTGAAAACCACTTTTCATTACAAAAACATGGCAAAAAAATGACCTCACGGCTTATGCGTGTAAGAGTTAAAGTCTGTAAAACCTGCTGCTGCTCTACAGGAGACCGAGACTGCTTTAAAAATATGAAATAAAGCAGAATATAGACACTTTAAACTCAGTTGTTGCACAAGTTGTATGGCTTTGCTCGCAGCGCAGCTTAAACTTTGATTTTATTGATATCAAACCAAAATACATTCACTGCAGCAGCCTCTGTGGGTCTCCTCTAATATATGTTTGTTTTTTGTTTTTTTTCATCAGAATCCCATCTCTTGAGGTCTAAACACAGCGACAAACAAATAAATGTTGTGAAATAGCATTACTTCAACATAAAGTGTTTGGACATGGTTAACTTAGATGAACATCTGAGTTTTCACTGCGCCACACAAACAGCAGTTTAGGCTTCAACATCACTGAAGGTAAATAAAAAACATATTCTTTGCATGAATGAACACCACAGCTTTTTCACAGTGCTTCACAAAAATAGCAGCAAAATAAAAATGGCATCAATTCTAGAGCCCGACCGATATATATCGGCTGGCCGATATAGCCCATTCTTTCCAATCATGGGTTATCGGCCAAAATCTGGCCAGTATCTGCTGATATAAAATTATTTTTACTGTGTGCTGGAATAAGACCTGTTTACTTGCAAATGATGGCCTTCTGCTGTTTGTGCAGCAGAGGGCGCTGGTGTTTCTCAGCAGTTTGGTTCTTACTCTGCAGTTCATAGGAAACTCCCCAAACCTTCTCATGGCCTGAAAAGCTCAAAACGGCAATAAAAATATTTTACTCATTTCTCTGCCATAAAACCTCATAGAACAAAAATTCAAAATACATTTTGTAGCTCTCCCCATGCTCTACCTGCAGAGCAAGGCTAAATGAAATTTAAGTTAAACAAATTTAGTTAAAGCTAAATAAAATAAATACATAAAATATATAATAATACTCCCCACACCAATGCCCAGTACAAAAACAATCAGCAGAACAAAAAATAAGAAGCTTTTTTACAACATTTTAAAAATAAGTTTAGTCTAATAAAGTGGCCTGGGGACTCGCCGTATTCATGTAAACAAGAGCAGAAAGAAAAATGCTTTAAAATACTTTTTCCTAATGTATAATGTATCGGCCGATGTATCAGATACTGTTTTTTTTTTTTTTACTTAATATTGGTATCGGCCTCTAAAAAACCCATATCGGTCAGGCTCTAATCAATACAACATATAAATAATAACCACAGTATACCACCGTAAACCAAAAGAAGCTAAGGAGGCTAAACTCATGGACTCTAGCACTTTTCCAGACTTGGACCCAGACCAGATTTACAACATCTGCTCCTGAGGCGGTGCACGTTCAGCCCGATGTACACCAGTCCCTGAGGACGGAAAACAGAAGGACAGACAGGTTATAAACCAGGTCTAAACCAGGTCTAAACCAGGTCTGAACCAGGTCTGAACCAGGTCTAAACCAGGTCTAAACCAGGTCTGAACCGGGACTAAACCAGGTCTAAACCAGGTCTAAACCAGGTCTAAACCAGGTCTAAACCAGGTCTAAACCAGGTCTGAACCAGGTCTGAACCAGGTCTAAACCAGGTCTAAACCAGGTCTAAACCAGGACTAAACCAACCAGGACTAAACCAGGTCTAAACCAGGTCTAAACCAGGTCTGAACCAGGACTAAACCAGGTCTAAACCAGGTCTGAACCAGGACTAAACCAGGTCTAAACCAGGTCTAAACCAGGTCTGAACCAGGTCTAAACCAGGTCTAAACCAGGTCTGAACCAGGTCTGAACCAGGTCTGAACCAGGTCTAAACCAGGTCTAAACCAGGTCTGAACCAGGTCTAAACCAGGTCTAAACCAGGTCTAAACCAGGTCTGAACCAGGACTAAACCAGGACTAAACCAGGTCTAAACCAGGTCTAAACCAGGTCTAAACCAGGTCTAAACCAGGACTAAACCAGGTCTAAACCAGGTCTGAACCAGGTCTAAACCAGGACTAAACCAGGTCTGAACCAGGTCTAAACCAGGTCTAAACCAGGTCTAAACCAGGTCTAAACCAGATCTGAACCGGGACTAAACCAGGTCTAAACCAGGTCTAAACCAGGTCTGAACCAGGTCTAAACCAGGTCTAAACCAGGTCTAAACCAGGTCTGAACCAGGTCTGAACCAGGTCTAAACCAGGTCTGAACCAGGACTAAACCAGGTCTAAACCAGGTCTGAACCAGGTCTAAACCAGGTCTAAACCAGGTCTAAACCAGGTCTAAACCAGGTCTAAACCAGGTCTAAACCAGGTCTGAACCAGGTCTGAACCAGGTCTGAACCAGGTCTGAACCAGGTCTAAACCAGGTCTAAACCAGGTCTGAACCGGGACTAAATCAGGTCTAAACCAGGTCTGAACCAGGTCTGAACCAGGTCTGAACCAGGTCTGAACCAGGTCTGAACCAGGTCTAAACCAGGTCTAAACCAGGTCTGAACCGGGACTAAACCAGGTCTAAACCAGGTCTAAACCAGGTCTGAACCAGGTCTAAACCAGGACTAAACCAGGTCTAAACCAGGTCTGAACCAGGTCTAAACCAGGTCTGAACCAGGACTAAACCAGGTCTAAACCAGGACTAAACCAGGTGTAAACCAGGTCTAAATCAGGTCTAAACCAGGTCTGAACCAGGTCTGAACCAGGTCTGAACCAGGACTAAACCAGGTCTAAACCAGGACTAAACCAGGTGTAAACCAGGTCTAAATCAGGTCTAAACCAGGTCTGAACCAGGTCTGAACCAGGTCTGAACCAGGTCTGAACCAGGTCTAAACCAGGTCTAAACCAGGTCTGAACCGGGACTAAACCAGGTCTAAACCAGGTCTAAACCAGGTCTGAACCAGGTCTAAACCAGGACTAAACCAGGTCTAAACCAGGTCTGAACCAGGTCTAAACCAGGTCTAAACCAGGTCTAAACCAGGTCTGAACCAGGACTAAACCAGGTCTAAACCAGGTCTGAACCAGGACTAAACCAGGTCTAAACCAGGTCTAAACCAGGTCTGAACCAGGTCTAAACCAGGTCTAAACCAGGTCTGAACCAGGTCTGAACCAGGTCTGAACCAGGTCTAAACCAGGTCTAAACCAGGTCTGAACCAGGTCTAAACCAGGTCTAAACCAGGTCTAAACCAGGTCTGAACCAGGACTAAACCAGGACTAAACCAGGTCTAAACCAGGTCTAAACCAGGTCTAAACCAGGTCTAAACCAGGACTAAACCAGGTCTAAACCAGGTCTGAACCAGGTCTAAACCAGGACTAAACCAGGTCTGAACCAGGTCTAAACCAGGTCTAAACCAGGTCTAAACCAGGTCTAAACCAGATCTGAACCGGGACTAAACCAGGTCTAAACCAGGTCTAAACCAGGTCTGAACCAGGTCTAAACCAGGTCTAAACCAGGTCTAAACCAGGTCTGAACCAGGTCTGAACCAGGTCTAAACCAGGTCTGAACCAGGACTAAACCAGGTCTAAACCAGGTCTGAACCAGGTCTAAACCAGGACTAAACCAGGTCTGAACCAGGTCTAAACCAGGTCTAAACCAGGTCTAAACCAGGTCTAAACCAGGTCTGAACCGGGACTAAACCAGGTCTAAACCAGGTCTAAACCAGGTCTGAACCAGGTCTGAACCAGGTCTGAACCAGGTCTGAACCAGGTCTAAACCAGGTCTAAACCAGGTCTGAACCGGGACTAAATCAGGTCTAAACCAGGTCTGAACCAGGTCTGAACCAGGTCTGAACCAGGTCTGAACCAGGTCTGAACCAGGTCTAAACCAGGTCTAAACCAGGTCTGAACCGGGACTAAACCAGGTCTAAACCAGGTCTAAACCAGGTCTGAACCAGGTCTAAACCAGGACTAAACCAGGTCTAAACCAGGTCTGAACCAGGTCTAAACCAGGTCTGAACCAGGACTAAACCAGGTCTAAACCAGGACTAAACCAGGTGTAAACCAGGTCTAAATCAGGTCTAAACCAGGTCTGAACCAGGTCTGAACCAGGTCTGAACCAGGACTAAACCAGGTCTAAACCAGGACTAAACCAGGTGTAAACCAGGTCTAAATCAGGTCTAAACCAGGTCTGAACCAGGTCTGAACCAGGTCTGAACCAGGTCTGAACCAGGTCTAAACCAGGTCTAAACCAGGTCTGAACCGGGACTAAACCAGGTCTAAACCAGGTCTAAACCAGGTCTGAACCAGGTCTAAACCAGGATTAAACCAGGTCTAAACCAGGTCTGAACCAGGTCTAAACCAGGTCTGAACCAGGTCTAAACCAGGTCTAAACCAGGTCTGAACCGGGACTAAATCAGGTCTGAACCAGGTCTGAACCAGGTCTGAACCAGGTCTGAACCAGGTCTAAACCAGGTCTAAACCAGGTCTGAACCGGGACTAAACCAGGTCTAAACCAGGTCTAAACCAGGTCTGAACCAGGTCTAAACCAGGACTAAACCAGGTCTAAACCAGGTCTGAACCAGGTCTAAACCAGGTCTGAACCAGGACTAAACCAGGTCTAAACCAGGACTAAACCAGGTGTAAACCAGGTCTAAATCAGGTCTAAACCAGGTCTGAACCAGGTCTGAACCAGGTCTGAACCAGGACTAAACCAGGTCTAAACCAGGACTAAACCAGGTGTAAACCAGGTCTAAACCAGGTCTGAACCAGGTCTGAACCAGGTCTGAACCAGGTCTGAACCAGGTCTAAACCAGGTCTAAACCAGGTCTGAACCGGGACTAAACCAGGTCTAAACCAGGTCTGAACCAGGTCTAAACCAGGTCTGAACCAGGTCTGAACCAGGTCTAAACCAGGTCTAAACCAGGTCTGAACCAGGTCTAAACCAGGTCTGAACCAGGACTAAACCAGGTCTAAACCAGGTCTAAACCAGGTCTGAACCAGGTCTAAACCAGGACTAAACCAGGACTAAACCAGGTCTAAACCAGGTCTGAACCAGGTCTAAACCAGGTCTGAACCAGGTCTGAACCAGGTCTAAACCAGGTCTAAACCAGGTCTGAACCAGGTCTAAACCAGGTCTGAACCAGGACTAAACCAGGTCTAAACCAGGACTAAACCAGGTGTAAACCAGGTCTAAACCAGGTCTGAACCAGGTCTAAACCAGGTCTAAACCAGGTCTAAACCAGGTCTAAACCAGGTCTAAACCAGGTCTGAACCAGGACTAAACCAGGTCTAAACCAGGACTAAACCAGGTGTAAACCAGGTCTAAACCAGGTCTGAACCAGGTCTGAACCAGGTCTGAACCAGGTCTAAACCAGGTCTAAACCAGGTCTGAACCGGGACTAAACCAGGTCTAAACCAGGTCTGAACCAGGTCTAAACCAGGTCTGAACCAGGTCTGAACCAGGTCTAAACCAGGTCTAAACCAGGTCTGAACCGGGACTAAACCAGGTCTAAACCAGGTCTAAACCAGGTCTGAACCAGGTCTAAACCAGGACTAAACCAGGTCTAAACCAGGTCTAAACCAGGTCTAAACCAGGTCTAAACCAGGTCTGAACCAGGTCTAAACCAGGTCTGAACCAGGTCTGAACCAGGTCTGAACCAGGTCTAAACCAGGTCTAAACCAGGACTAAACCAGGTCTAAACCAGGTCTAAACCAGGTCTAAACCAGAACTAAACCAGGACTAAACCAGGACTAAACCAGGACTAAACCAGGTCTAAACCAGGTCTAAACCAGGACTAAACCAGGTCTAAACCAGGTCTAAACCAGGTCTAAACCAGGTCTAAACCAGAACTAAACCAGGACTAAACCAGGACTAAACCAGGACTAAACCAGGTCTAAACCAGGTCTGAACCAGGACTAAACCAGGTCTAAACCAGGTCTAAACCAGGTGTAAACCAGGTCTAAATCAGGTCTAAACCAGGTCTGAACCAGGTCTGAACCAGGTCTGAACCAGGACTAAACCAGGTCTAAACCAGGACTAAACCAGGTGTAAACCAGGTCTAAACCAGGTCTGAACCAGGTCTGAACCAGGTCTGAACCAGGTCTGAACCAGGTCTAAACCAGGTCTAAACCAGGTCTGAACCGGGACTAAACCAGGTCTAAACCAGGTCTGAACCAGGTCTAAACCAGGTCTGAACCAGGTCTGAACCAGGTCTAAACCAGGTCTAAACCAGGTCTGAACCAGGTCTAAACCAGGTCTGAACCAGGACTAAACCAGGTCTAAACCAGGTCTAAACCAGGTCTGAACCAGGTCTAAACCAGGACTAAACCAGGACTAAACCAGGTCTAAACCAGGTCTGAACCAGGTCTAAACCAGGTCTGAACCAGGTCTGAACCAGGACTAAACCAGGTCTGAACCAGGACTAAACCAGGTCTAAACCAGGACTAAACCAGGTGTAAACCAGGTCTAAACCAGGTCTAAACCAGGTCTGAACCAGGTCTAAACCAGGTCTGAACCAGGACTAAACCAGGTCTAAACCAGGACTAAACCAGGTGTAAACCAGGTCTAAACCAGGTCTGAACCAGGTCTAAACCAGGTCTAAACCAGGTCTAAACCAGGTCTAAACCAGGTCTGAACCAGGACTAAACCAGGTCTAAACCAGGACTAAACCAGGTGTAAACCAGGTCTAAATCAGGTCTAAACCAGGTCTGAACCAGGTCTGAACCAGGTCTGAACCAGGTCTAAACCAGGTCTAAACCAGGTCTGAACCGGGACTAAACCAGGTCTAAACCAGGTCTGAACCAGGTCTAAACCAGGTCTGAACCAGGTCTGAACCAGGTCTAAACCAGGTCTAAACCAGGTCTGAACCGGGACTAAACCAGGTCTAAACCAGGTCTAAACCAGGTCTGAACCAGGTCTAAACCAGGACTAAACCAGGTCTAAACCAGGTCTAAACCAGGTCTAAACCAGGTCTAAACCAGGTCTGAACCAGGTCTAAACCAGGTCTGAACCAGGTCTGAACCAGGTCTGAACCAGGTCTAAACCAGGTCTAAACCAGGACTAAACCAGGTCTAAACCAGGTCTAAACCAGGTCTAAACCAGAACTAAACCAGGACTAAACCAGGACTAAACCAGGACTAAACCAGGTCTAAACCAGGTCTAAACCAGGACTAAACCAGGTCTAAACCAGGACTAAACCAGGTCTAAACCAGGTCTGAACCAGGTCTGAACCAGGTCTGAACCAGGTCTAAACCAGGACTAAACCAGGTCTGAACCAGGTCTAAACCAGGACTAAACCAGGTCTAAACCAGGTCTAAACCAGGTCTAAACCGGGACTAAACCAGGTCTAAACCGGGAATGGGAACATACTCACCACGGCCAAAGTAATCATTCCCATACTGCTCCACACCAAAAAGATTCCCAGCTTGAGGTTTTGTTCCAGTTGAGCCTCCTGGACGTCAGTGGGGCAGTCTGCAGAGGAACCAGAACACAGAGGTGAGGCTGCAGTCCCGGGTCAGTCCTGAGACCGGGTCAGTCCTGAGACCGGGTCAGTCCTGAGACCGGGACAGTCCTGAGACCGGGTCAGTCCTGAGACCGGGTCAGTCCTGAGACCGGGACAGTCCTGAGACCGGGACAGTCCTGAGACCGGGTCAGTCCTGAGACCGGGACAGCCCTGAGACCGGGACAGCCCTGAGACCGGGACAGCCCTGAGACCGGGTCAGTCCTGAGACCGGGTCAGCCCTGAGACCGGGACAGTCCTGAGACCGGGTCAGCCCTGAGACCGGGACAGCCCTGAGACCGGGACAGCCCTGAGACCGGGACAGTCCTGAGACCGGGTCAGTCCTGAGACCGGGTCAGTCCTGAGACCGGGACAGTCCTGAGACCGGGACAGCCCTGAGACCGGGTCAGCCCTGAGACCGGGACAGTCCTGAGACCGGGACAGTCCTGAGACCGGGTCAGTCCTGAGACCGGGACAGTCCTGAGACCGGGACAGTCCTGAGACCGGGACAGTCCTGAGACCGGGTCAGTCCTGAGACCGGGTCAGCCCTGAGACCGGGTCAGCCCTGAGACCGGGTCAGCCCTGAGACCGGGACAGTCCTGAGACCGGGTCAGTCCTGAGACCGGGTCAGCCCTGAGACCGGGACAGCCCTGAGACCGGGACAGTCCTGAGACCGGGACAGTCCTGAGACCGGTTCTTTATGGTCTTGGTCTCAGATCTAGTTTTACTCTCAGGTCTTGTCTCAGTCTCGGATGTGGCGGTCTCTGAGATTTTATTTACAAAGCGTTATAAGAAAATGCTGTTCTTCATAATTGTGGAGTTATGAGTTTTCAGCATCAGAAAAACCAGGACCAGGACCAGGACCAGGACCAGGACCAGATCCGTCTCTGTTTGTGAAGTCTGCTGCGTTAGATTGTTACAATAATCATTAAAGTATTTCAACTACTTTTAAAAAAAACATCTTTTCCCCTTATTTAGTGCACAGGGTTTGGTCTGGACCTGGTCTGGGTTTGTGGTCTTGGACTGGTCTTGGTCTTGGTCCTGACTACGACGCCAGCTGCAGCGTGACTACAGACGCTTTCCGCCGGGGCAGCAGGGCACAGGTCGGGACAGTTCAGGGGTGCTTCCAACTTCCCTAAGAAGTTCAGAGCGGCCCAGGAAGAGAACTAAACCCTGGTACTTTTGACACCGCTCGGCAAGAAGGGGGTCCAGCTCCCACTCCGGGTCCGGGTCCGGCTCTGGGTCCGGCTCTGGGTCCGGCTCTGGGTCCGGCTCTGATTGGACGAGAGAGAATCCCCACTCAGGCGAAAACAACAAAGCAAAGGGCAGAAATAAAATGGCCTTCATGATTTAAAGTCAGCTTCAGACACATTTTTATCTTTTTTATTCACACAGCGTCTGTTGCTCTCAGCGCCGTGGCAGAGTGGTTAGCACTAGGCGTGTAAATCGCCACTTTCATCACAATACGATATGGATACAGTAGACTGGCGATACCTCAGATATGATCACAATACGATCACGATACGATCACGATACGATCACGATACGATCACGATACGATCACGATATGATCACAATACGATCACGATACGATCACGATATGATCACGATACGATCACGATACGATCACGATACAATCACGATACAATCACAATACGATCACGATACGATCACGATATGATCACAATACCATCACGATATGATGTGATATAAGGCCCACTATCGATTTATCACTGTTATCTGCTTAGTTAACCAAATATTTAGTCTAAATAAAAAGCTATTGTGTATATATTATTTTTTATTAGAATAAAACTGAACATTCAAATTAAATTTGAACATATAAAGAAATTACTGTGAAGTATATTCATGTTTATAAAGTTGTAAATTGTTCAGTTTTAGTCCGAGCTTTAATGAGGAAACTGTCACAAAAGCTGACGTCTGCCATCCTGTCCTCAGACTGAAGCACATGCTCGTCCTGTAAAGATGACTGCAAGAGCACAGCGCAGAATGCTCAGTGAGGAGAAGAAGAATCCTAGAGTGTCAGACGTACTCTGGCACAAGCAACATCTTTGTGTTATGTCTCGTGTCTCTGTCAAGTTTTCTGTATTTGTTTTCCTTGTCTTATTTTGTATTCCCTGTCTGTTTCCTTGTTTTCCCAGTTTTCTTCCTGCCTCTTGTGTTTCCCGCGTGTTTTGATTACCTGCCCCGCCCTGATGTTTTTCACCTGTGTCTCATTTCCTCGTGTATCTATGTCCTGTGTCCTCCCCAGGTTTTGGTTGGTTCATTTGGTATGTTTGGTTTGTTTAGTGTGTTTGGTTGTGGTTTTCGTCTTTGTCATCCCCGTGAGTATATTAAAGCCTGTTTTGTCCGCATTTTTGGGTCCATCCCTCCTGTGCTCCGCTCCAGCCTTAACACTTTGTTCACAAATCTACAATGGGTCAAACATTAAACCAGAATGGACTTCAGGGAAGGACACCACAGAGGAAGCCACTGCTGTCCAAAAAATAAATAAATAAAAAAAAAAATCTCTGCACGTTTAAAGTTTGCAAATTCGCTCCTGGATGTTCCACAGCTGCAGGCAAAATATTCTGTGGACAGAAGAAACCAAAGCTGAGTTGTTTGGAGGAACACACAACGCTATGTGTGGAGGAAAAAAGGCACAGCACCAACATCAAAACCTCATCCCCACTGTGAAGTCTGGTGGCGGGGCATCAGGGTTTGGGGCTGCTCTGCTGCCTCAGGGCCTGGACAACTTGCTATCATCAACAGCAAAATGAATTCCCAAGTTTATCCAAACATTTAGCAGGAAAACCTAAGCCCACCTGTCCACCAACTGAAGCTCAGCAGAGGATGGCGATGCAACAGGACACTGACCCAAAACACAGAAGCAAACCAACAACAGAACGGCTTCAACAGAAGAAACTCCGCCTCTGGAGTGGCCCAGAGTCCTGACCTCAGCCCGACTCAGATGCTGTGACCTGACCTCAGAAGAGCGACTCACACCACACATCCCAAGAATATTGCTGAACTTAAACAGTTTTGTAAAGAGGAATGGTACAGAAAACATTTGGTTGAGGTTATTGCTGCCAAAGGAGGTCAGCAGTTATTAAATCCAAAGGTTTACTTAGTTTTTTAATCCTGCACTGTTAATGTTTACATAAATGGTCAATAAAAACATGAAAACATGTCTTTTTTGCAGCATTAGTTTAAGCAGACTGTGTTTGTCTGTTGTTGTGCCTTAGATGAAGATCAGATCACATTTTATGAACAGAAAATCCAAGTCATTCCAAAATGTTCACATACATTTTGTGGCGCCTGTATGTGTCTGTACTCTCAGACTGATGCGTGGCTCGTTCGCTGTGAACAACCTCACGTCTCTGCCCAGGACACTCGCAGCTGCGCCTGCGTCAGTGTCTGAGGCCTTAGCGGGACGGGGCGGCCTCAGAGGAAACCCTGCACCTGTCCTGGCATGAACACAGCCTGTCCCACACCGGCCCTGGTTACCATGAGCCAGGCGGGGACTGCTTACCTTTAAACCAAACTGCAGAGGTCTCCTGTTGAGGACAAATGTTCAGCTGCTGCCTGATATGTCCCACTGACAGCTGCCATGTTAACAGAAGGATAATGGGTGAATATTTAAATCCTTTTTCTCCTCTCAGCTGTGACTCTGACCCCTCCCTGTTCTGCTGCTGCTTCACCTCTGCTGCCTCCGGCTTGGTTACAGGTTCTATAACAGGTTACAGGTAAACTGGACCTCATTATAGTGCACTTTGACCAGTTAATAGTTGAATGCCCCCCTCACCTGAGACGGAGAGGCGGACGCGCCCCTCCCTGTCCTGCTGTTCCACAGGTGCGGCCAGGTAACACAGGTACACTCCTCTGTGGGAGCAGCTGACCGTGGGCAGCTGCAGGTTCAGAGTGTGCTGCTCCAGAGAGATTTGTGCGGAGGCTCCCGGGAACCACCTCATCCTGCCATCAGGGAGGTCTTTGGTCAGCAGGCCGGTCAGACGGGACGCCCCGCCCTCCTGGACACAACACAGGGTCAGACAGGGCTCAAGCTTTAGGTTTTAAGGTTCAAGGTTTGGCCTTTCAGGATTAGTCTTGGATGAGTCCTGGGTTTGATTCCTTTAACCTGTTAAGCCCTGAGGCCTTTTTCCCGAAAATTCTATATCTACATTTATTAAGGTTTTACTTAGCATTTACCAGGTGTACAGAGCTAACCTTGGTAGCAAATTAATTGGTGGACTTTGGGGATTACTGTGGAAGAGAAATAATATTAATAAATGATATTGTTTGACCATAAATTGAGGTTGAAATGGATTATTCTAATTTCCGCCTGAAAAAAACACACATTTGCCTCCAAAAAAGCCTTTTTTCTTCCTGTAGTGAAGCAAATAACAACATAAATTGAAAATTTCACATATCTTGGTCTACTGCAGCAAAATTTGTGCCAAATAAACAAAGTAATGGAAAGATATACATGTTTTATTTTTTAAAAATCCAGGCGGAATCCAACTGTTGAATAGAAATTGAAGTAGATAGTTTTGTTGCCACGATTTGTCTGAACACGAGGATGTCACACATGTGTGTGTCAGCCGCTGTATCTCCCCGCTATGGTCCCAACAAGCGGACGCAAGGGGGCGCCGTCGGGCTCTGTTCAGGTTTAAGAGGTTAAAAATCCGTTCATTCCAATCATATTCCTGTTAGGTTTTGGACTGGACTCTGTCTCAGACGCTGTGGGCCTGAGGCGGGGTCCAGCCTGAGCAGAGGCCAGTTAAGGCCTGTACTTGGCCTTTTGTCTGTGTTGGGGGGAAGGTGCACGCCGGGCCTTGGTGGAAAGAAGAATGAGGAGCATGACACAGGCCGCTCTTAAAACTGATTTTTCTGAGCTTTCTACCATGTTTTAATGTTGTTCCTGTGTCAAAAACAGACCTGGAGTTGTGTTTTTGTTTCATTCACACGTTTGAGTAATCCTCTTTATTTATGTTGACTTCCTGAAAGGACAGAACCGTCACTGACACCGGTGTCTGCCATTTCCCCCTGACCACGCCTCTCTCCCTGATTTGAATTTCCCTTGACAGAATGAAAAAATCTATCTATCTATCTATCTATCTATCTATCTATCTATCTATCTATCTATCTATCGGCCAAATGGCAGAAAAAACTCTGTACAGATACGAGAGGAGTTGAAAACGAAAGTAAAGCCAACCAACGATCTCACAAGAGTCACCTGGACTTGTGAGTCTTTATGATAGTGTTTTATCCTAAACTGTAGGGGGAGCTCTAAAGAGAAAAATGAGGCAAAACAGTGAAGAAAGGAGCAGAGTCACTGAGGTCAGGTACAGGTACAGAAAGAACATGTCTGAGGTAAACGTCTCTGTTGCCTGGAGACTAAAAGCTTTCTCTTGAAGCAGAGAAGCTTTGGAACACAGTGGGCAGCTCTTTACATGTTTCAAGTGTGCTCCAGTCTTGCTCAGAAGTGCCCCGTGCCTGCTGTGATGTGTCTTTTTATCATCTGATCTTCCCAAAAATCAAAGCAGTTGGCGCAAGAACCCAAAAACATAACTGTGGAGACAGACGGAATCCTAACTTCACACGATGTCATATCTCTCTTCACAGAAACCTCGCTGACGTCACACAGCACAGGAACGCCTCAGAAAGAACAAGACACAAGACAAAAAACACACAAACCTCACTGTAGACGTACTCACTGTATTCTAATATGTTGCACAATCCACTTATTTTCAATTCAAGAATAGAATATCTGGACAAAAAGAGGGGTTTGCAATGAGAGCTCCACTCTCAGCCATAATGAGCAGGGTTTTTTATGGAGGACTTGGAAAGCACTCAGCACCGGACGTGAACAATACAGACGCACATAATGGAAAAGATACACTGACGATGTTCTGGAGAAAGTAAAGAGAGGACACACAAAGGAACTCAGACCACCACAGACACCGCTGGGAACATCACATTCATGCACAAAGAAGAAATAAACAGGACAATAGCATTTTTAGACCAAAAAATTCACCAAAACAAAAACAGCAGCATAAAAACAACAGTTCACAGAAAACCTACGCACAGACAAATATCTACTTTGGGCTTCAGAACTCCGCCCAGCACAGAGCGCCCTGCCCACCCCTCTCCTTTACAGCAGCCCAGCTCTGGTTCTCCTGGAGAAGCCCGGCCTTCAGCACCATCCAGCCGGAGCTTCTGAAGACAAACTGGACCCGGGACTGTGTCTGACCTGCTGACCTGCAGTGTGGGGGCCCCCAGGGGACCGTCCTGGCCCCTTCCTCTTCTCCCTCTACACTGCAGACTTCAGACACAGACAGCTGTGTTCTGCAGAAGTTCTCTGATGACTCTGTGATTGTCGGCCTGATCACTGAGGACGACGACGCGGAGCACAGAGGACTGACGCAGAACTTTGTGGACTGGTGTCAGCAAAACCAGCTCCTGATCAACGCAGGGAGAACCAAGGAGGAGGTGGTGGCAGACGCCGGCCTGTGGCTCCTCACCGGTGAACATCCAAGGAACGGACGCTGAGAGACTGGACTCTTATAAGAACCTGGGTGTTCATCTGAGCAATAAACTGGACTGGACTCACAACACAGACGCACTGCACAGGAAGGGTCAGAGCAGGTTCTACGCCCCCTGCAGGACGCCCCCTGCAGGACGCCCCCTGCAGGACGCCCTCTGCAGGACGCCCCCTGCAGGACGCCCCCTGCAGGACGCCCTCTGCAGGACGCCCCCTGCAGGACGCCCTCTGCAGGACGCCCCCTGCAGGACGCCCCCTGCAGGACTCCCTCTGCAGGACGCCCCCTGCAGGACTCCCTCTGCAGGACGCCCCCTGCAGGACGCCCCCTGCAGGACGCCCCCTGCAGGACGCCCCCTGCAGGACGCCCCCTGCAGGACTCCCTCTGCAGGACGCCCCCTGCAGGACGCCCCCTGCAGGACGCCCTCTGCAGGACGCCCCCTGCAGGACGCCCCCTGCAGGACGCCCCCTGCAGGACGCCCCCTGCAGGACGCTCTGTCTGCTCTGGAGAGCAGCTTCAGTGACAGACTGCACTCTGCAGGCTGCTGTCAGACTCCTGACTGTAATCCATTAGACCTGTACAACATCACTGTAACTGCCATCACGCTTTGGAATCCTGTGCAATATTTATTATTATGTACAATAATTTTTCTTAAGTAACTATTCCCAACGTACACTTTTTCTATTTTAGTTTATTTAGCTCTACTTGTTGTAGTTTGGTCTCTGAGACTCTCTGTGTGATCCCACTGTGTGCTAATGCTAACTGGACTTATACTGCGGCAACACTGAGGGACTACTGAACTTTTTCTTATTTTTATTATAAATGTACCGTTTATGTCCTGCATTATATATGTTCTGTATTATATATGTCCTGTATTATATATGTTCTGTATTATATATGTTCTGTATTATATATGTCCTGTATTATATATGTCCTGTATTATATATGTTCTGTATTATATATGTTCTGTATATGCAGTGCTCAGGCGTCACTGTTGCCTGGAGACTAAAGGTTTTCTCTTTGTTGTGAAGCAGACAATGGGTGTTCTTTCATGTTTAAAACCAGGTTTAAACCAGGACTAAACCAGGTCTAAACCAGGTCTAAACCAGGTCTAAACCAGGTCTAAACCAGGACTAAACCAGGACTAAACCAGGACTGAACCAGGACTAAACCAGGACTAAACCAGGTCTAAACCAGGACTAGACCAGGTCTAAACCAGGACTAAACCAGGTCTAAACCAGGACTAAACCAGGACTAAACCAGGACTAAACCAGGTCTAAACCAGGACTAAACCAGGTCTAAACCAGGTCTAAACCAGGACTAAACCAGGTCTAAACCAGGACTAAACCAGGTCTAAACCAGGACTAAACCAGGTCTAAACCAGGTCTAAACCAGGACTAAACCAGGTCTAAACCAGGACTAAACCAGGACTAAACCAGGTCTAAACCAGGTCTAAACCAGGACTAAACCAGGACTAAACCAGGACTAAACCAAGTCTAAACCAGGACTAAACCCAGATGAGTTCGGTCCAACCCAGTGCGCTCTCACTGTGCGCGCGGGCGCGTGCGTGCGTGTGTGTGTACCTTATACCAGTGCACCGCTCTGTATTCCACTCCTGCTGTGAGTGTGGCAGGACACGGCAGGACACCGCTTTGGAACAGTTTTAGATTTATTATTTCCATGACATCAGTTTTGTTTTGTTCTGCCGCAGCCACCGAGGCCAGATCTGCAAACCACAGAGACACAGGCAGTTTATTCTTTTAGCTCTGTCTGAAAACTGTGCTGACACCTCAGGAAAAACACTGCGCTCCATATTAAATACAAAACTTATTGGGAAAGTTCTGCCATAGACGCGTGAGCTGCGCGCGAGGCTGCAATGTTAAGCACTGAACAACAGCGCGACCTCACTAAAAACACACAAATACGTAAATAATGACTTACAGAGAAACGTGAACGTTAGAATCATGGCGTAAAAACGGATTCTCCAACAGCTGGCTGCGTAGAAAAAGGCTTTGGAAACCAAACCAAACCAAACCAAACCGAGGCTCGCTGCTCTGTGCGCGCTGCTCAGACCCAACCTGTGCCCGGTAACGGGAGCGCAGCTGCTCTCTGCCGCCTGCGTGGACTACAGACGCTTAATGCATGATGGGAAATGGTGTCCTGCCACACGCGCACTGACAGCTGATTGGCTGAGTTGTGTTCTGAGCAGAAAGAGCAGGCAGGGATTTCTTTATGACAGAGAAGCCCTTCACAGAAAGTTTGGAAAGTCTTTTCATTTTAGTTTATTCTTTATTTCAAACAAACAAAACAAAAATGGTCTTGTCATTGATAAAATGGCTCTGGTGACCTTTATTGGAATAAACAGCACAGCTGAAGTCAAGTCAAAAAATGAGAAGATTGAACTGAGAGTGAAGGCAGCAGCCAGTCCTCTGGGTTCAGTCGCTGACATGGGAAGAGGTGAGGGCTGTTCATCACCAAGTGCTGCTTCTTCATTAAAGAACTTTCAGTGTTGCCTGATGTTATTTGTGTCCAGGAGACCTGGCTTAAACATTCTTTCGATTTTCAGATTTATGGATCCTCTGTACACAGATGTCAGTGGAAGAGTAACTGAGGATCTGATGGAGGAGTGAGAGCTCGTGTGCCTAAACGCTGGGAACCAGAGTTAATGTTGCGAATGGCACAGAGTCAGTGTTGGATTGAACCTCGATGTCCTGGGTCTTTGCAGGAGTCTGTGGATTTTGCGGAGGAACCATTGCCCTGTCTGGTGTTTGGTGGGGGAGAAAGGGCAGGTAACACCTGGGACGGGGGATAGGGCCGACTGGAACAAAGCTCAGAGGATGTGTGAGGAAGCTGCTTCTGAAAGCATAGACTCACTGAAAAAAATGACTTTAGGGGGTAGTAACAATTACTTTGTAAAATTTCCTATTTTTTACATGCTAATATGAAGTTAAAATGCATACAAACCTTTTTCATTTAAAGATAGAGGCTAAATGATTGAATCATGGAACATATCAAACTGTAATTAGTCTTTTAAGATTCATTATAAAATTGCACTTAATTTTTATTTAATTTTTGTTAATGCAAACAACAGTAAAAACAACAGTAAAATTTGATCCAAAAAGTACACTACAATTTGAATCCACGCCTGCGCAGTAAGTGGCCGGGATCTGAGCTGCAGACTCAGGACATGGACGACTTTCACACAACTGCAGCCACAGTTTTCTCTTTGGTTTGTGCCTGCATTAGGTTTAAAGTGCTTTGTGGAAACTCTGAACATAAAATTGATTTTAAAATGTACAGTGCTAGCTTAGCTATATGTCTGCTTTAAACCTTTTACACTAACTTGTTTTTTTTTAATCTGGTGGAAAATGTGTTTCTGTTAGAGACACAGTGAATATGAGCAGACAGATGAGACTTTAAACTTTTGCCCAGTTGTTATTTCAAGTCAATAGGCCCAGGAACCGCGGAGATACATTAATATCCAGTTAACAAAGGCAGCAGAAAACTCTATACCCAGAAGTAAATCCAAACAGAACAGAAATCTAGCACCACAGTGGACAGAGGAGAGCCACCAAGCTGCCAAAGTTAGGAACACAGCTTTAAACAGCTTAAAAGAATTCATACCATGCAACATCTAAAGTCCTGGATCCACCAAGGCCACTCCCAGACGGCCACTGACGGAGCGACAGCTCGTCTCCTCTCGTTCCCTCCTGTTTCCTGACGTCACATGACCTTTTTCCCTCTTCATTCACCGAAGCGACAACCGACCTAAAGACCGTGTCTTGCGCATGATGTAATTACCCCCCCAAAGCGGCAGATGGCGCTAGCCAGTGAACAAAGATAAACAGAAGTGAGTACATCTGCATGTAGCGCCTTGGTCTGCACTGTTCTCAGTTTGTCTGAACATTACAGAAGCGTGATCATGGCCGGGTTGACATTGTTTTGTGTGGATTAGGTGCCGCTGCTCTGTTTCTTGAAGAAGATAACTTTCCACACGGAATTGCGAAAAATGCAAAAATGGTGACAATACGCTGCCCACTTCCACTAAAATTACTGTGAGCTGATTGGCGCGGCAGCTGTAGCGCTAGGCCTATCAGAGCGCTTCGTGCCAAAGACCAAAGACGATTCAACAACAACAACAACAACAACAACAACAACAACAACAAGGCCAATCGGCAGGAAACTGGTCAGACGGCCTCTGTCCTGGAGCGATGGGGGCAGACGGCCTCTGTCCTGGAGCGATGGGGGCAGACGGCCTCTGTCCTGGAGCGATGGGGGGCGACGGCCTCCGTCCTGGAGCGATGGCGGCAGACGGCCTCTG
This sequence comes from Bostrychus sinensis, assembly GCA_020698575.1. Taxonomy (NCBI): domain Eukaryota; kingdom Metazoa; phylum Chordata; class Actinopteri; order Gobiiformes; family Eleotridae; genus Bostrychus; species Bostrychus sinensis. The sequence goes on from CM036247.1 coordinate 999,563, forward strand.
TCCTGGAGCGATGGGGGCAGACGGCCTCTGTCCTGGAGCGATGGGGGCAGACGGCCTCTGTCCTGGAGCGATGGGGGGCGACGGCCTCTGTCCTGGAGCGATGGGGGGCGACGGCCTCCGTCCTGGAGCGATGGCGGCAGACGGCCTCTGTCCTGGAGCGATGGGGGCAGACGGCCTCTGTCCTGGAGCGATGGGGGCAGACGGCCTCTGTCCTGGAGCGATGGCGGCAGACGGCCTCTGTCCTGGAGCGATGGGGGCAGACGGCCTCTGTCCTGGAGCGATGGCGGCAGACGGCCTCTGTCCTGGAGCGATGGGGGGCGACGGCCTCCGTCCTGGAGCGATGGCGGCAGACAGCCTCTGTCCTGGAGCGATGGGGGCAGACGGCCTCTGTCCTGGAGCGATGGGGGGTGACGGCCTCTGTCCTGGAGCGATGGCGGCAGACGGCCTCTGTCCTGGAGCGATGGGGGGCAACGGCCTCTGTCCTGGAGCGATGGCGGCAGACAGCCTCTGTCCTGGAGCGATGGCGGCAGACGGCCTCTGTCCTGGAGCGATGGGGGGCGACGGCCTCTGTCCTGGAGCGATGGGGGCAGACGGCCTCTGTCCTGGAGCAATGGCGGCAGACGGCCTCTGTCCTGGAGCAATGGCGGCAGACGGCCTCTGTCCTGGAGCGATGGGGGCAGACGGCCTCTGTCCTGGAGCGATGGGGGCAGACGGCCTCTGTCCTGGAGCGATGGGGGCAGACGGCCTCTGTCCTGGAGCGATGGGGGCAGACGGCCTCTGTCCTGGAGCAATGGCGGCAGACGGCCTCTGTCCTGGAGCGATGGGGGGCGACGGCCTCCGTCCTGGAGCGATGGCGGCAGACGGCCTCTGTCCTGGAGCGATGGGGGCAGACGGCCTCTGTCCTGGAGCGATGGGGGCAGACGGCCTCTGTCCTGGAGCGATGGCGGCAGACGGCCTCTGTCCTGGAGCGATGGCGGCAGACGGCCTCTGTCCTGGAGCGATGGGGGGCGACGGCCTCCGTCCTGGAGCGATGGCGGCAGACAGCCTCTGTCCTGGAGCGATGGGGGCAGACGGCCTCTGTCCTGGAGCGATGGGGGGTGACGGCCTCTGTCCTGGAGCGATGGCGGCAGACGGCCTCTGTCCTGGAGCGATGGGGGGCAACGGCCTCTGTCCTGGAGCGATGGCGGCAGACAGCCTCTGTCCTGGAGCGATGGCGGCAGACGGCCTCTGTCCTGGAGCAATGGGGGGCGACGGCCTCTGTCCTGGAGCGATGGGGGCAGACGGCCTCTGTCCTGGAGCAATGGCGGCAGACGGCCTCTGTCCTGGAGCAATGGCGGCAGACAGCCTCTGTCCTGGAGCGATGGGGGCAGACGGCCTCTGTCCTGGAGCGATGGGGGCAGACGGCCTCTGTCCTGGAGCAATGGCGGCAGACGGCCTCTGTCCTGGAGCGATGGGGGGCGACGGCCTCCGTCCTGGAGCAATGGCGGCAGACGGCCTCTGTCCTGGAGCAATGGCGGCAGACAGCCTCTGTCCTGGAGCGATGGGGGGCGACGGCCTCCGTCCTGGAGCGATGGCGGCAGACGGCCTCTGTCCTGGAGCGATGGGGGGCGACGGCCTCCGTCCTGGAGCAATGGCGGCAGACGGCCTCTGTCCTGGAGCGATGGGGGGCGACGGCCTCCGTCCTGGAGCGATGGGGGCAGACGGCGCTGACAGATCAAAAGGACGGAAATGAGCGACGTGGAAGAACCGTTCAGACTTCAGCTGGGCGTCGCCTTGGTGGATGGAGGCCTTTACCCAGTAGAAAAAGGCAGAGGCAGAGGTCAGGAGGAGAGTGAGGCGAGCGAAGACAGCGAGCTGGAGGGAATTCTGTTCCAGAGCAGGGAAAAGCACTGCTGTGGGAGGAGTCTGGGCTATGATCAAGAGGATGGGAGGAGACAGGCGGCAGTGGGACTGTCCTGTCTAAATCTCAGGACAGGGGACAGCAGTCTTGGATGGTGAAAGACCGAAATCTTGGTAAAAAGCTTGAGGAAACAGCTAACAAAGGCACAGAGTCCTGAAGCATTAGAGAGGAAGAGAGCCACAGACCAACGCTTGGACTCACTTTCACTACAGAGGAGAGGAATAGGGCCCTCAGAAGGACAAAACCCACTTCGCCTAGCAAGGACCTGATCTGTTAGCTAATGTTGAAGAACCTGGGGAGTGAGGCAGTGGGAAAGCTGTTGTCTTTATACAGTATAATAGAATCTGGGTTGAGGGGAAGCTCCCATGTGCGTGGAAGGAGGCAGTAATTGTACCAATCCCAGCCAGGAAAGGACCCGTCTAAGCCAAGTAGCTATCGTCCAATTGCCCTCACATCAAATCTGTGTAAGGTAACGGAGCGGATGATAAAAGAAAGGCTGTCATTTGAGCTTGAAAAAAGAGGTGTCCCAGCCAGTTACCAGAATAGATTTAGAAAAGCAAGAAATACCACAGACTCTGTTTTAAGATTAGAAAATGAGGTCAGGAAAGCTCACACCAGCAAAGAGTCAGTCATTGCTGTATTTTTTGATATAGAAAAGGCATTTGATATGATGGAAGGAGGGGCTTTTAATTAAATTACCGTATTTTCCGGACTATAAGTGGCTCCGGAGTATAAGTCCCACTAAGCCAAAAAATGCATAATGAAGAAAAAAACGTATATAAGTCACATTTTTTGGGTGAAATTTATTTTACAAAATCCGACACCAAGAACAGACATTTCATGTTGAAAGGCAAGTTATAGTAATAATAGAATATAGAACAACAGCTGAATAGGTGTGCGCTATGCTAACGTAACACATTGATGGTTATTCAGCGACATGAAGCATAAACAACGAACTGAATAGGTGTCTCGTATGTTAACGTAATATATTAACAGTTATTCACATAACTATAGCATAAAGAACATAACATGACCAAACAATAATAATGCAGCAGCTGTGACATGTGGTCGACCAGATGTGGGACGGTCATTGGAGGATCCAGTGGTGTGGAAACGCTCAGCGAGGCGTACAACAGTAGAGTGATGGACTCCAAACTCCTGGCTACAGCCGTGTGCTCCTTCAGCTTGAAGCAGGCCAATGGCTGCCAATCTCTCTCTGGTTGCAGGAGTCGTGGCATTGGGAACAAATGTGCTTTTTTTCCATTTTGGTGTCTTTTTATAGGGAATGGTTGTGCACAATTGAGGACAGGTCCAATTCATCTCTGAGTGTTACTCCTGACCCAGACAGAGGTGATTAATACAAAAATACAGTTGTTGTTGCTCATCAAAATCAATCAACCGGAACCAGGAAAACACTCATTTCATTTTGACTCAGAATACTGTTGAATATTTCTACATAGCTTTGCGAATTACCACTAAACTATATTTTGATGTACTACTGCTAAGGTTAATAAACGCTTCAATAGTACTAAGAATGTTTTGATTCTAAAGGATGTTTTTCTCCTTTCACTCTAAAGGTCACTCTGTGATTAAGTTCATTGTACATTTGCAAAAGTGCACAATAATGAGCTGGTTACAAAGTTAGGAAAGTCCAGGTTACAGGTGGGGGACGCTCCTGAAGATAATGAAGATTACCACCGCAGTAATGAGAACTCTGGCCTGCTCGAGGCACGGGAATTTCTTGAAGAAAACATTTTAATGATATGCAGAAATCGTCATACATTGTCATACAGAATATAAAAACTGTGACCACTCCTTTGTGGACGGCTTGCTGACCCTCTCCCTTCCAGCGGGGCCTGCTGTTGTTACCTCACCTGTGTGATACTAAAATAAACCTTCTGACTTGATTATACTTCTGAATTATCGTCCTCTTTGATGCTTACACCCAAAATGAACAAATCCTAATAATAGTACTAAACTCATTGTAGTCTGTAATTTTTCACCGGCTGTAATATTTTTGGACAAATTGAGAAAATGAAAGTGGTGCGTTTCTTTTTTCATTGAGTGACTCTCCTTTTTTTTGCTGTTTATCTCCTGTTCACACTCCAGTCCAGTAGGTGGCGGTAATGCACCTCTCAGCTGCCAACCGCCATTAAAAGCAAAAGCAGAAGAAGAAGAAGAACCCTGTTTGTTGTCAGTCTCGGAAGCTGCAGCGGACTGAGCAGCTGCTCTCCTTCACATCACCTCAGTGGAAGTTCAGCTAAACTGACAAACTTTTACCGACAGATTTGTTTTACTTCACTTTTCCAGTGGATGGCCCAGAATCACGCACAGACACTGATTTATTCACGAAACCACCGCTTTCTGACTGCTTCTGAACCTCGCCTTTCCAAGCATGCGTACAAATCTCACTTTTGGGGCCGTAGTAGTTTTCCACGGTAAGTTTATGGCTACAGTCGTTTATAGATCGTGGTGATGTATATTTCTGTGAATCTGCGCACGGTTAGCCTCTCGCGCAGGTTTAAAGCTAACGGTGCTAGCTAAAAAACGCAGCGTCACTGTGAAGTTTCATTCATTTATTTAAGTCTCTTTATTCATTTCCTCGTCACTTTCTGAACCACAACAGCGTCTGTAAAGAGCCAAATCTCCGTCATTAATCCAGATTAACCCAAATAATCCTGATAATCCCTGATTAATCCGGATAGATCCGGTATAAAGTTAGTGCGCAGTTTGTGGTCTCCGCCCTGTGATGCTAACCTGATGCTAACTCTTCTTTTACTTTACTAACTGTAAAAGTTTGGTTGATTTACGCCGTTTGCATAAAAAATCTGTCGGATTTCAGTAGTATTTGGAAACTAAACAGGTTAGGAACGAACACAGAAGCGGTTTATTATATTGTTATTGAGAAATGAAAGCTGTAAGATGCCAAGTCAAGAACAGTTTATTTTAGTTTGATCTTTTAGGCAGAGTTAAGCTAAACACATCTTTGTTTGTTCAGGGTTTCTGCAGGGTCTTAAAAAAAATCTAAAAATGTCTTGAATTTAAGACCTTAAAAAGTCTTACATTTGCAGAAATGTCGAGTTTTAGGTCTTAAATACATTACATACAAAACTATTTGTGTTCGCAGTTTATTCTAAAATGCCCACTCAAAGATCTTTTCTTGCCATGAACAAAATGCTTTTTCACAGTTGCAAATGAACGGTTTCAAATTGAAACCGTTCATTTGCAACTGTGAAACTGTCAAATTCACAAAATGAACTGCATTGAAACTTTCAATGCAGTTCATTTTGTGAATTTGATCTTTGTTTGTTTTGTACACTGCATGCATTTAAAATGGGTCTTAATTGTCTTAAATTGAACTTCTTGAACACTGCAGAAACCCTGTTGTCAGACTTATTAAAATATCTCGTTGTGTGTTAATGTTATTAACCCTCAGGCCTCCTCTAAAACATCAAGTTCTTCCTCTTAAAGCCCTTTTAAGTCTGGGTCACATTAAAAAATATTAAAAATAACTTTGATCATTAACCCCTGTCCTCATCACAGAGCGCAAGAGTGAATTCATTTTCATATTTTTACCTCTAAATGCAGTTTGTTTACATAATTCCACAGATTTGTAAATAAAGGATGAATTATTTCCTGTTTACAGATCCAAAGTGTTTTTGTTTGTGCAGGGTCCAGTCCTGATCGCTCTCTGAGTCGCCCTAACACTGATTTAATCCATTTTTACTTTGCTCTGAAACTCAGCTTCTTCCTCTTAAAGCCCCTATTTTATTTTGTATTTAGCCCTACTAAGCCCTAGTTACTTTTCACTACTGCTGCATTATGACCCTTTTGTTTTTGTCTTTCAGTTTTGTCTCAGTGTGCTGCTGTGAAGAACACAGAAGTCCGATACACGGCATCGGCATCTGGTCTCCTCAAAATCTCCACGAAGCTCAGTGACACGTATGAAATATCCAACAGAACAACAGTAAGAACCAACACATTTTTATTCTCACTAACCTTTGAACAGCGAAACACTGCACCTTATTTTTATAAATCCTTTCACCATTTTCATTGCTGAGTTATTCCCCTGCCTGCACTGAGGTTCATGCTGCAGGGCTCCTACACTGTCCTTAAAAGTTTTAGAGGAAGTTGAGGTACTGTCATACTGTGTCATGATCTGAATCTGCCTGGAGCAGAGCTGAAACAACACATGAGGAGTTCAGCGAAGCGTTGTTTGCCTTCATTTAAAAACTGGAGCTGGTTATAACTGGGACAGGTGCTCTGGACTCGCCTGCTGTATTCACCAACAAATATGAGAAAGAAACGCGGCGTAGATCCTTACGAGTGTTTATCTCCTCGGGCAGGTCACTAACCTGCTGCTGTGGGGGAGAGGGAAACAAAAAAGTAAAAGTTTGTTGTGAAAGACTTCACTGCGCTGTCACAGCTACACGCGTTCTTTTCCTCAGCCAAAACTTTGTCCAACGGAGCACACAGGACACAGTTTGTAAATGTTTCTAAGGCGGTGGTTTGTTTTTAGTGGGGTTCATGTCACAGGGAGCAGCAGCAGAACTTCTCCTCTGCAGCAAAATACAAAAGAATTGCATTAGTCACAGTGGAAACAACTCTTTAACTGCTTTGTCCCTTTTGGAGAATATTTATCACAGACTAAAGTATCAGAATACTTCTGTGTACTGCAGTAGTTTACATCTTAAACCACTGTTGCAGTATTAATCAGGTGTAAGTATCTCTCACTCCTCCACAAACACTTACTGTTGTTCCAGAATAACAGGAATAATATGTTTAACTTCTTGACAATAATCCAGTCGGCCCCTGTGACTGCTTGTCCCAGAAGGCTTTGCGGTTTCTGATCTCTGATTTTCAAATGATTAATCAGGTTGGTACGGAGGTGTGTCCCCTACATCTCACTGTTGGGGCCCTGCAGTTTGTTGGTTGGATGATAGAAAACCATCACTTTAGGAATATGAGGAGATGGATGGACAAGGACGCTTTACACACAAGTCAACAGTCAGCACTACATTAATAGATTCTGCTACAAACCATTACAACATCAGTGCAACACAACCATAAAAACATACAAATACAATACGTATCAACCATAAATAATTTCATAAAAAGTGTTCATTATAAAAGCGCACAGCAGCAGGAACAAAAGAGTTTCTGAGGCGTTCAGTTGAACACCGAGGCATCAACATTCGCTCACTAAAAGAGCGCTTGAGTTCAGTAAAAACAGTGTGGAGAGGGCGGTCTGTGAGAGACAGAACGGTTCTTAGCTTGGTCCTCATCCTTTTGTCCACGATAACGTCCACAGAGTCCAGGCTCAGCCCCACCACGGAGCTGGCCGTCTTAATCAGATTAAGCAAGAGAAGTAAAAGGGGAAATATAGTTTTTAATCATTTCTCCTTGGTCTGAGTTACTATGTTAATACCAGAGCTGTTTACCGTCACGCTTTCTGAAGTAAACCAACATTCACCATTTTACAGAATAGGACTCGTTGCTGTGTAATGGTGTCCTCTGTCTCTTCATTTATTTCCTCCTGGTTTGTTCCCACAGTCCTTGGGGAGAGTGACTCCCTTCGGTTACAAAGTGATGTCACCGTTCGTGGTCGTCCAGGAAAACGGCACCAGGACAATCTCGCTGCAAGAAAATCAGTGTTTTGACTTCCAGCTGAAGACTGTGACCCCAGTTGGAGTAAGTCTCTCTCGATATCATGTCCTTTACTTTCTGCTGCTTGTTTTTGCCGTAGTTGTAAGGAACCAAACATTAGCGTGAGCTGAGTGTCGTGTAACGATCGTCAAACACACAGCTCTTTATTTAGAACTGTGTTCATTCATTCATTCATTCATTTTTTTTTCATTCATTTTCTACCGCTTATTCCCGTTAGGGGGTCGCGGGTGACTGGAGCCTATCCCAGTAACTTTGGGCCGTAGGCGGGGTCCAGCTTGTCCCAGGGCTGACACAGAGACGAACACAGACAGACAACCATTCACTCTCACATTCATTCACTAGGGTACATTTAGAGTCACCAATTCACCAACTCATGCATGTGTTTGGACGGTGGGAGGAAGCCGGAGAGAACCCATGGTAACACAGGGAGGACATGCAGACTCCACCCAGAGAGTTCGTATGATGGTGTGTTGGTCGGCCCGGGGCTCGAACCCACAACCTCCTTGCTGGGAGGCGAACGCTAACCACTCTGCCACCGTGGACCCCAAAAACTGTGTTGTTTTCTTTAAAACTTCCATATTCTCCTGTCCTCAGTCTGAAACTGTGTTTTTATATTAAAATAATGTATCTGTGGAAATCCCCTTCTGTTGGGAGCTGTTAGATTAGATTAGGAGTCTGTCGCCTCCTGCAGGCAACGCTGGGGACTGGACAGAGCATAAAATGGCAACTTAGCACGGCTGTTAGCGACATGATGCTAACAGATAGATTTTTGAGCTTACGGAGGTTTAAGACTGAAATGATGAGAACGAGTCCGGTGACGGCGTCTGGGCTTTAGAAACACTCAGCAGCACTTCACCCTGAGACCCAGCGTTTTCAGCTCTGGAGAAGGGCAGCGCCTCAGCGTACAGGGTTACTCAGACAGAACACTACTGCAGGTCTGTTTCTGAGGAGGACATCACATTAGAACAGGGTTAAAGAGAGGAACAGAGAGAGAGAGAATCCACTCTGTTGTTGTTCTGTTTTATTAATGTTTGTTTGTTTTTGTTTTTGTGTAGTTCAGTCATGCAAAAGAGACAACCGTTAACTACCTCTGCCAGCCCGAAGACAACCAGAGGACTCGCATCATCACAGGTAAAGTCACGTCACAGTTTATGAAGAGTGTCTCTAATAACAACAACAACAAAAGAACTTTAAGCAACAAAAATATCCCAGAACTTAACAAAAAGAACACAAGACCAACAGAAATGAAGTGGTGCAGCCTCACAGCAAACTGCTTCTCTCTTTTCCCTCAGTTCTCCCCTCACCTTTGAAAGCCTCACTGCCTGGAAGGAACCATGAGCCTCCAGGGACGGGGGGAAGGAGGAACTGGGCCCTAACAAAACCAAACACAACTGCAATAAGCAATAAAGAAGTTAAAACATAAACTGTATTCAAAGCAATACAATGAACGCGTCAATACAATCCTGAAAATACCGCCTTAACAGAAACATAAATGTAACTCCCCTCTGAACTGATCCCAGAACTGCAGCCCAATCCCCGCCGATCAGCTGACAGCACCCAAAACAAACAAAACAAACTCAGCAATAAGAAAACAATCAAACATAATCAGTATAAGAAACTAACATAGGTCAAACTTAGAGAGAAAAGGGCTCAGTGAAACGGGAAAATATAACCCTTTCTCATTCAGATTTACATTTATTCTTTTTTTCCAGGATGTTCCGTGGCGGTGTTCCTGGTGGTCCTGGGGGTCCTGGGGGTCCTGGGGCTTTGGTGGAAGTTTGGAAAACCATCAGCCTCCCGCCCTGATCGTTGGAATAACCTCAACAATGTTTAGGGCATCTGTGTACTTCCTGCTGCTTTACTCCTTCATGCACTTTCTGACTCCTTCGCTTCAGCTGCAGCTTTTCTGAGACGCCTTGGCAATAATCAGCACAACTCCTCTTGGCTTTAAACCAGATAAGCACACAGTTTTACAAAGGTATATTTCACCACAGAATGAAGGGCTGTGGGACTGTGACCAAAACAATAATCATGCCTCATTTTACTGTGACTGACATCATGCAGGGTTTCTACAACCTGCACTTCATGTTTACTGAGCGCTCACTGTTAGACCTGGTTTAGTCCTGGTTCAGTACCTGGTTTAGACCTGGTTTAGACCTGGTTTAGTCCTGGTTTAGACCTGGTTTAGACCTGGTTTAGACCTGGTTTAGTCCTGGTTTAGACCTGGTTTAGTCCTGGTTTAGACCTGGTTTAGACCTGGTTTAGACCTGGTTTAGACCTGGTTTAGACCTGGTTTAGACCTGGTTTAGACCTGGTTTAGTCCTGGTTTAGTCCTGGTTTAGACCTGGTTTAGACCTGGTTTAGTCCTGGTTTAGTCCTGGTTTAGACCTGGTTTAGACCTGGTTTAGTCCTGGTTTAGACCTGGTTTAGTCCTGGTTTAGACCTGGTTTAGACCTGGTTTAGTCCTGGTTTAGACCTGGTTTAGTCCTGGTTTAGACCTGGTTTAGTCCTGGTTTAGTCCTGGTTTAGACCTGGTTTAGACCTGGTTTAGACCTGGTTTAGACCTGGTTTAGTCCTGGTTTAGACCTGGTTTAGATCAGGTTTAGACCTGGTTTAGACCTGGTTTAGACCTGGTTTAGACCTGGTTTAGTCCTGGTTTAGTCCTGGTTTAGACCTGGTTTAGACCTGGTTTAGACCTGGTTTAGTCCTGGTTTAGACCTGGTTTAGACCTGGTTTAGTCCTGGTTTAGACCTGGTTTAGACCTGGTTTAGTCCTGGTTTAGACCTGGTTTAGACCTGGTTTAGTCCTGGTTTAGACCTGGTTTAGACCTGGTTTAGACCTGGTTTAGACCTGGTTTAGACCAGGTTTAGACCTGGTTTAGTCCTGGTTTAGACCAGGTTTAGCTTGTTGCTGAGAGAGGAAAAGTCCATTTTGCACTGTGAACCACATTATGCAGAAGTGTTAGAAGTTAGTGTAACATGTACGTTTCTTAAAACTCAGGGTTGTATAGAACTGGTTTCTCGACCTGCGTGGGATGACGGCGACTGTTTTCCACCGACATTCTGCAGCTGATGGCATTAATCGTTTACTTTAAAAATCATAATATAATCCTGATTAGATCTTAGTGAATGGTGCTACAGTAAATATCTGTTTTTACAACAAGCGTTCCCATTGCCTAACTACTTGACAGAATATCTTTAGTATCATCTGTCTCAGTCTGGGGCCTCCTCTGGTTCTCAGTCTGGGGCCTCCTCTGGTTCTCAGTCTGGGGCCTCCTCTGGTTCTCAGTCTGGGGCCTCCTCTGGTTCTCAGTCTGGGGCCTCCTCTGGTTCTCAGTCTGGGGCCTCCTCTGGTTCTCAGTCTGGGGCCTCCTCTGGTTCTCAGTCTGGACCTGGGGCAGACTGAGAAATAATATTACAAAAGTAAGTTATTGTCTTCCACTGTCCAACACTAAGCTGAAACATGGATTAAAACTCTAAACGATTTTTAGCAAAGGTTTATCTCGCCACTGTTTTTGTATTTTGTTTAAAACGACAGTCTTCCCGAGCTTTAATTGGATGATAAAGTATTCTGAAGTGTGCCAAGGAGACAGAATCATTGCCAATGCAAGGCCTTCATTTACCCTTTTATTTTTCGAGGTCCTGTACCGTTTTATGACTCTTTTTAACTTTTTTTTATGAATTTTGGCCACTGGAGTCTGTGTAATAATTTAGCTTAGACAGTTATTTAATCTCTTCAGTCTTAAGCCTGTAATCAGAATAACCAGATAATGAAGCTTGAAATATTTAAACACTTTTGCTGCCTCTGTTCTCGATCGTTAGTCGCTGTAAATGTTGCTGTAGAAGCATCCAACATCAGGGAATTTTGTTGGATGTAATCATTGCTGAGATTGCCTTGTACGGTTTTATGGGATTACAAATGTTCTGTAAACCTGTAAGATGTCTTTGTTTTTATACCTTTTCAAACTTCTTACAACGGTCTGTGCACAGGTACAAAAGAAAGACGAGACGTCATTTACAGCGGAACCAAAAGCAGGAACGAACATCTGGGACCAAAAGGGACTGGCTTTGATTAACTTATTTAATAATACTAATATTTATTCTATTTATTTGTGTTTTTGGATTTCTCATTCACACATTTCAGTGTTAGATTTTCCAAAGTTGGCCCCAAGTTACATAGAACTGTGAACTTTCCACTAACTCATGTGTTTGTTTGTTTGTGAGATGGAGACTTGTTCCCTGCAGCAGGTTCGGAGGAGCAGACGGGAGCAGTGGCTCTGTGTCCAAGGAAAACAACTCACTTCAGCTTCTACAACTCCAAAACTGCTCTCAGTGCAAGAGGGAAGTAGAAGTAGAAGTAGTTCCTCAGTACTTTGTAGTAGAAGTTTTGAGGAGGCACCAGCCACCTTTACAGATTTACAGGTTTAGTCTCTGTGGTCCTGCTCCTGTTTGCTCCTCCAGACCGGTTGCGGTGAAGTCCAAAACCATCTGAAAGACATTCTTTTTAAAAACGTCTGTCGTTCCAGGACATTTCTAAATTTGAAGGTACTGCGTTGAACTTGGAAGAATTTGACCAAAGTAAAACTTTCTGTGAAACATTTCAAACTCCTGAAACACTGTCAGTGCGACGAGAGCAGAACACTGGACCCGTCTTATTTTACTGTAAAAGATGTTCTTTCCTGCTTAAACCTGGTGCTTCCAACAGCTGCACTTCTCTCAGGAACATGGCCTTGAAGTAAAGCCAGGATTTCTTACACAGACCAATATTTTTGTTTCGTCTGCTCACGTTCTTCCTCAGAAAAATCCACCTGATCATTTAGCAGAAGACCAAAGGAACCTGGATGTTAACTGCATCTGTGACCATGGAAGCTGGAAACTTAAAGCTCCCACAGTCAGTTTTCAGTTTTTACAGCGGCGTTTGTCACTGCTCTGTTACTTTTTATTTCAAATAATAAACAGGGTTTCTGCAGAGTCTTAAGTTTTAAATAAGTTTAAAGGTGTCACATTTGATGCAAATACCAGCGTTCTGTAGTTCAGCCGTTCCTAAAGTTAAGAGTCGCGGCCCCGAACTACAACTTCTCTGCTCGAAAGACGACCTCATGTTTATCTCCATATAGTTCTGTAAAAAACTTACTCACTGTTGGCTAAAAATTGTCTTAAAGTAATATTTTTAAACAAACGTATAACTGTACTTCATTTCAAACGCAATTTATTTTTATGCACTTACTATAGACAGCCTCTGGGGGCCCCTGCAGTACGTTCGCGGACCCCCAGGGGGCCCCAGACCCCTCTCTGGGAACCAGTTCTCCAGCTTCTCCTAAAACACCCGAAGGCGTTTTTCTGTCCCTGAGACGAGAGCTCAGATCCTTTTTAAATGCTTTGTGGCACAGTTTTGTACATTTTTTATCCACTGCTGATCAAATAGATTTAAATTTTCTTGAGCAATGTTCATAAAAATCTATAAAAAAAGTCTTAAATTGAACTTTCTGGACTCTGCAGAAACCCTGAGTGTAGAAGAAGAACAGGTGAACATCTTCAGATTGGGACAGGATTCTTTGTGGCAGAACATTTGTTCTCAGTTGCTGTATAATTAAAATAACATTCATTACAATCAGGGTTTTAAATAATTTTGCATTTTATTTCAGTTCCATAAAACACATTTTAATTTATTCCATCTCTTTGTAAAACCCGCGTCTGTTGCTTGTTGGATCGGTTTCTCGCCACACTCCTGGTAATCTTTGAACACATGATTAATATAAAATGTGACTTAAAAATGTGACTTAAAAATGTGACTTAAAAATGTGACTTAAAAGACCTGGAGGCTGTGAAACGTTTGCTGTCCTGCCCAGGTTTGGAGAACACAGACTCACTGACCTCCGCTCTGGTTCTGTGGTTTTGCTCTTGGTTGTTATTCCAGAGATGCAGCTGTTGGATGTTCTCAGTAAAAATGAAGCGTATGACAGAAAGCGATGTGATGATATTTGATCGTTTGTAAGGAGCTTTTTATCGCTGCTTTGTTTTTTATGAGCTTCAATGTTGTGCACTTTCTGTCCTCGATCAACAAGCAAGGGACATTTTAATAATAATGTGTATGAATGTTTGATAGATTATATTTGTATACACTATTTTAATACTCGTTTGCTTTTTGTTAAAATTTTACACAAACATAAAAACACTTCAGACTCTGAATCTGGACTCCTGCAGTTTTCTCACTAACCACTAGAGGGCACCACATCCCTTTTGTCTCGTTAGGGCTCTTTCTGGGCTCACTCATTCATTCAATCACTCGTGGATGATTTTCCAAAAAGTGGTTGTAAAAAAATCTGTATATTATAGATATTATACTTAAAAAGTAAAGCCTCTTTTCTTTTAAACCTAAATTCAAGATTTATTCGTTCATTCATTCATCTTCTTCCACTTATTCCCATTAGGGGGCGCAGGTTCTGGAGCCTATAAATAATATTTAAATTATATAATAAATAGTAAATGTACTATAAAGTTTAAAATATTTGAATAACTCCCCCTTGAAACAAGATTTAAACCGAAATAATAATAATAATAATAATAATAATAAAATGTTAAACAGAGTAAAATGTAAATATCCTACAGTAGTATAATACTGTATGGTACTGCAGTATTTTGTAGTATTTTGTGTGTAGTCTGAGTCTGAGGCTCGCTCTGATCGTGACAAAACAAACTCAGTGGTTTTTATGTTAAATATAAAAAGTTAACTTCACCAAATACTGAGCCTGCAGTTACACTACCCACTCACACCACCAGAGGGCGCTAATGCACCACGAATAACTGCAGCCACACAGGAGACAGGAGGACAGGGACACGGGAGAGGACAGGGACACAGGAGAGGACACAGGAGACAGGAGAGGAGACAGGAGAGGACAGGGACACGGGAGGAGACAGGAGAGGACAGGGACACGGGAGGACACAGGAGACAGGAGAGGACAGGGACACAGGAGAGGAGACAGGAGAGGACAGGGACAGGAGAGGACAGGGACACAGGAGAGGACACAGGAGACAGGAGAGGACAGGGACACAGGAGAGGACACAGGACACAGGAGGGGACAGGGACACAGGAGAGGAGACAGGAGAGGACAGGGACACAGGAGAGGACAGGGACACGGGAGGAGACAGGAGAGGACAGGGACACAGGAGAGGACACAGGAGAGGAGACAGGAGAGGACAGGGACACGGGAGGACACAGGAGACAGGAGAGGACAGGGACACAGGAGAGGACACAGGAGACAGGAGAGGACAGGGACACAGGAGAGGACACAGGAGACAGGAGAGGACAGGGACACAGGAGAGGAGACAGGAGAGGACAGGGACACAGGTTACTGAGAGGACAGGGACACAGGAGAGGACACAGGAGACAGGAGAGGACAGGGACACAGGAGAGGACACAGGACACAGGAGAGGACAGGGACACAGGAGACGGAGAGGACAGGGACACAGGTTACTGAGAGGACAGGGACACAGGAGACGGAGAGGACAGGGACACAGGTTACTGAGAGGACAGGGACACAGGGGACAAGAGGACAGGGACACAGGAGAGGACACAGGAGAGGACAGGGACACAGGAGAGGACACAGGACACAGGAGAGGACAGGGACACAGGGGACAAGAGGACAGGGACACAGGAGAGGACACAGGAGACAGGAGAGGACAGGGACACAGGACACAGGAGAGGACACAGAACGTACCATAAGGCTCTTTGTGTTGTTTGTTTGTTTGTTTGTTTGTTTGTTTTTTGAGCCAGGTGTTTTCCAAATCAGTGACTTCAGTGTTGTCCTGAGTGTCCCACCCCCAGCGTTAGGCTCCTCCCAGCAGCAGACAGTAACCGGATACTTTTACTTAAGTACATTCTTTAAAGAAGTACTTTTTGAGTACATTTTGTAAAACATACTTTTACTTTTACCTGAGTAAAAGTGAAGTAGTTTTGTCCCCTGTGGGACAGTCCTCTGTGGGACAGTCCTCTGTGGGACAGTCCTCTGATGTCTGTGGGACAGTCCTCTGTGGGACTGTCCTCTGTGGGACAGTCCTCTGATGTCTGTGGGACAGTCCTCTGTGGGACTGTCCTCTGTGGGACAGTCCTCTGATGTCTGTGGGACAGTCCTCTGTGGGACTGTCCTCTGTGGGACAGTCCTCTGATGTCTGTGGGACAGTCCTCTGTGGGACAGTCCTCTGATGTCTGTGGGACAGTCCTCTGTGGGACAGTCCTCTGATGTCTGTGGGACAGTCCTCTGATGTCTGTGGGACAGTCCTCTGTGGGACATTCCTCTGTGGGACAGTCCTCTGATGTCTGTGGGACAGTCCTCTGTGGGACATTCCTCTGTGGGACAGTCCTCTGATGTCTGTGGGACAGTCCTCTGTGGGACTGTCCTCTGTGGGACAGTCCTCTGATGTCTGTGGGACAGTCCTCTGTGGGACAGAGAGAAGGGGAAGTGTTGTCTCAGAGTGGGACAGAAACTGCTGTGGGGACAGAGGGGGATTTCTAAAACCTGATCCAAAGCCAGGACAGAGTTTAACCTCTGACCTGTAGGGGGCGCTGTGGAGAGGGAGACAGCAGAGTTACAGAGTTTAACCTCTGACCTGTAGGGGGCGCTGTGGAGAGGGAGACAGCAGAGTTACAGAGTTTAACCTCTGACCTGTAGGGGGCGCTGTGGGGAGGGAGACAGCAGAGTTACAGAGTTTAACCTCTGACCTGTAGGGGGCGCTGTGGGGAGGGAGACAGCAGAGTTACAGAGTTTAACCTCTGACCTGTAGGGGGCGCTGTGGGGAGGGAGACAGCAGAGTTACAGAGTTTAACCTCTGACCTGTAGGGGGCGCTGTGGGGAGGGAGCCAGCAGAGTTACAGAGTTTAACCTCTGACCTCTGACCTGCAGCCTCCTCCTCGTGTTTTAAACTCCCCCTGGAGGTAAATTTATGCATTTACCCCTGAACTCCTCGTCTTCCTGTTTCCAGCGACAGCAGAGAAACGTCAGACCCTAACCTGGGTTTATTTCATTCACAAAGCATTTCCATTTTTAAATCTTTATTGATGAAATGAAACCTTTACAGTCACAGTTTACAGAGTTACAACAGAGTGAAACAAAGTGCAGTGCCTAAAGCTAACAACAAAAATAAAAACTACAGAACAACTCCACTCTGAAATAACCTACAACAAAACTTATGTCTCTTATATGGAGTCCTATCTGTCCCTATCTCGCAATGGTAAAGACACAGATATAAAGTGTAATAATCATAAACACAAACCTGGATAAACTGAGAGGGTCACATCAGGAAGGGCATCTGGTGTAAAACCTAAACTACACACAACAAGTCGTTACATCGATGGTAAGGCAATGAAATAAATACATGCAATTTAATTAAGTGTGTCGTTAATTAATAAAAACATATTTTATTAAAAACATACTATAATTACTTATTCATAATTATTATTATTTTTCCTGGTTAATTATTTTCATCTGTCAGCTTCGCCAAAGCCAGTGGGCGGAGCCAGGACCTTTAAATCATTATTTAATTTAGTCAAATAATTATATGTTTTTAAATATATGTATTTTTAATTCATTAATGACACATTTAATTAATGGTTTTATCATGTATTCATTCATTCATCAGAATTACGTCTGTCTTTAGATACAGATGTGTAACAGAAATAAACAACACAGCAATAAATAGTGAAGAAAAATACAAAAATATATCAATGTTCCATTGTTTTGTTAGAAATAAAACTCTGTTCCAGAATCCACAGAGGAAACGTTCGCAGCACATGAAGAACTTAAATAAATAAAGCACATTAAACAAAATTCAAACACTGACTCCTCACATTTTCTCTTTTATCAAACAAAAACTCAGACGCTTTTGTTTCTGTTTTTAAGTAAAATACAAACCTGATAAACAATGCAAACAATCATGAGCATAATTCATTTCTTTCATTTTCCTTTTCACACTCGCGCGACGACTTTCACACAGAGAACTGTCTCCAGAATAAAACCAGGACAAAGCCAGATGAGACCTGGTTTAGACCTGGTTTAGACCTGGTTCAGACCTGGTTTAGTCCTGGTTTAGACCTGGTTTAGACCTGGTTCAGAGCTGGTTCAGACCTGGTTCAGACCTGGTTCAGACCTGGTTTAGACCTGGTTTAGACCTGGTTTAGACCTGGTTCAGACCTGGTTTAGTCCTGGTTTAGACCTGGTTTAGACCTGGTTCAGACCTGGTTCAGACCTGGTTCAGACCTGGTTCAGACCTGGTTTAGACCTGGTTTAGTCCTGGTTTAGACCTGGTTTAGACCTGGTTTAGTCCTGGTTTAGACCTGGTTTAGACCTGGTTTAGTCCTGGTTTAGTCCTGGTTTAGACCTGGTTTAGTCTGATGTGGGTTTAGTTGTGGAAAGTAAACTCCACATCTTTCATCTCGTTCATGAAAAACAGCAGAAAGATCAAAAGTACCACATCTTTGTTGTTGTTTGTTGTTGTTGTTGTTGTTGTTGTTGTTGATGATTTTTCAGACTTCTTCTGTCGCCGGTTTCCAGCAGAAATCTCCGAAGCTGCTCGGGTTCCAGATTCTGAGACTAAACTCTGAATAACGGCGAGGACTTTTTAGGACGAGGACCTAAAGTGTAGATCCTCATTAAGTCCAGTTTTTCCGGCAGAGAGTTCAGGTCCAGGTCCGGGTTTGGGTCCGGGTCCGGGTTCTTGTCTCCGGTCTCGGTCCTGGGCTCGGTCTGGAGCCACAGCGTGGTCCTCAGGCTTCTCTGTGGAGGAACAACCAGGAGTTATCATAAAGTGATATCCAGACTGGACTCAAACCAGGGATCTCCCAGTTCAGGGGTAAATGCTCTACAGCTCTTATATCTCACACTGCTACAGAATTATCTAAAACTAATGGTGTTGCTTTGCACCACAAAAACTGGAATTTAAAGGTTACATTTCATAAACAGGATGAATCTTTGCTGTGTTTTGCTAAATTTGACGTATCCTTTATTAGATCATTTTTCTTTGGCAGTGCAGTTTTGACTGAAAATGTTTCCACTGCACAAAAATTTAAAATCTAATAAAATCAATCATGAAGCCAGTTTTTCTCCCAAGCTCTGAAACCATGCGACCATGAGAGAAACGTCTTTATTGGAGCGTTTCAAGGTGAAAGGTCAAAGGTCAGACTGAAGCCTGCAGCAGGAAAAGTCAGACTCACGTAGCTCAGGAGGAAAATGAGCAGCGCCGCAAACATCACCACCACCGCTCCCAGCAGCAGGCAGCCATCTTTTAAATCTGTCTCTGCATCCTCGGGCGTCTCGTTTGTCCCCTCGTCTCTGGGACAACCTGAGGACAGAGGACAGAGGACAGTGGACAGAGGACAGAGGACAGAGGAGGTGAGGCTGCAGTTTAACCGAAGCCAAAAATAAACAAGGATGGAATTAAAAAAACCAAGACTACAGTGAGCGACGGACAAATCTCAAACCAAACGCTCTCATTTACAAATTATTATTTACACAGAACAAGAAATGCTGAAAACTTTACATTAGGGCTGCACGATATATCGCAAAATTATCGTTATCGCAATATCTGTATCGCAAGAATCTAAATATATCACAATAACACTGTGGTCTCCATCTGACAGAGATTTACACTGAAGAATCATTTTCCACCAGAGCCTTAAAAGAACATGTGTTGTGACTAAATAAAAATGTTTAAAAAGTCCAGTTTTAGAGGTAATTTAATTAATTTAGTCCCAGCTTAGCCTTGTTTTATTCCTGGTTTAGTCTGTGTTAAGTTTTGATTTTGTGGCTGTTTTGACTTGTAAATACAGGAACTTACATTTTTGTGAAATGTAGTGAATTTAACTTACTATGTTCCAAAAGTAGGCTCTGTTTTCAAATATCGCAATAATATCGTTATCGCAATTTTCAACATAGTTATGGAATATCGCAGGTTTTCTCCATATCCTGCAGCCCTAGTATGTACCGTATTTTCCGGACTATAAGTGGCACTTTTTTCCATCGTCTGGCTCAGGGTGTGACGTATCCCCAGATGTGACTTATATATTAAAATATTTCAGGTGTTGGTTATTTTCACACTGACAGCCACCAGAGGGCGCTCTAGGCTTGTGTACCAGCATCTGCTGCACCTGTACCACTGACAATTTAAAATGTAAACATTACCACTAACAACTTAGGCTATAAAGACAACTGAGAAAGAGCAGAATAATGTGAAATGGAACTGATGCTGAGTCTGACGACAGCCACGCAGAGGAGGAAGCGGCGCTTCGTCTACCTCCGGAGTTGGCGGAGTTGTTCAGAAGCGACACCGAGGATGAAGAATTTAAAGGATTTAGCGATTAGGAGTGAGATGGTGAGTTTGGTGAACTTGTTATATTATGTTCTTTATGCTATAGTTATGTGAATAACTGTTAATATATTACGTTAACATACGAGACACCTATTCAGTTCGTTGTTTATGCTTCATGTAGCTGAATAACCATCAATGTGTTACGTTAGCATAGCGCACACCTATTCAGCTGTTGTTCTCTATTCTATTATTACTATAACTTGCCTTTCAACATGAAATGTCTGTTCTTGGTGTCGGATTTTGTAAAATAAATTTCCCCCAAAAATGTGACTTATAGTCCGGAAAATACAGTATATATTCTTATTTCAGCATTTGTTTTCCTGTTTACATAATTATTTGTCAGCAAGAGCATTTATTGATCTTAAGGTTTGGTCGTCCATGAGGTTTGTTGTGTGCAGAGAGAAATCGACCGAGGCCTGACAGAGTTTTACACAAACATCTGGCTTTAACTCTTCATCTCCTTTTTTGATGCTCTCACTTTGTAATTCAAGGTTCAGTCTGAGTTCAGCTCTGACTTGTGAATACAGAGAGTTGTGTTTTTGTTTTAAGTGAATGTAACTCACTCTGTCAGAAAAGCAGGCTCTGTTTTAATTAAAATATCACAAAACTATCGTCAACATTCAGCCCAGTGATCAAATACGGCAGGTTTTTCCCGCGTCATGTGACCTTAATAAAGATTATTATTGCCCCGCCCTCACCTGAGACGGAGAGGCGGACGCGCCCCTCCCTGTTCCTGCTGTCCCACAGGTGCGGCCAGGTAACACAGGTACACTCCTCTGTGGGAGCAGCTGACCGTGGGCAGCTGCAGGTTCAGAGTGTGCTGCTCCAGAGAGATTTGTGCGGAGGCTCCCAGGAACCACCTCATCCTGCCATCAGGGAGGTCTTTGGTCAGCAGGCCGGTCAGACGGGACGCCCCGCCCTCCTGGACACAACACACAACAGAACACAGCATTAATGGATATACAGGGGATTCTCAAGCTGTGGTACGGGGCCCACTGCTTGTACTCAGGAGTCGTTACAGTTCAGGTCCAGATTTAGCCAAAAGTAGAGCCACTTTTACTACAGTTTTAGTCAGAGAGGGCGGAAAGTTAAAGTTTGGTCTGCTCTTTAGTCCATGTTCAGTCCTGGTTTAGTCCTGGTTTAGTCCTGGTTTAGTCCTGGTTTAGTCCTGGTTTAGTCCTGGTTTAGTCCAGGTTTAGTCAGAATCAGAATCATTTCATCAGAAAGAAGAAGGAAGTGGATTAAAGCGACTCTGAACGTGGTCTGTGTATTTCAGAAGCAGGAAGTGCCATCTTCAGTCAGGAGCAGCAGGACCTGCCCCGAGTCAACACAAGCTTCAGAACAGACTCATGTCACCACAAACCACAAACCACAAACCACAAACCTGTGAAATGGAACTGAAGCCAACGCAAGATGCCAGGAGATTGAGAAAGAAGAGTTTCAAAAGTGTTTCGACAAGTTTTTCTTAACCTGTTAAGCCCTGAGGCCTTTTTCCCTAAAATTCTATATCTACATTTATTAAGGTTTTACTTAGCATTTACCAGGTGTACATAGCTAACCTTGGTAGCAAATTAATTGATGGACTTTGGGGATTACTGTGGAAGAGAAATAATATTAATAAATTATATTGTTTGACCATAAATTGAGGTTGAAATGATTATTCTAATTTCCGCCTGAAAAAAACACACATTTGCCTCCAAAAAAGCCTTTTTCCTTCCTGTAGTGAAGCAAATAACAACATAAATTGAAAATTTCACATATCTTGGTCTACTGCAGCAAAATTTGTGCCAAACAAACAAAGTAATGGAAAGATATACATGTTTTATTTTTAAAAAATCCAGGTGGAATCCAACTGTTGAATAGAAATTGAAGTAGATGGTTTTGTTGCCACGAATTGTCCGAACACGAGGATGTCACACATGTGTGTGTCAGCCGCTGTATCTCCCCGCTATGGTCCCAACAAGCGGACGCTTGTCTACTCCTCTGAGAGCTATGCAGTATCACTACCCACCACCAGATAGCGATCTTTTCCTTTTTAATTCCATGTTTGCTCATCGTGACTGTGAAATAAAACTGTGGCAGAGCCAAAACTGACCTGACCTGAAGATTATTAACACCATCGTAAACTGGAAATGACAAAAAACAAACCAGGAACAAGAACAAAACCAGGACTAAACCTCAGACCTCAGGGTTAATCTCACAAACGGCCCCTGCAGCCTCAGCAGGAACAGTAAAGGGCCCCTGACAGTAAAAAAGATACAGTGGTGCTCAGATTACAGGAAAAGGAAGTGGGGTGCAGAGTTTGTTTACCTTGTACCAGCGCACGGCGGTGTACTCCACTCCTGCCGCCTCCTCTGCAGCGCAGCGCAGAACCACCGTCTCATTTAACTCCCCCTGCACCTCCAGGAGACCGGAGCGCTCCTCAGCAGCAGCCACCATCCACAGCTGGACCACAGCTGCAGAGAGCACCAGGAGAGAAATTTACCACAGCCCAGACCCCTCAGCAGTCAACAAATAACTCTGACCCTGAATATAACTCTGACCCTGAATATAACTCTGACCCTGAATATAACTCCTGACCCTGAATATAACTCCTGACCCTGAATATAACTCCTGACCCTCAAATATAACTCCTGACCCTGAATATAACTCCTGACCCTGAATATAACTCCTGACCCTGAATATAACTCTGACCCTGAATATAACTCCTGACCCTGAATATAACTCTGACCCTGAATATAACTCCTGACCCTGAATATAACTCTGACCCTGAATATAACTCTGACCCTGAATATAACTCTGACCCTGAATATAACTCCTGACCCTGAATATAACTCTGACCCTGAATATAACTCTGACCCTGAATATAACTCTGACCCTGAATATAACTCTGACCCTGAATATAACTCCTGACCCTGAATATAACTCCTGACCCTGAATATAACTCCTGACCCTGAATATAACTCCTGACCCTCAAATATGACTCCTGACCCTGAATATAACTCCTGACCCTGAATATAACTCCTGACCCTGAATATAACTCCTGACCCTGAATATAACTCCTGACCCTCAAATATGACTCCTGACCCTGAATATAACTCCTGACCCTGAATATAACTCCTGACCCTCAAATATAACTCCTGACCCTGAATATAACTCCTGACCCTGAATATAACTCCTGACCCTGAATATAACTCTGACCCTGAATATAACTCCTGACCCTCAAATATAACTCCTGACCCTGAATATAACTCCTGACCCTCAAATAAAACTCCTGACCCTGAATATAACTCCTGACCCTCAAATATAACTCCTGACCCTGAATATAACTCTGACCCTGAATATAACTCCTGACCCTGAATATAACTCCTGACCCTGAATATAACTCCTGACCCTGAATATAACTCTGACCCTGAATATAACTCCTGACCCTCAAATATAACTCCTGACCCTGAATATAACTCCTGACCCTCAAATAAAACTCCTGACCCTGAATATAACTCCTGACCCTCAAATATGACTCCTGACCCTGAATATAACTCCTGACCCTGAATATAACTCCTGACCCTGAATATAACTCCTGACCCTGAATATAACTCCTGACCCTGAATATAACTCTGACCCTGAATATAACTCCTGACCCTGAATATAACTCTGACCCTGAATATAACTCCTGACCCTGAATATAACTCCTGACCCTGAATATAACTCTGACCCTGAATATAACTCCTGACCCTGAATATAACTCCTGACCCTGAATATAACTCCTGACCCTCAAATATATCTCCTGACCCTGAATATAACTCCTGACCCTCAAATATAACTCCTGACCCTCAAATATAACTCCTGACCCTGAATATAACTCCTGACCCTCAAATATAACTCCTGACCCTGAATATAACTCCTGACCCTGAATATAACTCCTGACCCTCAAATATAACTCCTGACCCTGAATATAACTCCTGACCCTCAAATATAACTCCTGACCCTGAATATAACTCCTGACCCTCAAATATAACTCCTGACCCTGAATATAACTCCTGACCCTCAAATATAACTCCTGACCCTGAATATAACTCTGACCCTGAATATAACTCCTGACCCTGAATATAACTCCTGACCCTGAATATAACTCCTGACCCTCAAATATAACTCCTGACCCTGAATATAACTCCTGACCCTCAAATAAAACTCCTGACCCTGAATATAACTCCTGACCCTCAAATATAACTCCTGACCCTGAATATAACTCTGACCCTGAATATAACTCCTGACCCTGAATATAACTCCTGACCCTGAATATAACTCTGACCCTGAATATAACTCCTGACCCTCAAATATAACTCCTGACCCTGAATATAACTCCTGACCCTCAAATATAACTCCTGACCCTGAATATAACTCCTGACCCTGAATATAACTCCTGACCCTCAAATATAACTCCTGACCCTGAATATAACTCCTGACCCTCAAATATAACTCCTGACCCTGAATATAACTCCTGACCCTCAAATATAACTCCTGACCCTGAATATAACTCCTGACCCTCAAATATAACTCCTGACCCTGAATATAACTCTGACCCTGAATATAACTCCTGACCCTGAATATAACTCCTGACCCTGAATATAACTCCTGACCCTCAAATATAACTCCTGACCCTGAATATAACTCCTGACCCTCAAATATAACTCCTGACCCTGAATATAACTCCTGACCCTGAATATAACTCCTGACCCTGAATATAACTCCTGACCCTCAAATATAACTCCTGACCCTGAATATAACTCTGACCCTGAATATAACTCTGACCCTGAATATAACTCCTGACCCTGAATATAACTCCAGCAGACAGAGGAGCAGAGGAGCAGAGGAGGAGCAGCTCAGTCTCATGGCTGCGTTGTTATTTTCTACAACAGCCTCAATACTTTTATCTCTACAGCTTCTGTTTTTAAACATAACTTACATAAAAGAACAGAGGGGGCGTGAAACTGTATTCATAAATAAAAAACAAAAACATAAACCCACAGAGATTAAACCAGGTCTGACCTGAACTTGCCTTTAGAGTCTGAGCAAGTTCAGATGTTCAGTTTTGTTTTGTTTTTTTGTTTTGTTTTTTTTATTTACAGGTGCAGACTTACCTACATGTAATACATAAGACCAACAAAACAATATTATGACTTACTAGGAACAAACAACATATAACAAATGTATATAATAATATGAATAGGAATATATATGCGGATATGAATATGTATTGATGTAAAATAAATAAATAAATAAAGTTCAATTAAATAAATACAATTATAATAATGGCAAAACCAACAGAAGAGAAAAATAGCTAAACTGAACACATAAGTAACTACAAACTAAAACACTTACAAAACACAAGTTTGACATGAACTAAACAGTAGGGAGTACAATGGGGTAGGGAAAGTATGCACGAATTTGGAACAGAGTATGGTTGGAAAGTAAATTACTGATTGTTGAGATGTGTGAGAGGTAAATGTTATGGTTTTGAAGATGTACATGTGGCTTAATAGGTTATTGTTATTGTTGTAGCTGCAGATGTTCAGTTTTTAATTTATTTACAAAAACTAGCATTATTAATAAAGTTAACTGCTCTCTAAAACATAATATTATACACATGTTTTATAATATTCTTATTAAAAACAGATGTTGCCCCTGTTTAAATTCATATTTCTGTGTTTACAGGCTGCTTAGCAAAGGCACAGTGAAATAATATGAGTTTTATAAATAAATACTCACAGAGCAAGAGCAGGACGCAGCTGCACAGAGCCATTTGTCACGGAGCGCGCGCACAGAGCTGGACACCTGAGGAAGACTGAGCTGGATGTGACTCTAACTCCTGACTAACTCCTGACTAAAACCTGACTAAAACCTGACTAATTCAGTTTCACTTCAGACCAAACCACGCAGCTGTGTTTTTCCTTTTGTCTCTGTGCGCCACACTGCCCTCTGCTGGTCTCTGCTGGTTTCCATTTCCACAGAAACCGACTTAGTTCTTTGTAAATCCATCTGTTATTTCTCAGGATACGTGACGCTGTAATATTATATTCATAAATGTAAATAAAAAAACACAAAAGTCCTGTGTAAAAGTCTGACCTACAGTTATTTTTAACAAATGTCAAGTCAGGTTATTTCTATCAGAATCAGGATTTCTTTATTTTATCTCCGAGGGGAAATTCTTCTTTGTTACAGACCTGCGACCCAACAAAGAACTGGAAAGACTTAAAATAAAAATTTAGAACATTAATAAAAATCGAATAAATATCAAAAGCTCAAAACCCCAGATGTTTCTAAAATACCTTAATAAAAATCAACAACACTTAAAAAAAAAAAACTTATAAGGAATAATATAGGCCTAATAAAATCTTATACATTTGTATTGTAAATAAATACATTTAAAGAAGAAGAAATATTCACACCAAACCTGAGGTGGCGCTAACGCACGCCTCAGCGCACAGAGCACAACACCAGAGAAGAAGAAGCGCCTCCGCCGTGGACGCGATCTGTCCCAGGACAACAACATGCGCCCCCTGCAGCTGCTCACGGCTCTGTCAGGTGAGCGTCAGGTGAGCGTCAGGTGAGCGTCAGGTGAGTCCGTACAGACCCGGTGTCCTGTCGGGATGTGCTCCCCTCGAAAACTACGACCCACCCCCGACTGTGGTTAAGGGTAACTTATTAAACGGGGCAGCACATCTCGACAGAACACCGGCGGTGCATTTTCTGATTGGATACTTTCATGTTCATTTAAAGTGATCCGTTTTTGCTTCACGAACCTAAGATTACACGTTCTCCTTTAGAAACAAAACGGCCCCAAAAAACAAAACAAATTAAAACAAAAAGTGAAAAAAAAAAGTCCTTGGTTGGAAACTCCCCAGAATCCCAGCGCAGAGAAAACAAAACCAACTTCTGCCTTCACTGAAAGTCAGGGGATTCCCACAGAACACAGTCAGTACACGGGAAATACACAGTGCACAGTAAGTACACAGTAAGTACACAGTAAGTACACAGTAAGTACACACAACACGTGACTAAAAGGTGTCAATATTTTGGTTTTCTAAAAAGGAGTGTGGGTGGAAATAATGAGACAGTTTTACATTTAACTTTTACTTTTGGCAGCTGTGTTTTTCTGAACTGAGATCAGGTCTCAAAAATATAAAGCAGAGGTGGAATGTATCGAAGTAAAAGTATTTAGTTACTTTACTTAAATACAATTTCCATGTATCTGTACTTTACTTGAGGGGTACTTTTACTTTTACTCCACTACATTTCTGAGTTGGTGTGAAGTACAAAGTATTTTTAGTTTTAGTTTAAAATCCTGTGTTTTTGTCATGGCCTCAGTGTACACACGCAGTACTTAAATATAACAGATGCAGTAAAGTAGTACTGCTTTAGAAACATCAGAATAATAAGTAAAAAGTCTTAAAAAGGTCTTAAATTTGACGACCGTGGAGCTGGCCTGCAGATGGATTTGTGAATGACGTTTCCTGGACGCTCAGATGCTGCAGCGCAGTGCTGTAAGTGTAAGTACTCTAATGTGCCATTTAAGTAAAAGAAATCTGCTTTAGCATTTCATCTAATTAATCCAATTTAAAGCTCCTGTAAGCAGCAGCGCTCCTACTGGTTATAAACGGTACTGCAGTCTAAACCAACACAAAAAATGTAAACAAAAATAACTTGGCCTTTATGTAAAATATATTTTTAATTGTTAATACCTCAGCTGTACCATTGTTCTCAGTAAAACTAATGTTAGATTTAAACTAATGTTAGATTTAAACATGTTTACCTCACATCTGGGACACATGTGGCTCATTTTGATGAAATATAAAAATATAAACTGCTCATAGCTCCTTTAACGTTTAGTGATTGAAACATGCATCACAGTTCTGCAGAAACAAGCAGCAAACACGTTTCAGGAGGTCATCACTGTTCTGTATGAAGATTAAATTCACTTTAATGCAAAAATAAGACTGAGTTGTAATGAAAGACATTTCCAGTTTTGATCCCAGAGCTCTTCACGATGTCCTTCCTCTCCGCGTGTGCGGCCCAGGCTGCATGTAGTCTATTAAACAAATGAACAACACTTAGAGATAGTTTTATCTCTAAGTGTTGTTCATTTGTTTAATAGACTTTTTATTTACAGATTAGTGTTTAGTAAGATTTACTTTCCACTCTTTATTTAAAGTGAGTTATGCACCACTGATATATAATTACTGTGATTTTTAAAGGGGCATTCCCAGTTAAATCCATGCCCTTTAGTTTAAGTAAGTGATATATCTGCACAGTAACTTTGGTGTATATTTGTATTTGACATGCTCTGAACACATTTTAAGAAAGGTGTAGGTTAAAGGCAAAACATACACATTTTTATTACATTTAACTAATTGTATGATTAACTTAACAACACAAAAATATCGTTAAGAGAAAAAATAATCAATAGACTAAGCGAAAAAATAACTGTTAGGCTAATTGATTAATAAAAAAATAGAAAAATAATTGTTAGTTGCAGCTCTAGTCTGATTCCTGTTCAACCCAGTGCATCCTGCCGTTGTGTCCTCGGGCAAGACACTTCACTTACTGTGCATGGCCTACTCCAGTCACCGTTTGTGCCAAATCTCTGACGTAAGGGAGCAGCCAAAGGAACAAAAATCAGCTTTAAGTCCTGTAAGCCCTGAAATAATCACGAACAGCGAAGCACTCACTGTTTAACTATTCATTAAAAACTTCTGTATGTGGCATTAAAATGAGTCGTATCCTGGTGATTTCCAGTCAGTAAGAGAAAGCCAGGGCAGCCCAAAGGAAAGGTGTGAAGGTAATTCAGTAAAACCACTGTCTCTAGCTTTCCACTCATGCTTTTAGTTTTTAGATTTTGTACTTTTGTAAAAAATCCCACTAATCCATAAACCCTCCCTTCTTCTCTGTGCCATTGCATTAAAAAGGAATTAAAATGGTCCTACATCTGACTTTCACCATTTTCATTCTTTAAATGGTATTCCATAAAGTGAGCTAACCCGATAAGCCTGAATTTATTTCTCATTTCCTTCTCATTTATTGCTGATTTTTGACCCTGCAGCAGCTTCATATGAGTCTGATTAATCTGAGCTTTTACACCTGGCCCAGAGCAGTTTTAAGGTCAGTAAAAGCAGGTTTGTTGCAACTTAAAGCAGAACTCAGTAGCTTTTCTTGTCTCAGTCCGTTGTTTGTTCCTCATGTTCCTCTCTGTGATAAACACAAGCCCAGGCTCGGCTTTACTCTTCTTTTCTCCTCCTTTTATCCAGGCAGAGTTTTTCTTCTGCCATGAAAAGTGACTAATAAACCGTTTTCTATCTCAGGCTCCCGCGGTCTGCAGTCTGGGCCTGGACCTCCAGAAGCTTTGATCCGGACCCCAAAGTCATTTTCATAATGCTCACATATTTTACAAATAGCTGGATATTACCTGCATTTTGTTTTTGAACAGGCGCGACTAAGACGCGAGGGGTCCTTGTGGGTCACTACAGTTACAGAGGACACTGATCTGACTGAGACAGCAACGATTTAAATGAGCGACAAAGAGCTGAAAACTGCTAAAATAAAAGCGAACTCCAGCGCAGATTTACACCGCGAGAGTTCGGAGGCAGCTGCTTTTATCTGAACAACTCTGTGTGGAGCTCACGAGACCGATGTCCCGACTTTAGAACAACTCTGTGTGGAGCTCACGAGACCGATGTCCCGACTTTAGAACAGCTCTGTGTGGAGCTCACGAGACCGATGTCCCGACTTTAGAACAGCTCTGTGTGGAGCTCAGGAGACCGATGTCCTGACTTTAGAACAGCTCTGTGTGGAGCTCACGAGACCGATGTCCTGACTTTAGAACAGCTCTGTGTGGAGCTCACGAGACTGATGTCCTGACTTTAGAACAGCTCTGTGATGAGCTCACGAGACCGATGTCCTGACTTTAGAACAGCTCTGTGTGGAGCTCACGAGACTGATGTCCTGACTTTAGAACAGCTCTGTGATGAGCTCACGAGACTGATGTCCAGACTTTAGAACAGCTCTGTGATGAGCTCACGAGACCGATGTCCCGACTTTAGAACAGCTCTGTGTGGAGCTCACGAGACCGATGTCCCGACTTTAGAACAACTCTGTGTGGAGCTCACGAGACCGATGTCCTGACTTTAGAACAGCTCTGTGTGGAGCTCAGGAGACCGATGTCCAGACTTTAGAACAACTCTGTGTGGAGCTCACGAGACCGATGTCCTGACTTTAGAACAGCTCTGTGTGGAGCTCACGAGACCGATGTCCTGACTTTAGAACAGCTCTGTGTGGAGCTCAGGAGACCGATGTCCAGACTTTAGAACAACTCTGTGTGGAGCTCACGAGACCGATGTCCCGACTTTAGAACAGCTCTGTGTGGAGCTCACGAGACCGATGTCCCGACTTTAGAACAGCTCTGTGTGGAGCTCACGAGACCGATGTCCCGACTTTAGAACAGCTCTGTGTGGAGCTCACGAGACCGATGTCCTGACTTTAGAACAGCTCTGTGTGGAGCTCACGAGACCGATGTCCTGACTTTAGAACAGCTCTGTGTGGAGCTCAGGAGACCGATGTCCTGACTTTAGAACAGCTCTGTGTGGAGCTCAGGAGACCGATGTCCTGACTTCAGAGCCTCTTCACACTGGGCTGAAGTTATCACCGAGCCAGGACTATACCAGTTTTCAAATATGGACTGTTCTTTTGTGTCAGGGTTAAAAGATTCTGCTGAAGACATCTGTGGTGAGTTTTGGAAACATTTATCTGCCCTGGCGCTACTTCTTTAGCTTTTGTTTTTAGCATCGAGGGGTGAATGGACTGAGTTTCTTAGCATATTAATTAGCCGCTAATATGTGCATTTATCCAGTATTATTACTGCACTCCTCTGCATTGTTCGCATTCATAATAAATATATTTAAAACTGTGTTACTGAGCCTGGAGGACAGTGGCAGTCTTTATAAATCCATCTGTCTCCAATCTGATCTGAGTCTGACACAGTTCAAACATCAGCTGCTGTTAAAGTGGAAATAATAAATGTTCCTCTCACAGAAAGAAGTATTGTGCATGTTTTAGTAGCCCAGATTAAATACATACATAATTTATGCAAAATAAGGCAAAAACAGTCGTTTCTCAGAAGGTACAGTGTCTACAAGCAACCAGTTCTATCTGAAAGCTGCACATTCAATACATTCATTTTAATATGGCTCGAGTTTTGACATAAAATGTTTTGTTTTTATTTGCAGAAATCTCTCTCTTGGAAGTGGACAAAATGCATGCATGTAGAGAAATGGAGACACATGAAGACAACAGAAGACTGTTGTTGTTGTCTTCCTGTGTCTCCTGTTGTCTTCATGTGTCCTGAGTCAGGTTTCATTAAAAGGATAAATATACACTGGTCTACAAATGTTTGGACTGGATCTGCTTCTGAGATAAAAGCGGCTAAATCTCATTTATTTTGATGAACTGTAAATCAGTGATAACTGTGCTGGTTAGCTATGTATTCAAGATATTTAATGATATTGTTTCACATTAAAATCAGATCTGTTTATGCAATAGATTTAGGCATTTTTGCTTAAAAATAATATTTATATTTTGAAAATATTTCATTTCTCTACATGCATGCATTTTGTCCACTTCCAAGAGAGAGATTTCTGCAAATAAAAACAAAACATTTTATGTCAAAACTCGAGCCATATTAAAATGAATGTATTGAATGTGCAGCTTTCAGATAGAACTGGTTGCTTGTAGACACTGTACCTTCTGATAAATGACTGTTTTTGACTTATTTTGCATTAATTTCTTGCCTGGAGATTCCAGCCTCACCACTGTACCAGCGATGAGTCTGGTCGCTTTAGAATCAATTCGATTTCTAGGGCGGAGCAAACCCGAGTTAACGGACAGCGGAGTTAGCCAATCAGAAAATGGCGGACGTGATGTTAAAAGCGACAAGAAAGTGAGAAAGTAAACAAACGTGAGAGTGAAGCCACGAGGGAGGAACGAGGAGTTATTTCAACATTACTGTACCGTACGCTGAGTGAAACTAACTCTCAGTGACGCTGCTCGCGAAGAACACGTGACTTAAATAAACCAATCAAAATGCACGGCACGGTTTGGATCTGAGTAAACCACTGCTGACCAGACTGAGATTTCTCTGTAGAATAACACAGAGACATCAGTCTGGAGTTTCCAGGCAAATAAATTTCCTGTTTTGACCCAATACTGTTTCTTGGAAACTAAAGCCCACTGCACTTCTCACTTACTTTTTCTTTATTAGTGACCTAATCCAAGAAAAATGTCACTACTTTTGTTCCAGAAGCATTTTGCTGTAGAGCAGTGATATTTAAGGCTTAAGCAGTGAGAACGGACGATGTTTTGGACAAAAACCTTCAGTTTGACAGCGACCTGACCATGAGGATGTTAAAACTTTTTTTTTTTTACAAAAGTAATTTAAAATTAATTTTCTTTTTCTTTTTTTCAGGATGATTTCGAGTCTGAACACAGAATTTTCTTCACGCACTCTCCATGCAACGAACTGAGGGCTCCTGAAGACTCCGCTGCTCAGGGTGAGCCGTGCCTTTCACCGCAGCAGAGCTACAGCCTTCGTTTTTATGGTTTCAGAGAAAATTCATCTGTAACAGCCTCTAGTTTGGACTCAGGAGACGTTTCTGTGAGAAATTTGACTTCAGCTTAGACAGCGACAGCGAGAACAATCCACAGCTGTACAGTTATACGGTTTAATATGGTTTAATATGGTTTAATATGGTTTAATATGGTTTAATATGGTTTAATACGGTTTAATATGGTTTAATATGGTTTAATACGGTTTAATATGGTTTAATATGGTTTAATATGGTTTAATACGGTTTAATACGGTTTAATACGGTTTAATACGGTTTAATATGGTTTAATATGGTTTAATACGGTTTAATACGGTTTAATATGGTTTAATATGGTTTAATATGGTTTAATACGGTTTAATATGGTTTAATACGGTTTAATATGGTTTAATACGGTTTAATACGGTTTAATACGGTGAAGCCCACAGAGGACAGGAGCAGCTGAGCTAACGTTAGCTCGGTCTCTCTCTGAAGCATAAACCAGTTTAGATCCGGGGCTGCAGGACTTGTTGTGAGATTTTACTGAGCCCACGCCGGCTCCTGGAACAGCAGAGACCACAGTCCCAGTCCCAGTCCCAGTCCCAGTCTCAGTCCCAGTCCCAGTCTCAGTCTCAGTCCCAGTCCCAGTCCCAGTCCCAGTCTCAGTCTCAGTCTCAGTCTCAGTCCCAGTCCCAGTCCCAGTCCCAGTCTCAGTCTCAGTCTCAGTCCCAGTCCCAGTCTCAGTCCCAGTCCCAGTCCCAGTCCCAGTCCCAGTCCCAGTCTCAGTCTCAGTCTCAGTCCCAGTCCCAGTCCCAGTCCCAGTCCAGTTCTAAACTTGGGTTAAAGTTCTACTTCTCCCTCCGTCTGCGTCAGATCTGTGGGTTTAGAGAAAGGCGCAGTTTCCAGAGAGAAAGCTCAAATTTTGACTTTTTTCTGTGTAATACTGACAAATGGTGCTGTCAAACGTACATTAACCCTTCACACAGATATTAACAAAGCAGATTAATTATGAATTTGAAAAAAACGCAATGTCATGCACTTTAAGGGTGTTCTCTGAATCCCATGACTTTAACTTTTCTCATGTTTCCCAGGATCCTCTGCCTCTGTCCGGGTCAGATGCGTTTTACTCTAAACCTGCACCTTTTACAACAAATCATTTATTTTATTAGAGAATGTAATGTATGTGTTATTATATCAGGGATGGAATGATATCCAAGTCTCACAGCACAGTGTTGCTCGGGTCTCAGGCAGGGGCCCTCGGGTCTCAGGCAGGGGCCCTCGGGTCTCAGGCAGGGGCCCTCGGGTCTCAGGCAGGGGCCCTCGGGTCTAACAGAACAAATGGAGACCGGGACAGAGAGGAAATGGGTGAAAGTGAAATGTGACCACAGTTTATTAACTTTTAGTGCATTATTTACTAATCTTTTAAATGCTTTGCTACAGAAAACAGCCCTGAGTCTAAATATTTGTCCTAAACCAGGACTAAACCAGGACTAAACCAGGTCTAAACCGGGTCTAAACCAGGGTTAAACCAGGTCTAAACCAGGACTAAACCAGGTCTAAACCAGGTCTAAACCAGGTCTAAACCAGGACTAAACCAGGACTAAACCAGGACTAAACCAGGACTAAACCGGGTCTAAACCAGGGTTAAACCAGGTCTAAACCAGGACTAAACCAGGTCTAAACCAGGTCTAAACCAGGTCTAAACCAGGTCTAAACCAGGACTAAACCAGGACTAAACCAGGACTAAACCAGGTCTAAACCGGGTCTAAACCGGGTCAAAACCAGGTCTAAACCAGGTCTAAACCGGGTCTAAACCGGGTCTAAACCGGGTCTAAACCAGGACTAAACCGGGTCTAAACCAGGACTAAACCAGGACTAAACCAGGTCTAAACCAGGTCTAAGCCAGGTCTAAACCGGGTCTAAACCAGGTCTAAACCGGGTCTAAACCGGGACTAAACCGGGTCTAAACCAGGACTAAACCAGGACTAAACCAGGTCTAAACCAGGTCTAAACCAGGTCTAAACCGGGTCTAAACCAGGACTAAACCAGGTCTAAACCAGGACTAAACCAGGTCTAAACCAGGACTAAACCAGGTCTAAACCGGGTCTAAACCAGGACTAAACCAGGTCTAAACCAGGTCTAAACCAGGTCTAAACCAGGTCTAAGCCAGGTCTAAACCAGGTCTAAACCAGGTCTAAACCAGGTCTAAACCGGGTCTAAACCAGGACTAAACCAGGACTAAACCAGGTCTAAACCGGGTCTAAACCAGGACTAAACCGGGTCAAAACCAGGTCTAAACCAGGTCTAAACCGGGTCTAAACCGGGTCTAAACCGGGTCTAAACCAGGACTAAACCGGGTCTAAACCAGGACTAAACCAGGTCTAAACCAGGTCTAAGCCAGGTCTAAACCGGGTCTAAACCAGGTCTAAACCGGGTCTAAACCGGGACTAAACCGGGTCTAAACCAGGACTAAACCAGGACTAAACCAGGTCTAAACCAGGTCTAAACCGGGTCTAAACCAGGACTAAACCAGGTCTAAACCAGGACTAAACCAGGTCTAAACCAGGACTAAACCAGGTCTAAACCGGGTCTAAACCAGGACTAAACCAGGTCTAAACCAGGTCTAAACCAGGTCTAAACCAGGTCTAAGCCAGGTCTAAACCAGGTCTAAACCAGGTCTAAACCAGGTCTAAACCAGGTCTAAACCGGGTCTAAACCTGGACTAAACCGGGTCTAACCAGGACTAAACAGCCTAAAACAGGTTAAAACCAGGTAAACCAGGTCTAAACCAGGGTCTAAACCAGGAACCGGCACTAACCAGGTCTAACCAGACTAACCGGGTCTAAACCAGGACTAACCAGGTCTAAACCAGGACCTAAACCAGGTCTAAACCAGGGATCTAAACCAGGGTCTAAACCAGGACTAAACCAGGATCTAAACCAGGTACTAACCAGGTCTAAACCGGGTCTAAACCAGGGTCTAAACCAGGTCTAAACCAGGACTAAACCAGGTCTAAACCAGGACTAAACCGGGTCTAAACCAGGGACTAAACCAGGGTCTAAACCAGGACTAAACCAGGTCTAAACCGGTCTAACCAGTCTAAACCAGGTCTAAACCAGGACTAACCAGGTCTAAAAAAAAACCAGGACAAACCGGGTCTAAAAAAAAACACGGACTAAACCGGTCTAAACATAAAACTAAACCAGCTAAACCAGGTCTAAAACCACCAGGTCCTAAACCATGACTACCAAACCAGG